>CAOLHI010001907.1:0-460208 GCA_948474755.1 Ctenosaura bakeri
ACAAGGAGGAGTGCACAAGAAACAGACAGAAGAGAAAATCATCCCATGCCCTGGTGTTGCACGAAGAGTACTGATGTGCCAGCATGACAGGAGAAAAACATTCCAAGGAGGACTCTTTGATAGGTCCTGTAATGAGACACTATTTCTTCCTTTTTAATAAGGTCAGGACCGGGAGATCAAAGCCGTACACAGTTACTTGCATGTCTTTTCTCCCTTCCTTTTCTTCTGTTCTCTTATTTTTGACTGCAGTTTGCCTTGGTTCTAAATCCGATTCTTCATGCTAAAAATTAACTGACTAATGGTTTTGACAAAAACATCTCAGAAAAGACCCAATCTGGAATACTGTATCTAGTTCTGGATCCTACACCTCACCTACGTTTATAAACTGGAAGAGACCTCCACTAGGGTCTCGTGGCTGGCTATCAAACTGCTAGTCCTCACCAAGCCGTGAAAAGGTGCTGGGTGACCCTGCATGATACACTCTCTCCCCCGCACCAAAAAACTCTAATTCAACTTCTGAAACTCGTAGGCTTCGTATCGCATAAATGACGAGGAAGAACAGGCAAAGGAAAGTACGCAAATCAAGTGGCCTTACGAAGTACTTTCCCGGTTTCCACTGAACTCCAGCCAGTGTGGGAGAACGCTAGAATTACTGCGCCTCCGTTCTCAATACCTCCTGTCTTGCACAGGAGGGTTCCCTCTTTGACTTAAAAGGCAGTTGGGAATCAGGATTACTGATTCAGGTTGAGAACGTATGAGGACGGAACTCAGAGACCACGGCAATCCGCCCAAAGACAGGGGGCCATGGCTGACAGGTTAGCAGCTCGCTTCCTCTCATTACAGAGACGAGCAACTTCCCAAGATTCTTTCCTTCCGCTGGCTATTCCAGAGATTTCTCTCACGGACCTAAGAATGCTCACCTAGTTAGAACCGTCTTGGGGAGGGAAGGAATCTACGCAGCACCAATGCCGAGGTTGGGCTTAGACTACGGAGCTGTATTTTGGCAAGATTCAGCTAAGTTCCGAAGAGCAGGGCTCAAGGCACAGAAACCCACTGGGCAAGTCAAACTCCCTCAGCCTCAAAATAATGATGCTTCACGCAGTAGAAGGGGCGCGTCAGGACACACTGTCCCCTTTCTCATAGAATGGACTTTGGGAAGTACTACAATTAGGCTGGAATTAGACGGATCTCTGGTGTCCATCTCTGCCTGCAGAAAAGACAAAGGGAGGCAATCTACTCTCCCTGACCAAACTGGCAGACTTATCTTTGCAGGGGCATTCATGAATCTCAAGAAGTCAATGGCCCCTGGGTTAAACCCGGTGACATGGCAGCGGTGCTGACAGGAGAGGGAAAGGGGAGGCAGAACAAGGCCAATTGTGACAGCGGCCATAAACCTTCTCAGAGCGGGATTCAAAGGAGAGCTGTGTGGCAAGCAGCTGGGCTGGTGTGAAAGCAACGCATGCCTCACCAAAAGTCTGTTCCCTGGAAGTGGGCAAAAGTTCAGAGAAGAATCTTTTTGTCAGATGCTCAGCCACGACGAAGCCACTATTTTATTAAATAAAGGAAAAATTGCTGTTGTTAATCCGCCAATGAGCAGTTTCATCAGGAAAGGGTGTGTGTGCAGATATGCAGTGCTTCCTGTAGTGTCCAGGCGGGGAAGGAAATTCAGATGATTTCTGCTGAAGCAGCCCTGAAAAGGGCTTTTCCTGATTTTGCTCTCTCCTGCTAAGCAGCAGCTCAAGTAGCCCCGAAAGGGGCTTGGAGTGATTTCAGCTCTTTTGGCAAAGCTGCGTTGCAGCAGTGCAACTTGCAGTGATTTCAGCTCTTTTTGCAAAGCTGCTTAGCTGCACTCCTGCCTTCTCCGTGTCTTCCCGACTCTCCTCGCCGCTTTCCAGCTGACGTCCTTTATGTTCTCCGCAAAGGTCCCCGCTGCTCCCACAAAGCTTGCTCTCCTCTCTCTTCTCCTCTTCCTGTCAGGCTCCACGAAGAAAGGAATGCTCCCCAGAAACGGCTGGCCGTAAATAGCCCAACCAGGCAAGATTGGAAAAGGAAACCGCTGGACTGGCGGATGTTCACGAACTGTCATCTCCCAGCAGAAGTGTGAACAGAAGCTACAGCTTTTGGGCTTCCAAGATTTCTTAATATTACAAACTATTCACGGCTGAACACATGGCAAAAGAATTCTTCTCAGAACATGCACCCACCCGAAGGGACCTGACTTTGGGGTAAGCAGAATGGTGTGTTCTCCCTTTATTTTGGATGTCCTTAATTCTGCTTTAAAGGTTTTTTTTAATTCATGCCTTTAAAAACACAGATGTTTCCTTTTTTTAAAATCTTTTTAATAATAGTTTTAGATAACCTTGCATTTTAACTTTTCTGTGCCCCCTCTGGTCCCCTGCAGGGGAAAGATGGCGGGTAAATTGAATAAGCCAATTAAATAAATCCTTTCTGTTCATAAGAATCCTCCTAATTAAGAAAGACTAAATGTCAACAGGTGGGAGAAGTAACCTGGCCACCTCAGGAACACAAGACCTCCTTTAAAGGTCCAAAGAGAGATTCTAAACGACAGCCAGCAAACCAACTGTCTTGCTCTCTCCTTTGGTCTACCTTTCTTTAGAGCTTTTGTATACTGAGGCCAAAGATCCCAGTTACAGGATACGTCTACTTAGATGGGCCCCCAAAGCTCACCTAGTCCAGCCCCCTGACAGGGAGTCCAGCAACCCTGACAGATGCTCATCAAACTTCTCCTTAGAAATTTCCATGAAGGAGAGGCCCGCAACCATGAACGCGAGTGTCTGAGTCACCTCAAGGTGCATTAACACAGGCATAGATTTTATTCTACATAAATATCTTAACAAAAAGGCCTCAAGCCTTGCTAACATTTAAAGTACATTTTTGGTGTTTCATTCATAACTGTGTGCTCAGTCAGTGTGGAAACTTCCTTCTCAAAATCTCCAATGAAAGAGGGTCTGCCAGCCTTAAAGACGGGCACCTCCGTCACTTATTATGTGTAACACAGGTAGAGGAAGAGTGTACTGTGTATTAATATGTTATGCAGGAGCCCTCAGACTTTCTTTCTGAAGTTTTCAATCTGTATTTAGTTTTGTAATCATTCTATCTGTCTGATCATTCAAGGTAGAAACAGTTTGTAACTGTAACAATGAAAGAGAAACAGTAAAAAATCCAAATGTAGAAATGCAGTTTACTTTTTTTTCTCGCCCAGTAGTATATGTCTGTATGTGTATACGTAGATATATATTTATATATGGTCTTTTTCATAAGGACGTGTAGGATTTTTTCCAAAATAAAATAAGTCATATCATTGCCTGGACCAGAAAGCAGCACTCACTCTTCCTAAACATTTTCCACCAGATCAGCTATATTTTTCCAATGTTGATTTCACTATTTATTTTTAAAGAATTACTGTCAAGCCTCACACATACCTCTTTGGTTTTTCCCTTTTTGGGCTGATTTAAGAATAGAAGAGCCACTATACTGGATGAGACTGAGGAAATGCATCAGTACATCTGAAAAAGTGGACTGAAAACCAGAACAAAAAATCAATCAGTTCGTTTCAAAGATGCTCCTTGACAGCTTTTTTCCCCTACTGCTTTTCCTTTCTAGTCTTAAGGAAGTCTGTGCCACATGGTTGGGTAACTGTGAAAAAAGGGGAATTCATGTTTCAATGTATAATTTGTGGGGTGTCATCTTTGAAAATACGCAAGATGATCCTTAACCGGTCTGTTAAATACAAATGTTTGTTGCCTTGATTTATTCTCAAAGTGGCACTGCCAGGATTTTCAGTCTGTTACATCAAGCAGGCAGGCCTAAGCAGGCAGGCCTCAAGGCTGCAATCTGGATTTATGCAAGAGCCATAGAAGTGAGGGTGCCCAAGCTCTTACTCTTCACTCACTCAGTGGCATCTCAATTCTAGCTAATGGCATTGCTTGCAAACTCTTTCTAGGAACCCAAACTGGTTCAAGGCATTTAACAGAAAGTCCAAGAAGTGTGAAGACCTACTGTATGGATGGGAGTCATTGTGTGTATGTGCAACACTGTCCTTCAGATAGGACAAGATTCTTACCCATCTCCATTGCTCTTCCTTGCAGCTCTGCCATTTTTAAACTGCTGTTGCTGCCTGTTTCCAAGAGCTGGTCCCATTTCATTTGAAGGAGAGAAGAAACCGTATCCCTGTATTAATACAAATAAATGGTGTTATATTCCATTGGGTCAAGACCTGTCGTTCGTCTGCTTTCCCACACAGATCTGCTGTATCTTTACATACAAGAGACCACCGTTTGGAAATGTTTTTAAGAACAAATGGAGTGTGTTAATTGCTCTTAAATGATACTTATTAATCATCCTAATGAATTCACAACCAGTGTGGGTAAAGGACAGTTTTACTCACAGTTTCAAGGCGTGTTTATGAATGTCATGGAGAAGACATGAAAGCGAGAAACTGCTATACCCACCATGCTATCTTCCTAGAGCTGCAAGACCGACTTCATGAGAGGGAGAACAATGGGCAAGAGCTTGCAATCTGATGCTGTACCAACTGCCCGTTTTATTTTAATAAAACATCTCTGGCATCCTCACAGAATTATAGGCATATTTCTTATACCTATCTCCTCCACCTCAGTATTGTTTTGTTTTAGCCCGGCTTCCCATTCCCACACCAATCTGTATACCTTTAATTTCCTCAAACTGTCACCTCATTGCAGTCTTAACTTTTCTCTGCTTAATTACTTCTGATGATGAAAGCTTATGTTCTCATTCAATCTGTGCAGATTTGAGGCCCCTCATTTTTGCTACAAAGCTTCACTTTAAAATTTAACAAAATAAAACAATTTAGTCTTTTAATAATGTAATCAAATTAAGTATTAAATACCAAATAAAATTTAACTTAGGTTAAGTACTAAAGTTTTATTTTAAGATTTTCCATTTTTCTTCCCAGCCCTCTTTTTCCCCACAAGAGGCTCCCCCAGTTCTGCCTTTGGAAAAACATAAGCCCAGTCTCCACCCAGTTGTTCCTAAGTACAATATATCACCTAAGTAAAAGTATCCCCTTTTTACCTGTGCTGGTCAACGATCCTAATGAAGTTCCTATTCTTAACAGCCGTTGCTGCCTATTTGTGAGAGCTGGCCACAATTCATTTGAAGGAGGTGAAAAAACAATGTCCCTGTATTAATACAAATAAGCAATGTTAGATTCCATTGGTTCAAGAACTGTCCTTTGCCTGAAATGTATTTATTGTTTTAATAAAATAAACAAATTAAATATAAAGGAAATAAAAATGTATTAAGTTATTAATATTACTAACTAATTTTAAAACAAAACTTTATATCTTAAAATTTAATATAAGTTAAATTTCAGATAAGTTAAATTTTAAGAACTAAACTTAAGATTTCTCATTTTTCTTCCCAGTCCTTTTTTCCTCCCACAAGAAGCTCCCTCACTTCTGCCTTTGGAAGGTGCATAAGCCCAGCCCCTTCCCTCCTGTTCCTAAATGCATTACCCAAATAAAGAAAAAAAAAAAACACCTTTTCCTCTCTCTACTGCTTTCCCCCCCTATCTCTCCCATTCTCACCTCAGCTTTCTTTTCTGCTTCTTTCTCTGTTCCTACTTTCTTCATTTTCCAAAGCCTTTGAACTGCATTGCACTTTGAGTCCTCTGTGAGCAAATAAGAGAGTATAAATATTAGAGAAATACAAAAAAAAGACAAACAAAGAAAAACAGGCATATATAAGTACAAATAGTAAATAAATACACGTGAACAAAAACCTTTTTCTTCCTTGGGCCCCTTTTTCCCTTCCTATCCCAGTCCGCTGCCTCAGTTTCCCCTCCCTGGGCGCCCCTCCGCCCGCCTCTCCCCTCACTTTCTGCCCCTTCTCCACCTTCGGCCGCCTATTCCGCCCCTTCCCCTTATCCCCCCGCCACTCTCCAGGGACGCCCCCCATTTCTTCCCCACACAAACTCCACGGGACGCCCCCCATTTCCCAGTCCCCGCCCCGCCTTGCCTCCTTTCCACCCCACCGCCTCCTATTCCCCTCAAGGCACCGAAATTCCCCCATTCCTCGACTCCTTCGAAGTTCCTCCTCGGCCCCTTCCCAACTTCTCTCCCCGCCAGGCGCCCGCCGCCTCACGAGGAGAAGGAGGCGGCCCCGCGCTCGGAGGAGAGACCTCCCTTCCCTCCTTCTCCCTCTTTTCCTACCTTCACCCGCCTTTCCCGCCCCTTTTTTCCTCCCCCTCGGCTCCCCTTTGCTATTTTCCTCACTATTTTACCACACAAACCCACGGGAAGGCCCCGCATTTCCCGGCCCCCGCCCCGCTTTCCCTCCTTTTCTCCTCACCGACGCTCATTCCCCGTTTCCTCGACGCCCCTCCGTCCTCTCTCTCTCCGGCCCGCCCTTGCCCTCGGCGCCCTTCCCTTTCCCCGCCTTTCTATCCCCTTCTGCGCCTCAGAAGCCCTTCTTCGCCCCGGCGCCGGGAAAGAACGGCACCGCCTCAAAGTTCCTCCTCAGCCCCCTCCGAACTTCTCTCCTTCAGAGGCTGCCGTCCACCTCATGAGGAGAAAGAGGCGCTCGAAAGAGAAACATTCCTTCCCTCCCTCAGTTTCTGCTCTTCCTCCCACCTTTCGCACCTTCGGCGCCTCAGGCTCCGCTCCTCTCTCTGTCCGGAACGGCGTCTTCCACACCCGAGGCGCCACAGCTCCCAAACTCCTCGCAGCTGTTTTTTCCCCTCAGGCGATTCTCTCTCTTCTCCTGTCCCGCCCCCGCTTCTTGAGGCTCCCATTGGTCCCCGTGCCTGCCCATCAGCGCCTCGCTAACAGACGCGCAAAAAAGGCGGGCAGGGGAGTCCTAATCCGCATGCGCAAAGCTGCTTTCTCAGGCTGTCCTCGCGCTCTCTCCGTCAGGCGGCTGAGCGCCCTTTCGCCCGCCTTTTTACTCCTGCCCCGCCCCCTCTCCCCTGGAGCTTCCCATTGGTTGCCCTTCCTGCACGCGCCCTGCGCGTGCCCCGTCAGCAAACCTTCCACCTGTTTTTTCCCACGCAGGAGCTCTCTTCCTCCCGCTTTTTTCCTTGTCCCGCCCCTCTCCCACTCCAAAGCTCCCATTGGTCCTTGTTCCTGCCTGTTCCCTGCTGCGGCGATAGGGAGGGGGAAGCTTGAGCCAGGCTGGCTGGTAGAGTCTGGTGCCGTTTCCGCGCTGGACTGTATAGCGCTGTTATTCCACTTTCAACATCCTATGCAATCCTGGGCTTTGCACTTTACGGAAGGGCCTAAAGGCCCCTCCCTAAAGTGCAAACCCCAGGATTGCATAGGATGTTGAAAGTGGAATAACAGCGCTATAACAGTCCAGCGCGGAAACGGCCTGGGAGGTGTAGCGCCCCCCAATGTGTCCCCCCCCCATGCTGCCCCTGAAAGAGTTATTTCGTTCTTCCCTCCCCCCAAAAGAGAGATGCAGGGGAGGAGTGAATTCTAATGGCAAGCCAAGAGTTTGCAAGAAACTTACAGGCGTCAATTTCTGGGCACGGTCCGAAAGGAATAAATACTACAGTACAACATACCCCTTGTATATGTGTGCATGGGGTTCTGTATACACCTATATTAATATTCTTTTATAGGGGTGTGTAATACAATGCTGCACTGGGGAGGAGGAAGGGAAGAGGAGGCGCAAGTGAGGGAGGGTCCCAGAGGCTGGAGAGCCAGTCTCCTGCCCCCCCCATGCTGCCATCTTGGTGGGACTCCCAGCAGCTGGGGAAGCCGACTTGCAACCGGAGAAAAGGGGGAGGATAGGGAGTCCATGCTGGGAGGTGAAAGAAGGACCGGGACGGTGGGGAGGGTCCTGGCTGTGCAGGTGGGTGGGTGGGGGGGAAGGGTTGTTACCCTACTTCTCCCTTAGTGGAACCTCCAGCAACCACAGAACTCTACCTGGAAATGTGGGCAACCCTTGAAGAGTGGGGAAACTGTCTCAGAGGGTGGAAGAAGGCGGGGAGACCGTTCTTTTTGACCCACGAAGGCCCCCCACTCACCCCTTACCAGTGAAGTGGGTCAGGGTCTGTACATCAGGTTTGGGAAGCCATGGAGGAGGAGGAAGAGGAGGGAGATCGGGCTTTCTGGCTGATAGCTTTCCCACTCCTTGTTATGTGCCTTCAAGTCAACTTGGAGTTATGGCAGCCAACTTACAGGGCCAGTATCCTTCTTAAAATTTTGTTGCTCAGAACTGGACACAGTACTCCCGGTGAGGTCTGACTAAAGCAGAATAGCATGATACATTAATTCGCTTGATCTTGACACTATACTCCTATTGACGCAGCTCAGAATTGCATTGGCTTTTTTAGCTGCTGCATCACACTGTTGACTCACATTCAAGTGAAACCCAACTTATGGTGGCCAAATGACTGGGCAGACTTTTTTTTTTAGAGGAGGTTTGTCATTGCCTTCTTCTGAGGCTGAGAGTATGTGACCTGCCCAAGGTCACCCAGACAGCTTCCATGCCTGAGTGGGGATTCAAACTCTGGCCTCCCAGAGTCCCACGCTAACAATCAAACTGCTACACAATGCTGGCTCAGTCTGGGATGGAAATCTTCATTTATTCTTGCAGTAAAGAAGAAATCCTTGCAAATCATTTTCTCCCAGTTCTGCGAGAATACAAGAGGTTTCCTCTACGTTGTTCAAGAGATATTTGCAATTTGGGAGTTCTTTCTGTTGAAAAATGTATTTGTGCAGAACGCCTGTACGTATAAAGTACAGAAGCTGTGTTTATTTTTAATATTTATTTATCTATCTATTTTGCTTTTACAGAGCAGGGCTGAGGGTTCCCAGATCTCAGGGCCTGGACCCTCTTCCTCTGTCGCCAGGGTGAGAGGGAAGAATCTCTGGGCAAGAGCACTGTCCTGAAAATAAGTGTGTGTAGGTGTGTATGCATTTATTCCCTCTTGGTTGGACTTGGTGTTGTTTGCTTGCTCTTTGCTTGACATACTCTGTGCAGTTGTGATGACACCACTCCTTGTAATTTCACTTGTGATATCACAACTGGTCATTCCTAGACTTCAAGTTTTGTTCTCAAAATCTCAACATCTAAGACAGTCCTAGAGGAGAGAGGCTTTGGGTCTCCTGTACTGTGGCTCCATAATCACATACCCTCCAACCCTCCTGGTTTGGCAGATGTAATCCCAATTCATCCCCTTCCATCCCAATTTTCAGCTGTTTCTAAGATGTCCCAGCTTCTCTCCCCTCCTTTCACTTCCCCCCTTGGTCCTCAGCTTATTCCAATTGCTGCCAACTGAATTCTACAGGCGGAGAGGAGAAGGGTGGGGGAAACTTGCCTTTGCCGGGAAAGGAAAACTGCTACAACCTCTCCTAGCTTGTGTGCTCTTCCTCATTAATAACCTGGTTTTCATTTATGCAATGTTGCAGGATATGTAAAATCAGCATCTTTTCCCTTTTTTTGGGCATTTTTTCAATTTAAACAAGCCTCCTTTGTGTTTCTCCCAAAGGGGAAAATTAAAGCATTAAAGAAGCAACTGAGATCAGAAACTGTTAGCCCCTTAAAGGGTCAGCCTTAATGCCACCCCCCCCATCTACTTGTGCAGCGGGTGAAGCCATTTGGGTCTTTCTACCAATTTAAGAAGAGACGCACATCCTCTGCCTGTTACCCAGCACTTGGCAATCAATCAATCAATAAAAAAATGAAGGACAGGGGGACTACAACTCTCCCATCCTAGCTGAGGGGGGTAGGGGAATTGTAGTGCCGAAAAGTAACTTGGCTACACATTGTCCTAACCTTGTTGTGGTAATTAGTGAGAAAACATCATATATAGGTCACTTTTTAAAAGAAGAGGAAGACAGAAAAGTTTGTGCAGGGACTAGAATTGCTGAGAAACACAATGCAATCTCACCCCTGCTGGTACAGGAACATAGAAGCCCAATTTATTAATTTATACTTTTGGTAGCTCTTCAATACAGCCACAGGTCAAGGAAGAAAGCCCCTGGCCCAGACGCTCATGTTTACAAAGGCTTTCATGCCCTCCCTTTTCCTCCTTGTTCTTTGCCTAGCTTGACACCTTTTCTTCTTTCTAGCGACAAAGGCCTTGGGAGGATGGTGACCGAGGGCTAAACAAAAACAGACTGTCAGAACTGAGTTGCAAGTGAGCCTCTCCTAGCTTGTTGGTTTTTCTTCCTACTTCTCCTTCCCTGAGCAAGGGTTGCAGCCCAGTTCATCCGGTGGAGGACACTCTTCTCTGTGGCATTCACTGGCTTGGCCGGTCTCCCTTCTGCAGTGGAGATCATTTCGTCAGGCTGAGAGGCAACTTGGCTTTTGGCAGCTGGTTCCAGAGACTGTGGAGATGGGCTGTCAGGGTTCATAAGTGATTCTGTTCCCCATGAAAAGTAAGAATTTTGGAGTCTCTTCAGAGCTGACTTCTAAGAACCAATGTAGAAGAAACATAGGAACCACCAACATGCATTGTTGGAGGAGTTCCTTGACCATGTGCTTTGGTCTTCTCTGGAGTCCTCTTATGCGGCAATGTTCTTATTTCTGCAAATGAAGTCTCTTCTTTATCAAAGTCTGTGTAATTTCCCATTCTGTTTCTCTCTGGCACGCTGCTAGACTTACTCACCCTACTGGGAGCAGTACTCGTTTCTCCCATTGGTGGAGATGTTCCTTCCAAGGTGGAGGCATGTTCCTTCATTTCTTGCCCTGGAATTTCTCTACTAGTAGCTCCCAATTTCAGCCCCATGTCTGGAGAGACTCCTCTCTTGCTAGTTTGCTCCATAGATGGAGGTTTTGTTTCAGAGAGAGAGCCAGAAAGTTTTCCCCCACATAGTTTTGAAATTACTGTTGTCCCCTGCTTGTTTGGATTCATGGTTTGTACCTGAAACTTCCCTTCTCCAGGGCTGGCAGTTTCTGTGGAAAGGGTAGGAGATGGCTGCCATTGGGTTCTTACCAGCTGCTGCTCAAGTTGGGTGGGCACTTGGCTGCTAAAGGGTTCAGCAGAAAATAGCCCCCACAGAGTTGCCCTTCCATGGGCCTTGGTTTCTCTGGGAGGTCCAGTCCCCAGTTCTTCCCCTTGGCTCAAGCTAATCTTCTGCCCCATCGTTGGCTGTTCCGTTGCTATAATGGAAACTGTTTCTAAGGCGGGTTCTGACTCTTCTCCTTGCATAGCTGCAGATGGTCCCTGCCCTGCAGTGATGGCACTGGGGCCATAGCCTTTGGTATAACTTGGTTGTGACTGTGACGCTCTGAGCCTCCCTCCAGCTGTTCTAGCTAGACTGGGCCTCTCTGCAGGAGGTGTAGCCTGCGTGGTTTCCACTGCCAATGAACCCATTTTCCATAAGGTGGGAGCTTGGCTTGGCCACTCCGAGTGGGCAGGGATCTGTTCCTCAGCCCCCCTCTCAGTGACATGCAGCAGAACAGCCTCTGGAGGTGTGCTCTGGGCAAATGCCTCCCATCCATACTCCTTTCTTCCCTGGTGAGCAGGTGGGTAAGAAAATGCCCCCATTCCTGCAGAGAGCCCTGTGGTTCTGCTTTCTGAGGCAGTTCCCTCCTTTAGCCTTGAAGGAACAAGTTGGCCTGTGACTGCAGACCAAGAGGAGGATGGGGTTCCAGAACTTCTCCAACCAAGGTGGGTTCTTTGAGCCTCCTCACTAGGGAACACTCTGTGTTCTAGTTTGTTTTCCCTATACTCTTTTCTGCTGGTGGTGGACCATAGGTAAGCTGGGGCACTCTGTTCCTTGCTCTGAGAGCCTTCCACTTCCTTTCCCATCATCCCCGTCTGGTTAGGAATGGTGGCAGAACTTGCTGGGCTCACTGCTTCGGTGGCCAAAGTTTCTTCCTCTCTCAATCCCACAAAGGTGGAAGGTGAGTTCTTTGGAGATAGCATCCTGTACGAAGCACTTGTTGCTTTAGTCTCAGTGTTTCCCATCATTGGTGGAGTGTAAGCAAGTCTTCCGCTTTTGTTTTCAGAGATGCTTATGGTCTGACGGAATGCTTCCTTAGGTCGTCCCGTGGGCTGGTTCTCTACCATAGAGAAACTGTAGGTCTCACTTGGGCTCGGGGAGCTATTTGCATGCCCAGATTCACCACTTTGTGTTACCAATGTGCCTCTCATCTCCATAGCAGTAGACAGGGCAACGTCTGTCATTCCAAATTGCTCACCACCAGCACCTTTCGGACCAGTCCTCATTGTAGCTCCCTGGACCACCTCTGTTGACAAAGGAACTGGGCCTTTGCTCAGAAAGGAAAGAGGAAACTCTAGCTCAAGAGTAGCTTTTGTCCTTGCTTCTGTGGGGCTTTGCTCTTTTGGTAGATAGGTCTCTTTGTAGCTTGGAGACTGCCTTCTCAGCTCCCTTGCCCTACTGGTGGGGTTCTGCAGAGCTGGTGACACAGACATCTTTGGGGCAGCACTGACCACCTTTGGAGCCTCCATTTCCCTGGACTGGTTTTTGTGTGGTGTCTCTGCCGTAGCTCCCAGAAATTCCCCGCTCTCTTCTGCTTTGCTAGAAGTCTTTGGGGTCACAACACTTTCCTTTTGCATTTCTGTTCCAGATGACCATTCCCTCTCTGTCTGAGCTTCTGGAGCTGTTATGCCTTCACCAGCAGTCCTGCTAGAGGACAGGGTGGCTCCCGGAGCCTCTCTGGAAGAGGCCGTGGTGTAAGGGCTCCAGGCAGTTAAGGTTTCAACTTGGCTTTCATTGGAGCAAGGCTGAGGCTCACTTGGAATGAAATCCATCATTTTCTCCTTGACAACTCTCTCTATTGATGTTTCTGAAAGCAAAGATAGAATAGATTAGAAAACCTTTCCTCCTGGTTAGTCTGAGTCCTAGCTGTGTGAGCTAGCATCAGAGTCAACCAAACTTTATCACACATTATTAAATTGTGCATCAGAAGAAGCATACATGCATAACTCCAGCATTTCACAGATCAAACCCAGGACATGTGTGGCCAAGCAACATCAGCATGTGATCAAGATGGCAAAGATTATTGATGAGAAAGAACAGACAAGCCAGGAGAGTTTGCTTTTGCCTGAGCCTATTGGAAAGGGCTAAGTTCTGCTCCCTCTTCTCTTCTCCTGCCTGCTGAGTTAATGGATTGTAAACTGTTTTTGTACTTTGAACTCAGTTTACAGTAACTGAACTGAACTAGGATGAAGGGAGGAATGTGAGAGGTAGAATGACAGGGGACTTATTGGGGTTCCACAGGAGGACTTTCCCAGTAGGCTCAGGCCAAAGCAAACTGCTGCACTCACTCTTAGCTTGTGCATTGTATTGTGGTCTTCCTCTTCTCCTATTGCCTTCCACCTTGCTAAGCATTATTGTCTTTTCTAATGAGTCATCATCTCATGACATGTCCCAAGTATAACAGACCTGTTTTAGTCATTTTGGCTTCTAGGGAGAGTTCAGGCTTCCTTTGCTCTTGTACCTGTTTATTTGGTGGGGGCGGGGGATTGGCAGTCCATACCATTCATAGAACTAATCATGACTTCCACAATGAAGTCTCAGAGGTCTTCTCCTTAACTGCCTGTACAAGTTTATCACCTCTGAAGTTTATCAATCAAGCCTCGTGTGGATTTAGAGTTGGTTGAACCTTGCTCTGGTCAACTCTGTTGCTAGCCCTTCCAGATTCCCTCCTGCCAACACATTCAAGAACCATATTTCAGAAGTTCTGCTTGTCATGTCATGGCCAGTTCCTTACCTGGTTCAGCTGCAACCTGAGAACACTTGTAGAGCTTGTTGACCCTGGCAATGTCTGACCTGCTCAGGTTCCACCTTTGGCCAAGGAAAATGTTGGGGCTGGAAAGCGGTATAATGGTGGGTAGGCCAGTCATGCTGAAGGCATTCCTAAAAGGGACAGAAAACATGATTAGGTTCTAAAATTAAAGCACCATTGCTGTGCTTTAGACATCTTGTTCCTTCTTTGACCCAAGTAACCATGTTCCTCCATCTTCAAGAAAGCCAGTCAGTCTCTGTTTGTTAGAGGGGGTAATCATAGATCTTCCAGGGTCCTCTGGAGACCTTGTTAGATGATTTCATTGTCCTGTATCTGAATGAGGCTTGATTGATAGGCATAGCCAGACACCTCTCTGACCCCACTGCTCTCCAGTAGTCCCTAAATGGCTGTGGAGAATATGCTGTGGCAACTAGAATGCAAGTCCTTGAGCGGGGGGATTGGTCATTGCACAAGATTCCAACCTCTGCAATGACCTAAAGTGTTGTACGATGGTGTAAGTTGGTCAGAACGCAATCATCAACCACTAACAGGATGCCAGCCTGTATCTGCCATTGCAGACAACACATCCTGAATATGAAATGCTCCTTTGACAGTGAAACACAGTACCTCCATGGGTCTTCTGCATCAGTGACACAAAGCCCATGTGGCTTTTGTGCAAGCTCGCTTACCTGCCGTAATGCATAACTGATGAATAGTCGTAGTCATCCAGCATGTTGGTATTCCAGAACTTCATGAAGTTCATCTCAAAACCTGAGAAAGGTAATTGGAGAGGTTTGTCCATATTCACTGTAGAGGCAATCTCATAAATGCAACACACACACACCCTTGGACAGAAGCAGAGGCATAGTAGAGCTGGACTTTGCAAGGTTGAAACCCTGGGAATTTTAATTAGCAGAGTCTGTAACATCATCTGCCGATATCACCTTTGGATTCCCCTGCTTCCTCTGAATTTAGCTGAACTCCCTGCCTTAGCTGGAAGGGAAACTGATTTTCCCAGCAGTAATCATTGTCAGCTATCCTTGCTTTAAGTTTTTTTGGGGTGGCTTGGTCTTCAGCTGGCAAGACCCATTAGCTCTGCAAAAGACCTGTTTCTGATAGAGATGAACACTACAAGAAACTGTTGAGATTTTATTGTTTGTATTTATATCTATATATCTATGTCTATATCTATATCCAATGATAGCTGGTGGAGCCTGTGTAAGCTGAGCAGGAAAGGCATGCCAGATTTTAGCTAAAACTTAAAAGGAGCTATCCAAAGTGCTGAACACTTTCTCGCCCACCCCCACAAGACACAGCAACACAGAGAGCAACTTCAAGCCTATTAAAAACCTGGAGTGGATTCATTGTCCCACTGACATGGGATCCACCTGCTACCACTACATAGGGTAACACAGCCACCTTTGTCAAGGTCTAGTTTTAGGGACTGTTATGATGAGAGCCTGTTTGCCAAGCTGGACTATTGCACTATTGGATAGAACTAGCTGGGGGAGCAGAAACAAGATTTACCAGTCAAGATTTCATTCCAGGAGATGCTGATGTACTTGTCCCGGTCTGCTCTTGAGTGCTCATGCCAGAACCCCAAGACGTGCATGAGTTCATGCAGAACTACTCCTTTCCCCCTCCTGAGGCAAGCTGGAGCCAACGATACTACCTGCATCCCACCAATGCGTCCAATACTGGAAAAGCAGCTGCATTTTTTTTAGTGGGAGGGAGATTTATGAAGGTGGTTATTACAGCCAGAAAAAAATGCCCCATATCACAAGAGTCAATGTTCACAGGTGGCCCACCTGCTTAAATCACAGATGCCTTGCATTTCCTGCCATAAAACAGATCACAGGACATAAAATTGAGTTTCAAAATTAGAGAAAATGCTGAATGGAAATCAGGCAAAATATGTTTGTTTTTTTTTAAAGAAGAAGCCTCAGAGAGAGAGAGAGGAAGAGGTTTTTAGTTGACTCAGTTTACTCTTTCAAACAAGGATAAGCAAAATTGGCTCTCTTGATGGTGTACTCTGTATCACTGTGACTGATGCTTTATATATCACACTTCATGGCATCTCCAGGGGTTTCATCTTGAAACTTCACATGGGGTCATTCCCAGGTCTCAGGTTTTCTCATTGAAATCTCAGTGCCTGGGACATATTCTGGCCTAGCATCCCTAATTTTCACATTTACCCATTCTTTCCCCAATCAGACCCAAGGTGTTACTCACCCAGAGAGTGGAGCAATGGAGATGAAATCTCTCTGGTAGGAGTAAGGGACAAATTTGATGCAGGTGAACTTTGCAAAGTCTTCAAATGCTTCCTTGATGATCTTCAAGCTGGATTGATCTGGGGGTGGGGGTTAAGGAACAGACATTAGCAAAAAGAAGGGCTCGCAGAGCAATGCAGTTTTCCCCCAAAGAAGATGAGCACTTACCAGTGTCCAACTTATTTTCACTATCATTAATCAAGACATTATTCTGTTCATACAACTCTTGTTTGGGATTTTGGCACCTCTAGTGTTTTCTCTATTGTAACCAAACTAATATTCACCTGTCAGAGTTTGGCCAGATGAAACACCAAAAGAAAAGATTGGTAGATTATGCCTTCATTGTCAACCCCTTTGATAATTTTTGTTCTGGCTGAACTGGAAAAGTTGGTTTGGAGTGACTAACTACTCACAACAGCATTTTTTTTCTTGTCCCTTCCCCCAGTTGTGATCTGAAGAGTTTCCACATTTCGTTCCTTACCATATCTGTAGGAAATTACATATGGAATTTGTACAATTCCCTTCTTCTTGGGCCACCTTGGATTGGCAGAGGAAAACAGCCTGTAGGGACTCTAGATTAGAGAGAGGGAGGGGGGGAAATGAACACAAACTAGTACTAATTTCATACCATTCTCCCTTTCACAAAGCCCAAAATTCTCTCAAATAAGTCTCTCACCATAGAGGGAGCCATGGACGGAACAAAAAACAAACAAAAAGGCCAATATAATTCAAAGCAAACTGACAAGTGCATGTAATCAAACTATACAAAATTATAAAACAATACTAAACTAAAATGCCAAAAGCTTTTGAAAACAAGAAGGTTTTTAATTGAGATTAAACATAACTGGGGAAGGAGCTGTCCTCCAAGGGTTTTGGGAGTGGGGCAATTCCAAGAGTGTGGAGCTGCAGGTGAGAAAGGGCACCATTGCATTTCTACCATCGCAAGCAAAATTGGCAATATTTATCCTGCTCTGATTACAGTTGGAAGTATACTTTACAGGATAAAAGGCCGCTGCTATGAGTTGCCTCATGACTCACCATTTTGATGATGTCCCCCTCCATCAGGAAGCTGCTCTCTGGTGCCTCTGGAAGAATCAGTCCTGGAAAATGAGTTAAAAATGCGATTGGAAACTGGAGGAAGATACTTTACACATCACTTGGACAAGAAATCTGAGATGCAGCCAGAGCGACATAGCTCAGTGAACCTATTTGGTCACTCCAGTTCCTGCCACAGGTGTGTAACTACTGGGTTGAAAACATTCTACCTGAAAGTAAGAATTAAGCCCCTCATAATTTTTTGTTTCCATCCCCAAATGTCTAATATGGCATTAACATCAAATTTCAGAAGAGCCAGTAGAAGTACAGTTTAGGCATCCAATGAAAGGGACCAAGAGAATGCAAATACAGCACATAGAAGAGAAAATATAAAATGCAAACAATTTCCAATGACCCATTCTCTGCAATGCCAGAAATCTGGAGACTGATTATTCCTAGCTGGATTCACAGGCTGGTCTGTACAAGCATGCTTCCCTCTCAGCCACTGTCATTTGAACCAAAACAGTGTGAAGAGCAGGGAAGTAGGAGTGGGGGTGCCAAATGAAGGCATTCCCATTCTCTAAATCAGAATTCTGCCTCCCCCAATTAGTTTTTTTCCCTGCAGTCTCCAAATTTCTAGCACTGCAGCAATTTAGAATTTCAGCTGAGCTTTTAGAAATACAGTAAAGGCATCCAAAGATAAGGGGCGGACACCGATATCAATACAGCAAATAAAAGAGTTCTAGATATGAACTCAGTGGGCTTCCATGGCCAGGTGGGGTCCCAATCCCGGCAAACTTACCCAGATTGATGTCAAGGATGTCATCAGGTGGCTCCACAGCTTCCTCCAAGTTGTCCTCTTCAGCATGCTCCACGTGGAATGTGTCTCCACGGCCATGGACAGAAGAGGCTGAAAAGAGACGAGACAAGGGTGCATACTCCATCATGCTCTTTCATTAAGAACCAAGAGAGTCTGGCCACAAAGAATACCACCATATGCTAGGCTGCTTGTCCGTCTAGTTCAGGACTGTTTACTCTAATGGAGAGCAGTTCTCAAGCAAACAGGTATCAGTACTATATTGTTATAGCAATCTCATCCCACTTTAACTGCCATCCTGTAGAATCCTGGGATTTGTAATTTGGTTGGCACCCCTAGAAGTTCTTTGCAAGGGAGCTCTAGTCCACTGCCCTGAACCACAGCAAGGGATTCTAAGTCCCTCACCATGATAGAAATCCTGGGATGCTGTAAGATGGATCCATGAGAGTGAAAGGAGTATCCCACTGCTATAACTGTGCGGCACTCCATAGGCTGCACTGACAGCCGGCATTTTTGACTAAAGAGCATTTTCCATGAGGATTGCCAGGTCAGAAATGTTCCCAGCCCTTTCAGAGTTGCAATGAAATTGGAGACAACGTCTTTAGTTAGCTGCATGGAAACAATCTTCAGCATCCCTGGTGATCTTGGCTTTTCTTTCCATCTGTTTCTTATGCACAAACAGAGAGCTTTCCAGGTCACTAAAGCAAAGATAGCCATGCTGATCCACAAGAGAGACAAACCCAAAATCTGTCTCTATTTACTAGAATTCACTGCTAGCACATCACACACTACTTGCACACTCAACCAGTGATTGTTCAGTCTACAACCTCACTGCCAACCTCATGGCCTAATTTTTATTTAAATGTCCTATTTCCTCCACCCAATCCCTAATTTTTATACTCCTTAGTCTCCCAATGAATTCCAAAGAACACAGCAGATTTTTGTGACCTTTTGGTTGATCCTAATCAAAGTATGTTTCCCAGCTATGAATTTTTGGTTCTCCTTGCATCCATCAGCTTTGTTTTGTCTATAGGTGGTAAATGCCAGATTTCACCACAAGAGGACAGGCTGAAACATAATATATTGAGACTTCTCAGGCATGGAGATAATTCTGCCTACCTTCATCAAAGTGCTTCACCCATTTTTTAAAAAATCTTTATGATGACCTTACTGATGACAGAACTTGGAAAAGTTGCAGTTTTGGACTACAGGTGAATTCTGGAAGTCATAGTCCAAGGCAGCAACTTTTACAAGCTCTGACTTATTATACCTAGGCTACACACAAGGCAAAGTCAAAAACTATATAGAGAAAGCAATTTGGGTATGCAAAACTGGGGGAACTGGGGAGCTGTGGGCTAGAAACAGTACACAGGGACCTATAGCCAATTCATGGTCATAGACCTTTTCCACCCTACACTGTTATAGTGCTATTATTCCACTTTCAACATCCTACAGACTCCTGGGAGTTGCAGTTTAGGGAGGGGCACTGAGAATTCTCAGCCAGAGAGCTCTTTGGCCGCAGGAAACTACAAACCCCAGAATTCCAGAGGATGTTGAAAGTGGAATAATAGCACTATAACACTGTAGTGTGGAAATGGCTGTAGCGTTAAAAGGCATCCTCAGTGATCATCTAGTCCAGTCACCTGCCAGTGCAGGAATCTACAGCTCAAATGTCCCTGACAGGTCACCCTCTGTTTGGAGAAGCTCAGCATAACAGCATTTTGTAGTGGTTAGAGCACTGGACTTCGACTTTGGAGACCAGTGTTCAAATTCCCACTTGGTCATGGAAACCCACTGGATGACCTTAGGCAAGTCATGCTCTCTCAGCCTCAGACGGCAAAAGCAAACCCCCTCTGAACAGATCTTGCCAAGAAATAATAGGGTCACAATGAATCAGCAACAACTTGAAGCCACACAACAACAAGAGTATACCCACTGAATGGTTGACTGGTGAGTCAGCATTGATTCAATGAATCTACTGTAGACAGGAGTAGCAGTTTGGATTTAGGCCACAGGTACCTCCTGTGGCAATACAGTCATGGGTATCACTTACCTGAAAGTAGTCCAAGAAGCCCTATTGTCATAGACCAAATGCAAAGGGACACACCCATGGCTGAGGAACCAGTCTTAAGTCCCCAGCTCTGTTAGCAAATCTGTAAAATTATTACAAGAGGGGGGAGGCAGAAGTGATAATGAGGTCCCAAAGAAAACTGCCCTTTGGAGCCCTATATAGATTACGGGTGAAGCAGACACACCTGGATCAAGCCTCTCCATTAGGAAAAGCAGTTTAACTCCTTGAATGCTGAAGGCTTCCTAGCAAATAGTCAGTTCACCCAGAGAATGCTGAATTAAGGCAATTGGGAGCTTGGAAAAATGGTTGCTGGGTCCCAGACCATGATATTTCTTGGCCAAAACCTGCCGTCAAGGGATGACCCTCCCTTGTGAGGTCCTTGTATGTGATACGTTGAGGATGCCATTAAAGGAAAAAATGCCAAATCTAACAAACAAAAGCACACACAGACACTTTTCAGGGCAGTGCTTTTGCCTTGAGAGTCCTCTTTCTTGCCTTGAGAACCAGAGAAGAGGGGCTAGGCCCTGTGTTCAAGGAACACCATCTGGATCAGAGAAATTACACAAATAATATAAAACAAAGAGTTCAATAGACAGCAGGGAAAGTCAGACTGGTTGCAGTCTTGGCAGCTGGCTAGGGGATTCTGGGAGCTGTAGTTCAAAACAGTAACCATTCCAGATTCTGGCTTATTATCCTCATTTTGCCTGTGAGACAAAGCAGGGACTGAGAAAGAGAAAGGAACTTGGCTAAGCAAGGCTATGGGAATTGAGGAGCTGTAGCCTAGGACTGGAGTGCCATACAGGGAGCAAAATCCAACTTGTAAAATCATAAAGTGAATCCAGTGTCCAGGCCTTCAACTTCTGCAAGACTGGGAGCCTGTTTTTTTAAAAAAATAATTAAGCCCGTTCTTTATTGTCCTATTATTCAAAAATAATTGAAATAGTTACCTTGGGTTACTTTAAATCTAAAAGCTAGAATCTGTTGGTCTGTGGTGCAGACCACACTCTGCTCATCCATCTTGTTTGTCACTCAAAACTCGCAAGAGAATAGGAAGCAACGGCCACAGAAACCATCTTTTCACAGATAACTTACTTCCCTTTTGAAAGTAACAAATTATTTGTAAGTAGTGGATTTTGAATACTGGGCTAGGCTAGCTGGGGCTGATGGGAATTTGAGTCCAATGACATATGAAGGGGCACAAGTCTCCCCAGTGCCGGAAAATGGGAAAGGTGTGCGTCAGGTTTTTTTGAATGCTAGAAATGTATTGCTGCAAAGTGGGAGGGGGGGAGTTTGGTTCCAAAGGGGCAGGGGGGCTATGCAATCACATGAGGGCCCTTGATGGAGCATGTGTATTCATATGTAAGCTGGCTGGTGTGGGAGAGAATCTGACTGTGATACAGCTAAGTTGAGGGCCTTGTGCTGGTGCCCAAAAATGAATGAAGACTTGATTCTGGCACTCTGCTCCTGAAATATGTGCTGTTTGGGGTGCGTGGGCTGAGATGAAGCCATGAGAGTTAAATTTTGCATGGATGGAACATTTCTGGCTGTGTGGGTGAGTCACTGACAGAGCAAGATGGAGTGCATGGGTATTTCTCGAGACCCAGCACTACCGGCGGAAGTGAAAGGGTGGTGAGTGAAGGATGTTGAAAAATTTCCAGTGACTAGTTTGCCGCCGTCTTTGTCTTCCTCTGTTAGGTAAAGAGGCAATGCAGTGGCTATGTTTAAATATTTGAAGGGATGTCATACAGAGGTAAGAGCAAGCCTATTTTCTGCTGCTACAGAGAATAGGGGCCTTTCCGCACTACACTGTTATAGTGCTATTATTCCATTTCCAACATCCTGTGAAATTCTGGGGTTTGTAGTTTCCTGAGCCCAAAGAGCTCTCTGGCTGAGAATCCTAAATGCCCCTCCCTAAATTGCAAATCCCAGGGTTCCACAGGATGTTGAAAGTGGAATAATAGCACTATAACAGCTTAGTGCAGAAATGGCCGAAGTTTCTTAAAGGATTCAGGACCTTGGATAGGTAAATCCACTCTGGGTTTTAATCCGAATATAAAGGAGCTCTCCAATGTGCTGAACACTCTCCCCAAATTAGATTCAGCATCTTAGAGATTTACTTTAAAGTTCAGACTAGAATCCAGATCCAATTTACTCCTCCACTGACAGGGGAGCCATCAGCTGCTGTTACTGTCCCCCTCTGCACCAACAAATACATTTGGGGGGGAAAGCTGCCCTTAACAGAGAGCTGACTAAACCCATCTTGGTGATGAAGGTTACAGGCATTGGTTGTGTGCTCTGAATCTGGGGAAAGCCAGATCCAGAACCCAGCTCAGAAGCACAGTCTGAGAAAGCCACGGTAGGGTTCAAGTCACGTGAAACTGGGAGGAAGAAGGAGCTGGAGGCTGGATGGAAGATCTTAATCGCTGAAGGAGAGTGCAGGTGTAACTCTGTTCTACCCAAGACCGGATGCCAGTGCATTTCAAAGTGAAAAAGCAGCGTAACCACCACACTCCACTGATAATGATCAACCTCCAGCAGATACCTGCTGGGTTGAGGCTGCACCCTTTACTGTTTCCTCTTATTTTGCTACTCCTTATTGATCTGCTGTTTTGTTATTGATTTCCAGTTTGCTGTTCATCTGCTGTTCCTCTGCCCAGAGGACCTTTTTTGTCGGCTGCCTCTAGACTGGAAGGACTTGCTGGAAGAGATTCAACAGCAAAATATGCTGCTGAATTAAAAAAATAATAATTCTAAAGACCTGTCTCTTCCAGCAGGTCTACCCAGTCTATTTTTAATTATGATGTATTTTTAATAACAATGTGTTTTAATTATATTTGCATTGTAAATGATTTTACATTTTCTTAGTGTATTTTAACTTATGATATATATTTTAATTCATGTTGTACCCAACCTCAAGCCTTGGGGAGAGGCGGATAACAAATAAAAAATTATATTTATTTATTTACTTACTATAAGTAAGGGAATGCCAGTCCTCAAGGTGCATTATGAAAGAAACACCATGCCCTTTCCGCTCTGCTATCACAAGACCTCTCTCACGTTGGCAAGTTCCCAAACTCAAATTCATGAGCCAGGGGACAACTCTTGAACAGAATGTGCCAGTCACCGCAGGGTGAGATCTATTCTCTCCTCATTTTGCCTCCTCTTTAATTGAGCGCATAGTATAGATGTCAGCAAAGGTGGGTGAATGCAGGCCCCAGAGCCTTTCTTATGGACCCCTCAATCTTCCTGAAACACCCTGTGGTGGGAGAAAATGTACCTTGAAAGCTACCTGTGCTCCTGGAAACATAAAAACATGGTGGTTTTTGTCTTAGGCCATATCCACACTAGACTGTTATAGTGTTGTGATTCCACTTTCAACATCCTATGGAATCCTGGGGTTTGCAGTTTCTGGCCCCTCCCGAAACTGCAAACCCCAGGATTCCATAGGATGTTGAAAGTGGAATCTATTTGCTCTGTTCTGTCTTCGGAATGTCCATATTCTTTTGAGTGTCTAAACTATTTCTAAATTCTCAGCTGAAGTTTTAAGTCACTGTAATGCTAGCAATTTGGGAACAGAAGGAAAATTTCACTGGGGGAGCCCACATTTTTAAGGGAAGCGTAATGCTTTCATTTTGCTCACACTTCCCACAGCTACAACCCTCCCCTTCACAACATCCCAGGTCAACCAGTGACTTGCTGCTTTGCAGTTATGCTTGCAAGAGTAAATCTGTCACCCCAGATAAGAAATAGTCAGCCATGTAAGTCTAAAACCAAGCAAAAAGTCTCAGGAGGCAAAAGAAATTCAATATAAAAATTGGTTCTTTTATTGCCACAGGTGATAATAATAAATATAAAGTGCACAAAAAGAAGAGACATTTCCAGTCAAAGTCAGTCAGGAGCACAAACATATAAATGGGATATTGCTTCGGATAAAAAGACTGTGGCATGGCAAGGGGTGGGGAAGATGGAAGGGAAAGGGTATGGGTCCAATCCACCAGCAAGAAATTGTCCGATGCAAGCCTCATAGAAACAAACCAGAGGTGCATCAGACAACAACAAAGTGAATGGTACCCTTTTGGTAAAGTTAAGGCAACACCGCAGGGGAAAATTGGGGTTCTTTGGCTGCAACGGGTGTTGCCTGTTGTCAGTGCATTCAGAAAAGGAGATTCCCCTTCCCTGCCAATGAAGGGAAGAATGTCACACGCTCATCCTCAGTTTATTTCCACCCAGGACTAGAATACACACAAGACTTTCACAGCATATATATATATGTGAAGGGACCATTTCATCAACTGCAGATGAGCTGGCTGACCTAGGTAAGGCTAGAAATCACAGGTGATCACCTCAGACCACTGGGACATAAAGAGGGCATCGCCACTACATACCAACAGCAACTTCCTACCACTTTGTCATGGCTCCACCCTGCTGAATCCTGGGATTTGTAGTTTGAATTGTTATTATCCACGCCAACTTAGGGCTATCCTCCCTTTGCCGCCTTCTAAGGCCAAGAGGGTGTGACTTGCCCACGGTCACCCAGTGGATTTCCATGGTTGAGCAGAGATTCAAACCCTGGTCTGCTAAAGACTAGGTCCAAAACTCTACAACATGCTGGCTCTCTGTAGTTTGAGAAAAGATTTGGAATTCCCTGCAAGAAGGCTCTTGCGAGAAGTACAGGAGCTCTCTAGCAGAACAGTCTAAGTCACTCCCCAAATGACAGACTCCAGGATTCTGTCAGATACAGTCACAAAACTGACATTAAACTGCTGCTGTAACTGTGTAGTGTAGAACCATTCAGTGGTTGGTTTAATCCAACTTCCTTTGGAGGTTTAATTTTGGGCTTCTATTGACCAGAAGGAAAGACAGCTCAGCCACCCTTAACTTCCTTTATAGTGACCAGTTGTGCCTCTGACTTTGGTCTCCCCCATCTCTAAAGCTTCAGTCTGATGCCAAAAGGGAGAGAGGCATGCTTTAAAATACATTAGCAGTGTGTCCCCAAGTCCTACAGATGATCTCCTGGTCAAGAAACCAAAAGATACAGGGTGGTGGTGGGGAGACACCACAACTTAGCTAGAGATATTTCTCCTTCATTCTAGAGAAGTTCACTGCTGGATGGAGAATGACTTCCTCCTCAGCAAAAACAAAACAGTTGTGACTTCCTACCAAGGCTATAGGACGCTACAACTGCAAGGATCAACAGCACCAGTCAAGATCAGGAGGAAACATCTTTCACATTATGCAGTTATAAAACTAAGATTCCACTTTAACTACCATGGCTGAATCCTATGGAATTGCTGGAAATGTACTGAGTTTGGTGAGGCCCTAGAGCACTCTGGGTGAAAATTCTACATTCTTGTTGTTATTGGCGCATGCCTTCAAGTCATTTCTGACTTATGGCAACCCTAGGGCAAACCTATCATGGGGTTTTTGGGGGCTGAGAGAGTGTGATGCACCCAAAGTTACCCAGTGGGCTCCCATGGCCAAGCGGGGAATCGAATTCTGGTCTCCAGGGTCATCTAAATACTGCTCCCCAAACTGCAACTTCTAGGATTCCACAGGATGGAACCATGGCAGTTAATGTGGAATCACAGAGCTATAACTGTGGAGTGTGGAAAGGTCCCAGCTCAGAATGGTTTTGGCCAAAGCAAAAGAAATACAATGTTTGGATTTCTTTACAACCAAAGCCAGAGAGAACCAGCCTTTAAATGGCTCAGCAAAGGGATCAGACCACTCTTGAACACTCTTCAGGCCCAGCTTCAGCTCTTTGCTTCCAAAGTCACGATGGGCAAGAAAGGGCAAAGAGAAAGCAAAGAGCGGAAGCCTGGCTCATTGCAGAAAGCCTCCCTTCCTTTCTTAGGGACCCTCCATCAATGTTTAGTGCAACTGGAACAAATCTAGATGTATCTATGCACCACTGTTCCAGGCTTCAGCACCCTGTCTGGAATGTAAACAGGAACACTGTTCAAGTCTCTTGATCTGTGAAAGAGAGCCAGCTACATCTCCTCCTTCCAGGTGGCTCTGCAGGACGGCCAGAAGTTGCCAGGCTAGTGGCAGAGGACCTCCGTCTCAAACTGCAAGAGCTGCCCCATGAAGCCAAAGTTGGGGGAAATGACCCCCCGCCGCTGCTTGACGAAGTCGAAGGCCTCCTCCAGTCGCACCCGACGGCTCTGGATCAGGTAGGCAAGGCAGATGGTAGCCGAGCGGGAGATACCAGCCTGACAGTGGACCAGCACCCGTCCGTTCCCGTTCTTCACAGAATCTGCAGAAAGAACAAACAAAAAAAGCGCTCCTTAAGAAACACCCTAGACAGAGCTTGGAACATGACCATTTATCTTTAACAAAATTCTTTCCCATTACAGTATCTGAAACATAACTTCTTGCGGTTGCTGGATCCAACACTGGGAAAGGAACTTATTAGCTGGAATCCTGTTGGTGACTTACTCCTGTGTAAGTTCCTCTATGGAAGCAGCTGGATATTTTCATCTAATCCAGAATAATATATTCTTCTTAATTTCTTTTTATTTCATTACAGTTTGGTATGGTGAGGTCAAAGCTCTTATGTGTTTTAGTAAATTAGTGTTTTTTGTTTGCATTAGGATCTAGTTAGTTAGTGTCTTAGTTTAGCATGGTTTTTTTTCTCTCTTTCCTGATTGTATGAGTGTTTTTACAAGTCCTTACTGTTTCAGGGGGACTCATAGTCAACACTATTAGTTTGTTGTGTTTGTATGCTAATGATACACAACTCTCTCTCTCTCTGTCTCTCCCATTTCCATTTAAATTTGAGGAAGCTATTCATATTCTATATCAGTATCTGGTGGTCATAATGGATAATATGAAGGCATTGAGAAGGGGGCTGGACCAGATGGGGCCCATAATGCCCCTTCCAACTCTCTGATTCAATGACTGTATGACTTACCAATGAAGTTAATGGCTTCCTGGAACCAGACGCTGATCTCAGCCATCTGATTATCTTCCACTGGGATGCTCTTGTAGAGGAACTGCTCCTCAAAGTAGTTGGGGCAGCTGGAGGAGACGTTGAGCACGGCTGTGATGCCCAGAGACTCCAGAACCTCCCGGTTAGAGGAGTGGTAGCTGCTGCCCAGGTAGAGGAAGGGCAGAATCTCCACCGGTCCACCCTGCAGAGAGAAGAACAAAGGCAAGATCCATGAGATATAATCAGGGCAGGAAAGTTCTCCCTCACGCAGTGCATCTCTTGCCACTGAAGCCAACTGGAGGTGAAGAACAGGGCTCCAATGCCAGGAAGAGAACCAGCTAACACCCAAGGGGTCACTGTCATTAGTATGTGTCAAACGTTTTTTTACACCTCTTTAAATTAGAGTTTAATAAGGTTTTTAAATTAAAAATATTTAATTTTTTTAAAAACTTAAATTTAAAAATTAATATTTTTTTAAAATTAAACAATTTGAAAAAATTAAATATTAAAAAGTCAAAAATTAAAAACTTATAGTACAAGTTGTTTTACCTGTACTTTGTTTTCAGATGATACCGTAAGCTACAGTACCATACACTGCCATACAGTGAAACAGGCAGAATATAATTTAAATTAAGAGTCAGCAAAGAGTAGCTCTGAAAAAAAGACCCCCATCTACTTTTACAGCCCCCTAATAATACCATCCTTCTCCTTCCCCCTCCCCAAATGGGCTGAATTGCCTTTCTTAGCATTTTCCAGGAGTGGCAATTCACCCTGAAACAAACAAGGCAGAGGCCCTTTGCAACCTAATGTTTAAACAATGCATTCTTCAAAACCAAAAGTAATTTGTGGTTAATTTTTTTCCCCTTAGGGGAACATTCTTGGCCATCTGTGCAGCCCCTGGAGAGTCCCTTTGCAGAGGCTTCTTCAAATTGGCCCCTGGTCTAAGTAAACTTTGTTTCCCCTGCTGGCAGGGAAGGGTATTGCAGGTTACAAAGGCAGTGTCCCAACAGCCAAACAGTAGGGCTGCCCCCAAAAAGAACAAGTGGGAAGGATCTTCCAGGATGCTACTGCCTGTCCCTTTGTATTTCTGATACAGCAAGTGCTTTTCTATTCCTCTCTTCTAGCTCCTTAAAAAGAAGGAGTGACTGCATGAAAATTGGCAATGATGGAGATTAAGATTAAAAGGGATGGATTAGATTAATCGGACTCAGAGATGGGTGGGGGTGGGACTCTTCTGATAGTAATTTGATAGCATGGTCAATGCCATCTGCTGTTGGACTAAAATATCAAGTGGGGGCCACTTTGATCCAGCTTGGCAATTGGCTACATGATCTTATGATGAGATGAGAGATTCTTCAGCATGGCTACAGAAGACCCAGATATTAACAAGGGGTCTAGTATGACCCCCAGGGTTCTTTCTGTGGCCCTCAAGCCCTATGGATGCCTCAAGGGTGCATTTTTTCTTGCCAGAAAAGGTGAACTGCTTCTCCTGGGGGCCTTTGGGAATGGCTGTTCACCTTTCAAATAAATATCATAGAATCTGAGAGTTGGAAGGGCCACAAGGGGCATCTAGTCTAACCCTCTGGCATCTCCCTTTTTTTTTGTTAAAAAAATACTCATTGTTAAAAAACTCAGATAGAAACTTCCAGACACTTTGGGGTTCTTTTTTTTGGGGGGGGGAGTGGCATTTTTAGCAGACTACGCAAACACCAGAGAGTTCCAGAGACAGAAAACTGATCTGTGGACTAACTGCAGCTGGCCAGGATATTACTAGTTCAAAGCCTCAGGGACAGGGCGGACAAACTCCCCAAATTAAGTATACTTCCCTCCTTCTCGTCACACCAGTAGTAATTTTTACAGGAATCACAAACGCCGTGAAGTCTAGACAATTCAATTAGAAGGGACAGATTCTTAATTGTTGGAAATATCTGTTTGGGGACTCACGGGCATGCCAAGAGGTCTTTTAGCTTCTTACCAGTTTGGTGCCGAATTTGTGATGAAAGCAAATCATGTAGACCTACCTGGTCATAGGAGGGGGTCACAGCTTCTGTGTTGTTGTCTTCAGGGCTTCTGAGAACTGGGAGAGGAGAGGCTGTCAGAGGAGTGGGTGTTGTGGAGCACAATTCGGGAAAATTAGCTTGAAAGTTTTCAAACCCACCTGGAAGGGAAACATTGGAAAGAGGAGGCATTTTAGCACATCTTGGCCAGGAACAAATGGTTTACACCACAAGCTCAGAACTCAGTTCTCTGCTCCTGGGCATAAAGGTGAAACTTCCAAAAGTTTTGAAGCCAGCAATGGTGAATTGGGG
The DNA here is from genome assembly GCA_948474755.1 of Ctenosaura bakeri. Taxonomy (NCBI): domain Eukaryota; kingdom Metazoa; phylum Chordata; class Lepidosauria; order Squamata; family Iguanidae; genus Ctenosaura; species Ctenosaura bakeri. The sequence goes on from CAOLHI010001907.1 coordinate 29,141, forward strand.
GGAGGTCTACTTTTTTTTCAATTTCTCTAGGAAAAAACTGGAATTTTCAGAAAAAGTAAAAAATGCAATATTAACCCCCTACTCAAGCTTTTCCAAATTGAAAGTCCTTTTGTTGCTTCAGGAGCTTAAAATTATTTATAAATATCTCGATTTGGCATAAAATCACTGTGCTTGATATGTCAAAAGTACAGTTTATTCCAAATACGATTACTAACTGAACTTACTTTTTTAAAAAAATATTTTATTTTTAGCCTACAAATGGAGCTACAATGTTTTGAACTGTAAGGTATCTCTTTGGCTTTGCCCATTTGAGGAGCAGGAAAAACAAACAAGCAAACACAAACAATAAAACCAAAAGAAAACATCCACTGTGGAAAAACAAGAAAAAAAGTATTTTTTCCACTTCTGAAGTGGAAAGTCTGAAGGGGACAAGACGCCATAGAAACTGCCTTGGAGGAACATACATGCCCCCAGGATTGCACCCCATGTTCTTGTCTGAACTTTGAGGGAGATACCCAATCTGCTGTTCGGAGAGGAACAGTTTAGCACCCTAGATGTCTCCTTTGAAGTTCAGACTAAAACCCAGAGTGGATTCAGCAGCATCATGGAAACCCGTAGCTACCACTGGGAGAAGGAGGGAGGGAGACTGCTGGGAATTGGACGGAGCCCACCAAAAAAGAAAAAGACACCCAGGTCGTGGTTGGGGGATTCTGAGCACTGCCATCCAAAAGGGATGGTATGGGCTTGTGGGTCTGGCTGGGGGATTCTGGGTTTGGCAGTCCCAAAGAAGACAGCAAGGGATCCTAGACATGGCAGCTGAACTTAAAAAGGATGGGTTGGTGGATTCTGGGAGGTTCTGTCCACGACAGGCTGGCAGGGTGTGGATTCTGGGCACTGCATTCCAAAAGGGATGGCGGGGATTCTGTGTGTTCTATTCCACCCCCCCACCAAAAAAAAAAAAAATAGCTGAGGAATCCCGAGTATAGCAGAGGGTTTGGGGTGCTATACTCAAAACGAGACGGCAGGAGAATTCCAGGCACTGGGAGTCCAAAAGAAGGCTGGCTGGGGGACTCCGGTCATTGCAATTCCAAAGCGTAAGGCTGGGGGACTCTGGTCATTGCAGTTCCAAAGAGTAAGGCTGGGGGGTTCTGGTCATTGCAATTCCAAAGAGCAAGGATTCTGGTCATTGCAATTCCAAAGCGTAAGGCTGGGGGACTCTGGTCATTGCAATTCCAAAGAGTGAGGCTGGGGGATTCTGGGAGTTGCAACCGAATCAAAGAAACCCTGCCCGCGCAGACAGCCAGGGGCGCGCGCCCTCTCCCTCTCCCCCCCGCAACCCATTTCCCGGGCCTGCCGGTTCCGTACCTTGGAGGAGGTAGACGCGCGAGGCGCCGCCGCGCTCCTCCAGCAGGAGGGCGTCGAGCAGGAGCCGGGCGAGGGAGTCCGGGCGCAGGGCCGCCGCGCCCCCGCCGCCGCCGCCCTCGTCCAGCACCACCAGGTGGGCGAGCTCGCCCTTCCGCAGCCGGCCCAGCAGCGCCCGGTCCGGCACCAGCCACTCCAGGCTGACCCCGCCGCCGCCGCCGGCGCCGCCGTCCCGGCCCCGCGAGCGCCGCCGGAGCAGCCCGTTCCAGTGGACCGGCCGCGAGTCGAGCAGGTGGGCCTGGCAGTAGGCGAGGAAGGGCCGGCAGTCCAGCACCAGCGTCCGCCCGCTCTCCGCCGGGTCCCGCAGCAGCCGCGCCAAGCCGGAGCTCTCCAGCGGCACCACCTCCTCGATCACCATGGTGGGCGGGAAGGAGAAAACCACGCTGGGAAGAGGAAGAGAACTCGAGCGCACGGATTCCGACGACCGCCCGACACGCGTCTCGACCCAAGCGCGAACTCCTGCCAACTCTTGCGAATTCTGCCCTCCCGTCCGGCGGCGGCGCTTAAATACCCCGGCGATCCCCGGCGGGGCCCCGCCCCGGCGCGCCATATAGGGAAGCGCGCGTCACGGCAAGGAACTCCCTTGTTTGGGCACGGCCTCCTCACGTGCCGGGGACGCGCTCCGGGCGGCTGGGACCGGGGGAAGCGGGAGGCGGACGGGCCGCCTGGTTCTCCGAAAGATCCCGTTGGGGAGGGAATGTTTACATTCCCGGCTCTGGACACGCCTGTAAATATACGTCTGGGTGAACATTCGTGTGTACCTGGGCAAGAGTTGAGTGGGGGGGGGAGAGAGCCGGAGTAGACGCGTGTTTGGCTGTCTTATCACGCAACTATTATAGCTGGAGCGTAGCCAGATGCTGGAATAGTCTGAATGGCGAGGGACTTTCATCCCCCCCCCCAAACACGCAAGTGTCAAGGGTCTGCAAGGCTGGCCCTGGCTGCTCTGCGCAAAACGTGAGAATCGACCGCAGTTGAAGTTGCTGAACCCCGTTGTGTTGTGCCTTTAAGTTGTTTCTGACTTGTGGCGACCCTATCACCTTGGTCACGATTTGGTCAGGAGGGGCTGGCCCTTTGCTTTATTCCAAGGCCGAGAGAGTGTGACTTTCTCAAGGTCACCCAGTGGGTTGCGGCGGCCAAGCAGGACTTAGAACCCTGGTCTCCAGAGTTGTCCAGTGCTCAGACCACCACACCACACTGGGCTCTCTGGACCCTGTCCCTAAAATAAGTCCAGTGCCGTGGAGGTATAAGCGCCATTTAAGTTCAGACTGAAGCACAGGCCGGAATGCACCACCCACCGTAGAGATAAATATGCCATGTCTGAATGGGTCCCACTGCATTTTGCTTCCATGCCAATTGAGTTCGTGGGTCAACAGCTCGGTGAAAAGGGCACGAGGTATGCGTGCGAGACACGAGGGTATGCGTGCGAGACAGAGGCACAGAATGGCTTCCTGCGTTGTCTTTGTAGCCCAGTTTTCTGCCATCGTGTTACCCTCCCAGCCAAAAGCCTTGTGGGCTGAGTGTGCTGCAATCCAATACATCTGGAGCGTATCAGGCTGGTTTAGACGGGAACAGGCCACAGCACCAGATTCAAGGGGATTTTCAGTCCCCTGGGACTCTCCGAGGACTGCGCAGACAGCTAAAAACAGCCCCAAAACCCCAAAGTGGAAGTGGCCAGAAGACTACTTCTGCTTTTGAAAAACCGGCAGTTCCTAAAATACTAAGCAGTTGCAAAGGGTTCCCCACAACCTCTTTAAAATGTACGTTGCCACTCCTGGGCCCTTCCACGCTGTAGAACTGTCACACAACATTCCACTTTACCTACCATAGCAATATCCTTTGGAATCCTGGGGTTTGTGGATTTAGGGTAAGGGATGTTTGGCCAGAGAGCTCTAGCATGCCGCTAGAAGTCCCAGGGTCCCACAGGATGCATCCCTGGCAGTTAATGTGGAATCATAGCCCTATAACTGTGCACCAGAAGGGACACTAAAACTTCCAGGGCAGTCAACTCATCTTGTCTTTGGGCCAGAAGAAGGGGTGTCTGGGGGGGGGCTGAGGGCCGCAGAAACAGTATTGTATGGACCCCCAAAGCCACAAAGTAAGTGTTTAAGTAAAGCATTTGTCTGGTGTGAGATGTATTTTCACGCATGGAAACACTCATACACTCTGGTTTTGAGGCTTAGCCAATGACATCCCATGCCTCCCATGTCTGTGGAGTGATAAATCTGCTCCAGGTTTTAGTCTGAATCAGCTGTCCAAGAGGTTGAATCCTTTTCTCCAAATAAGTTCAACACTTTGGATACATCCTTTAAAGTTCGGGCTAAACTTGGGAGTGGAATCACCTCCTTGCTACCAGAAGAGATGTTGTCCCCCGCTGGATTTTCCTGCCATCCAGCCTCTTTCAGCCCAAGATGGCTAACTAACTGATCCTGGGACAAAGTCATGGGACAGCAAGGCTTAAACATGTCCTATTGTCCAGCATCAAAAGAAATAGAAGCCATACCCTATGAGGATAGACTTAGAGAGCTGGGTATGTTTAGTCTACAGAAGAGAAGGTTAAGAGGGGACATGATAGCCATGTTTAAATATTTGAAGGGATGCCATGTAGAGGAGGGAGAGGGCTTGTTTTCTGCTGCTCCAGAGACCAGGACAAGGAGCAATGGATCCAAGCTGCAGGAAAGGAGATTCCACCTGAACCTCAGGAAGAACTTCCTGACAGTCAGGGCTGTCCGGCAGTGGAATCCGCTGCCTCGGAGTGTAGTGGAGTCTCCTTCTTCGGAGGTTTTTAAGCAGAGGCTGGATGGCCATCTGTCAAAGTGAGTGCTTTGAGGGTGTTCCTGCATGGCAGGGGGTTGGACTGGATGGCCCCTGGGGTCTCTTCCAACTCTACATTTCTATGATTCTATGATTCTATGAAATAGGAATTTTATGTGTGTGATAATGAAATATCTAGATTTTGTAGCACAGAGCTTCCAGTGTAAACAAGTCAGTTATCTCTTGATAATTGCAACATTAAAAAACAATTCCTATGTGTGAATAGACCAATGGTACAAAAACATCTTGTATCCTCCTCCCATGGCTTCCACAGCTCATTTTCAGTGAAATTGATGTAGCTTCCGATCACCAACATTTCCATAACCAAAGGTACAAACACATGTGGGGACCAAGTTTTTGGTTCAATCATTTTCGTTCTAGATCAGTCATTGCTCATACAGTTATTTGCATTGTGGTTGCAAATGTGTTTTTGTGTTTCTTGTCATCATTTTGGTTGTTTGCAGCTCTTCCTTCCACCCAGTGATTTGAACTAGAAAGCTGGAGATGTGTATACGCCACTTGATTATTGAATCTTTGGTGGCCTGCTGTCCACATCTGTGAGCTAAAAGATATGGCAATACAACCCCATCTTGTTTCTTTTAAGCTGAGCCAAGTTTGGGGAAGAGTTTACCCATGTGCAGGATGTAATCAAATTCAACTCTGTCTTATATCCCATAATAAATGATCTGCCCATGAGGTATTGGGGCATTGTGTCCCTTTCTTCACATGTATTGTTTGTCTGCTTTGTTAGCACACCTAACAAACCAGCACATAATGGTTCTGTGGGAAGGAAAGGCTGGGCAGAGAGAGAGACATCCATGCAAGAACCGGTGAGTCATGAGAGAGCTTTCCAGAAAGGAGCCGCTGTGCCTCCCACCAGCAGGGGGTGCCCCAGTCGCTGAGTGATTCAACAGGCCACGGAGATGCCTTGGAAGAGATTTAGCCACAAGAAGACAGGTGGTGCAACATAATCCTGCCGATGTGTCTTCAAGTTGACTCTCAGCTTATGGTGATCTCATGAATTTCATAGTGGTTTCTTAGGCAAGGAATACTCAGAGGTGCTTCTATCAGATCCTGCCTTTGAAATGGCGTCTACAGCACTTGGTCTTCACTGGCAGTTTCCCATCCACTTACTAACCAGAGCTGACCCTGCTTAGCTTGCAAGATCAAATGGGACCTGGAGCCTTTGTTTAGAATATCTAGGCTAGGCTAGTTGTTCTGTGCCTTCAATTCATTTCTGACGTATGATGACTCTAAGGTAAACTTATCGTGAGATTTTCTAGGGCTGAGAGTGTGTGATGTGCCCAAGGTTACACAGTGGGTTTCCATGGCCAAGCAACCCTGATCTCCAGGGTTGTAGAACAACTCTCAAACCACTACACCACACTGGATCTTACTGGTCGGGCTCACTGGTTATAAAATGAGTGTTTATGGTCACTCATCAGTGACATCTCAGTCAGCTTCATGAAGAGAAGACTGAGAGGTGACATGATTGTCACCTTTAAATACCTGAAGGGCTGTCGCAGAGAGGAAGAGGAAAGAGTTCTGTGCTGCCCCAGGTGGTAAGACCAGGTCTAATGGTTTGAAGTTACAAGAGGATAGATTTTGATTGAACATTAGAAGGAACTTCTTGACCTTGAGAAAGGTTTAGCAGTGGAACCAGTTGGCTGGACAGATGATGGGGTTTCCTTCTTCGAGCTTTAAAAGAGTTATCCAAGGTACCGAAACCTAATTCCAAAATTGGTGGCAAATGAAGGAAGCAACAATTCACCTTTCAGTAGGTGGGGTTTAAACTCTTTAGCTTCAAAAATACCTATTTTTCTCCAAACTAGAGGTAGACAATGGACCAATTCTCTCCCCCCACACACACATTTTAAAAGCTTTTTTCACAGTCTGTGAAGCCCCTAGACTTCACCAGGGGAGAAAACTTGCCTTCAGACCCGCTTAAGTTGCCCACTCTGAGCTACGCACTGACACCGGCAGCAGCAGTTCCAGGTCTGAGACAGGAATGTATTCCAACTCTCTTTGGAGATTCCAAGCACTGGACCTGGAACTGTTTGCAAACAATGAGTTTAGCTGGACTTTCCAGTGGAGGAGGATAGAGGGAGATGCGATCCAAGATGAATGCATGATAACCTGTCTTGCTTCTTCCGCTGAGAAGAAACTGAGAGCTTGAGCGAACAGTTCCTACAGTCCTCCACACAGGAAACAAAGGGCAATAAACCACCCATTTCACTGCTTTTTATGGGACCTATAAATACCCTACCTATTGAGCATCATTTAGGAAGCAGCCTCTGAATTTTATAGGGAGTTCCACTGTTGTGTTTATGATTCTACAGATGCCTCTTGATAGCACTGCACGGGCCCTCCTCGTTCATTCATTTTCCCAAAATGCTGTGTCGAAGTAGGCAATATAGGACTTTCCCTATGTTTTAATTGGGATGGGGTTCTGCCAATTGTGTGGGTATTTTCAAAATAACATCCATCTTGGCTTTAGGTTAGAGAAGATTATTTTACTTTGGAACACTGAACAATTTAAGTTAATTTTAAGGGATCCCATCGAGGTTTCATAAATCTACTCTGAGATTATGCTGCTGCAGCAGCTGTTTCTTCGTCGTCTTCTTCCTCCTCCCCCTCCCTGTCCCTCTCCCCCCTCCTCCTCCCCCTCCTCTTCTTCTTCTTCCTCTTCTTCCTCTTTTTTCTTTTCCTTCACCTTCACCATCTTCGTCTTGGCTGGAATCCTGTTGAGAACTTCTGTCGTTGTGAGTGGACTTACATATTCGCACAACATCTGTATCCAGTGGAGAGCTGCCGTTATGTCCCTACCTTGCAGAGCCAGCGAAATGACCAATGCACATTGGTGCTTGATGCAGAAGGGGACTGATGCACCACAGAACTGATGAGCATTGGTCCTGGTGCACATTAGGCACCAGGGCACATTGGACACTTTTGATGATGTCCTGTTACACATCTTTGCAATTCAGCAAAGGGGTATCTTGGTGTCTCTGCCACATAGCTAAGTATATGTCAACTTATGTAAGCTGCTACGCCTGGTGGTGCTTTACTCTCTGCTATTGGAATCCATGGTCGTGGCCATAGAGTTGGAAAGGATTCTAGGGGCCCTTCCACTTCCTGCCAGTGAAGGAATCCACAGGTAAGGCATCCAGAAAAGGTTACCATCCAATGAAACAGCGTCCAAGGTTACCTTCCAAGGCCAACCTTTCCACATTTGTACATTCACTTCCATGCCACCAGATCCTCTGAAGATGCAAGCCACAGATGCAGGCGAAACATCAGGAGAAAATACTAATAGAACACGGCCTCAAAACCTGGAAAACCCACAACAACCTATTTGTACAGTTCTTGCTGTCAGAAAGTTCTTCCTAATGTTTAGTCAGAAACATGTGCTTTGAATTTGCTTTGAGACCCCAAACCAGTTTGGAGGGGGGCCATTTTGGGGCAAGCAGCAAATGCACAGCCCAGGGATGCTGGAGAGAGAGGTCTGCAAAATCAGTCTTGTGAGGGTTGTGTGTGCTCCACAACTCCCTCAGCTCACCGCTAGATTTGGTTTGGGAAAATATCTCAGGCTGGGCACCTGCTATTTATTTGTATTGAAAACATTTGGCCTTGCGTTGTCATCACACGCCCAAGGGGTCTAACGCTCCAGAGAGTCAAAAAGACAAAGCACAGCAACAGTGAGCCGCAAATGAAAACCACATGACGACAGCAGCTGAAAAGCAAAGATCCAGGAATGACGTCACATCCTGCAAAAGCTGAAGTTCGTCTGTCTGCTCCCTGCATGTGTTGGTTTCTCTCTCTCTTTCACAGCACTGACTTTACTTAACTCCCACCCTGTTCTTCTCGTCTCAGCTTGCAAATAAAACTTCCCCAACCCACTCTTGCTAATTTCAAAGGTCTATCTTCTGCTATATTTAGTTCTAAAGAGGAGGGAGGGGGCATATAGCAGCACCTTTAAGGCCATTTCTGCAATATCCTGTTATAGTGCTCTTATTCCACTTTCAACTTCCCATGGAATCCTGGGGTTTGCAGTTTGGGGAGGGGCATTTGGAATTCTCATCCAGAGAGCTCTTGGGGCTCAGGAAACTACAAACCCCAGAATTCCACAAGATGCTGAAAGTGGAATAATAGCGCTGTAACAATGTAATGTGGAAATAGCCAAAGACTAACTGTTCTTTATTTTAGCGTGACATTTCATGGATATAAACCACTTCTTCAGATGTGATGCTCGTATTGTGTCTGAAGAAGTAGGTTTATATTCAAGAAAGCTCTTGTTAAAATATCAGTCTTAATGGTGCTAATATATTCCTCCCCCACCCCAACCTTCTTCCTTTTTATTCTGCAAAGACTAAAAAGCTACTTCTGTAAAAACGAATTTAGCTCCAACACCCACCCACCCCGCTTGCCCGCATGTGTCCTCTAATTATAATTTCAACTCATAGCAAGAGAAGACAAAGGAAATAAGAAATGTGTCATCTTTTTCTAGTAGCAAGGAACTATTTTGAATTCAGACTGAATTCCCCCTTCCATCTCACTGGGCTGAATTTGAATAACTCTGGCCACAGCCAAATGTGGATTTCTTTGGTGTAAAGTCAACCGGATGTGTGTAGCTTATTTAAATTCTGCCATCTTCCTCAGGATGACCAAGCAAGGAAATTGTTTCACGGAGTGTTGAAAGAAAAGAGGATAGGCCAAAGTAAGCATCGGACTACTTGGCAATTCTAGATTGCATATGAATAGAACAGGTCCTTTTTAGACTACAAGTGACTAAGGATTCTGGGGGCTGTGGTCCAAAACAGTAATGATGCCAAACTCTGTGTGGGATAGATACCCTAAGGCTAACCCATCACAGGGAGTTCTTGCCAAGATTTGTTCAGAGGGGATTTTCCTGTCTCCCTCTGAGGTTAAGACAGTGTGACTTGCCCAAGGTCACTCAGTGGGCTTCCACAGCTGAGCAGGGATTCAAACCCTGGTCTCCAGAGTCATAGCCAAACCTTGATGCCATGCTGACTCTCACCTTTAGGTTATTTAGGCAAAAATAAATTTAAAACAAGAGCTATCCCGGTTATACCTTGCTTACTCTGCACTGTGTTGGCAGACATACCACTGCTTCCCTCGTCCCTTGTCCTTTCCCCTGTTGCAAATCTGGCCCCTACAAATGAAAAGAAAATAGGAAAAGGGGCCATGCTGAGCCTACCCAGCAAGGGTGTGAGAGACTCATTCATCCCTTTGATCCTCTGTGGGCTTTTAATTGGCCCTTGCACCACCAGCCTGGAAGGGCGAACGCTGAGACCTGGCCAACCCGTGCTGAATTCCACGTGAGAAGGCTGGTTGCTCCAGGGAGGCAGGCTTTAGCCCACGAACTAATAGGCACTTGCGGTAAGGATGGTGCCAGCCAGGGCGTCTGTGTTCTCCCTTTGCATCTGGCTTCCCAGGTTGGAAGTGTTGTTGCCCTGCGCTTAGCTGAAAAGGCAAAGCATTCCGAGACAATTACATGGGGAAGGAACACCCAAGCCTGGGCGGTGGCTGCTTCGCTCGTGGGGTTGCTGGCCTCACTGCATGCCACACGGGTGAGCAAAGGGAAAGGGAAAATGTATAGCCATGGGGCACTGCAAGGGTTAAGGAGGCAGGAATGGTCCTTCTGTTCACTGCCTGGAAAAAAAGAGAGAGAAGGCAGTGGGGACATCCAAGGGATCGGATGTGCAAGAGAGATGGAGGTTAAATTTCTCTATCAATGAGATGGAACAGGATGTCACGTTCACAGAGTTAGGAGCCAGTTGCATGATGCTGTGTTGTTGCACAACTCCAGTATCTTGAATAATGCCTTTAAACATGAACTAGCTGAACGGATTTACTACATCGCTGAATGAAACACACCTGTTGCACATCAGAGGCTTCTTGCACTGGGATGCAGTCAGAGGGGAGGTGATAGATCCCTCTCTTCTCACTCTCCCCACTAGTTGGTATCAATTATTGCTGTTTCATCCCCATTTCCCAGTTGTAGAATTAGTGAAGAGGCAGGAGAAATGTTGCCATTACTGTCTCTGAAATTATGGCCCTGATCAAGCCAACCAGAACAATGGTGGAGAGGTGAGACAAAGCTGCCTCTTTCTATGGCCCTGAAAAGGGAACACTTTGGCCCCAAGAAGTGTCCCTCTTGGTCTTATAGCACCACAAAACCTGGCTCAATACAGAGCAAAGCTAGCCCTCCAATGAGGGAGCTGTGTTTGCAACTGTTCCAGGATTCAAGAAGAATTCAAGAAAGATATTGACAAGATGTGTCCAGAGGACGGCCACCAAAATGGTTGGAGACTTGGAAACCATGAAGCCCTATGAGGAGAAGCTTAGGGAGCCGGGTATGTTTAGCCCAGCGAAGAGAAGGTTAAGAAGCTACATGATACCTATGTTTAAAGATCTGAAGGGATGTCATATGGAAGATGGAGCAAGGTTGTTTTCTGCTGCTCCAGAGACTAGGACATGGAGCAATGGATTCATGATACAGATTCCATTTAAATGCTAGGTGGAAAACAAAAGAGATTCTATCTAAACATTAGGAAGAAATTCCTGATGGTAAGGGCAGTGGAATACACTGCCTTTGAATGTGGTTGAGTCTCTTTCTTTGGAACTTTTTAAATAGAAGCTGTATGGCCATCTGTCGGGAGTGTTTTGATGGTGTATTCCTGCATGGCAGAAGCGAGTTGGACTGGATGGCCCTAGGGGTCTCTCCCAACTTTGTGATTCCATAGTTCTAGGATCCAAGCCATTTTAATCAGGCCTTGGCTGTAGACCAGTTAAGCTGGTGGGAAAAGAAGCATACAGCCTCTTTGGATGGGTGCCTGAGTATCAGCTGCAGTATGTGTGCATCTCCCACTGAGATCCTGTTTCACACTGGCAGAGAGGAATGTGATCAGTCTAGTGCAGAAATGGCCATAGTTATAGCACCATGATCCCGCTTCAGCTTTTGTGGCAACATCCTGTGGAATTCTGGGATTTGCATTTTTTTGGCAGGGGGAATTAGAATTCTTAGCTAGAGAACACTAGTGCCTTCCCAAGCTACAAAACCCCAGGATTCCTTTGAATGCAACCATGGCAGCTAAAATGGAATCATAGTGCATTAGTTGCATAATGTGAAAAGCCTCTTTGAATGGCTCTGTCTTGCTTTGTTCCCACCTGCTGGTACATCTTTGCTGGCATAAGCAGGTCCTCAGCCAGTATGTGTCTCCCACATAGTGCCAGTTCATAAATAACCAAGATCAGAGAGGAAGGATCTAAAAATTGAGTAACTCCAGATTCTGAGCAGCCTAGCTAGGTTCTGCCCTAGCTTTTCAGGTGTTCTCTTGGTGCACCAAAAGCACAGCTGTGAAAAGGTAAGCAGTAGTGACAAGAAGAAAAAAGGCTTCAATGATCCTACACTAGAGATGGAAATCATGCAAATCTCAGCAACCTTAGACCCTAGCAATAGGTTGGAATAGCCAATAGAGAGGAATGCTGGGAGCTGTAGTTTGACAATGCCTGGTGGGCCACATGATTCCCACCACCACCCTATACTGAGGTACAGAGAGGCGTAAGACATTTCTTACCCATCTTTCTAACGTGTTTATGATAGGGTTGCCAGATCAGGATTCTTCTAGGCCTTGAGATTGCAGAAGCAAAACCGGAGGCTAAGGGGTGACCCATTGCAATGTCACAGTGAGTGGGCCCTGCTGATGTTAAAAGGGGCAGCCCCCAGTGAAGTCATTCCCATGATACCTCAAGCATCACCCTCCATGGCTCAGAGTGTGCCTTTCAAGTAAATAAACACAGAGCCCAACAAGTTAGGAAACTTCTGAAGACAACGCTCTTGCCCTGGGATTCCTCCTCCTCTCCTTATGGACCAGAGACAAGGGTCCACGCGAAGAGATCTGGGAGACCTACAACAGACACAGTGGCCATGAAGGAAGGAAGGCATTGGAGAGAGAGTTTGATCAGAATCAAGTTTTTCCCTGGTTTTCCCCGTCACCAATGCGCAACTGTAGAAAAAATACAACGGCAGGTGTAGCATATTAGCAGGATTCCAGCCATCATATTGTGTGTTAAATCCACCAGTCCTGCTCTTTCTCCCTGATCCAGCCCAGAGAAGTAATGTTTTTACAATCAAGATACTCCATTTTTCCCTTGCACCATCCAGGACTACTTGTACACAAGACTTTTCTGAACAGAGACCAATGTAGGAACAAACACTGCATGCTTGTGTGCCTTGACTTGTCTGAAAATGATGTGTTTACTTTGTCGTGATTGCCCACAACACAACACAACACAGCCCAGCACCATACCAGTTAAAGGTCTTCGTTTGACGTCTGAATTACACAATACCCACTTGGAAATGATAATTACAGTGCCAGTGAAAATGCTGTTGTTATATAATTGCTTTCCACACTGACGCTAACAACAATTGGACAGGTAATTGCAGAAACTGGAGTGAGCTAATGAGAGGAGTTTGGTCCTAGAAACAGAGCCCAGCCTGCAGTAATCACAGGTGGAATGCGGACCTTCCATCTGAGATCGGAAAATTGTTGCAGAACCAAGAGCAAAGTCTTCAGGAAATGTGGATGCATCATCTGAAGGTCCAGGTAAACTTACAAGAGTTGGAAGATTGAGTTTCCTGCAGGATTCTGCAGGAAATATAGATTTCAGGTGGAAGGTATATCGAAGTGCTTCTTATACCCATGAAAAACATGGGCATTTCCAGGCAACGAGTCATGAGCAAAACATGACGCTACAAAGTATGTCTCCCAGTTATAACCAATGCGTTGATGTTGGAACAGATGGATGTGGGAGGACTGATGTGCAAGCTAAATTGTCATTTTCAAAATGTTATGGGAAGCTCAGACAAATCCATATTCTGGAGGGTACAAAGCACAATGCAAGCATAAGAAGGGAAGGCTCTGTTCCAAAGATCAGGGTTGCTGCAGGAGGTTGAAAGGAGACCTCCCACCACCACTTTGTAGTTGCAAAGAGGGATTAGCACAGGATTTTCAAAACTAAACCGCTGTGCCTCCTTAGCTTCTGCACACAGGCACATATTTTTCAGAGTAGGAGCGTGATCCTTTTTGCATGCATATTTTCTGCATGTCTGTGCGTGCCGTCATGTCTCCGTCTGCCTGTGCAGATGGGAGTATTTTTGTCCGTGCAAAATATGTCTGCTTATAGATGCATTTAGAGGGGGCACAATTTTGTGCATCTCTCTGTACACTCCCTCTGCATGTCCTTGTGTACAAAGTGAACTTGATACACAGAAAGGAAAATGTGTTTTGTGCAGTATAAATATTACATCTATGCATGTGTCAGGAAAAAAAATAGAAATGTTTAGAAGTATGCTGTTTGGGACTCCTGATATTTTTCTGAGTCTTCTGTATGTCTATGCTTTCTGCATGTATTGCACATCATTCCCTTTTCTGTTTTTCTGTGTTTTGCACATGCATATATATGTGCAAAGCTTAGACTGTGCATTTCAGGTAGAATCTAAATATTCACACAGGTGTGCTTTTTGGATGCATACATGTGGCATGTGTGTATCTGCATGCTCATATGCACATTGGTGTGTGCTTCCCTAATTTGGGGGCATCTGCATGTGCACCCGCACACACCTAACATCAATATGTGAGCATGGCATCTCTGCATGCACTGTGCACACGAGTCTTTGTACTTTGTGGATGGGTGTTTTGAGAATTCCATGGTTGATTATTTGCACATATACAGAAGTGTGTAAAAATGAACCATGCTTTGAGATAGAAGATGTGGGCTTTGTGAACATATTATGCATGTATAGACATCTGTGCAATGCATAGTTATAGGTGTGCACTTTCATCTGTGAGCATCCATTTTGTGCTTCTCTGGATGTGCATTGGTTGGGGATGGCATAGTCCGTTCCTTGAATGATCTGTTGGCTCTGGTTCCCAAATGTGTTTTTTGCTTTGCCAGAGATGTGCCACGACTATGCCCTTCCCAGATGCCTCATTCTATTCATCCATTTCACTTCTGCGTTAGTCATAGATGTGATGTCTCCTGGGATCCAAAGAGCCTGTTGTGCTGCTTCCAGCAAGATTACCTGTTGTCTTCTTTCCAGTGTTGTTTTTGCAAAAGCAGTGGACAATTCCCACACAGCTTTGTAGGATGTACACATCGTTCTTCACTATAAAGGGGTGTGTGTGTGTGTTGTTCCAGACTTAGGGTTGTAAATCCTTGATTATTTCATCCTTGCATGTGAGGGTGACTAATTGAAGTGGTTTTCTTCCTCCTGTGGGAGAATATGAGTTTTCCTCTGCTATATTCTCTCTATATTTGAATGTATTGTGTTGTGGAAGAATTATTTTATGTAGAAAAACATAAGGTCCTCTGTGAATACACACACACACACACAGCTGTTTTTCTATGCAGAAAACAGGGTCTTGCACAGGAACCACTGTTCTCTGTGCAAGAAAACCCATCTTCTGCAAAGAAAACAGGATTTCATGAAAAATAAAAGACATTCCACAAAATAATTCCTCCTCCTCCTCAACAATTCAGGATGTCAAATGTTAGGAGAAAATGGCACAGACTTCTCACTGGTCCTTTATTCTTCATGACAAGGATTCCCATCTGTCAGGAAAGCCATTTTTCAAATTAACAATGTTCTTTCCATCCCTATTCAGACTTCCAGGTTCAGTGGTAGGAAATGCAGTCCCTCTTCTGACACCACAGCATCACATAGATGGTACTGAGGGCAACAGTGCTGTGGCCAGTGGCCGTTTTCCCACCTTGTGGGACCATTTGGGAGCTGCAGAGATCCCACCCTCACCCCCAAAAAATAAAACATAGAACTCAGAAGTGCCCAGAAATCTACTTCTGGTTTTGAAAAATAGCTTTTTTAAAAATGTTGTTTCTACAATCTGTTTAAAAAGTGTGTGGCCAGTGCCAAAGGCATTTATTTTTTTTATTTTTTTTTACAATTTTTTAGCCAGAAGTAGGACCCACTGAGTGACTTTGGGTACATCTTACTCTCTCAGCCCCAGAAAACCCCATGATAGGTTTGCCTTAGAGTCACACCACCAACAAACGGTGATCTGGAAGAACTGAGGGCCACAAAAAAATAGCTTTGGAGGCTGCATATGTGTGCTAGGTGTGCAATTTCCCCACTCCTGGCTTAGACAGAAATGCTAAGTGGAAGAATGGAGAAATAGGACACAGCAATTCTACTCCAAGCATGGTCCATAGATGGGTGTCAGTCTATCAGCCATCAGCTCCTGGTCTCTTCTGAGTTTCTAGGAAAGAAAGAAACAACTATGGCCAATAGCCAACCTAACAGGGTACCAGTCTCTCGCGCACGGAGGGATGACAGT
Organism: Ctenosaura bakeri; assembly: GCA_948474755.1. Lineage (NCBI taxonomy): Eukaryota > Metazoa > Chordata > Lepidosauria > Squamata > Iguanidae > Ctenosaura > Ctenosaura bakeri. The sequence continues at coordinate 44,749 of CAOLHI010001907.1, forward strand.
CCCTCACATGAGCTCTGAGATAGAGCTCTTGTGACTTAACATTTTGTGCAGAAGGGAAATGTTGGCACTGTTTCATGGGCACAGGTGATTTCTGGGGGGGGGAGCGGTCTCCATTTTTGATCCTCCACATAGTTTTGGACTTCAGCTCCCAGAATCCCTGACCACTGGCCAAACTGGGGGTGCTTCTGCAACCTGATGCCCAAAACAGCTGGAGAACCAGAGGAGGAGAACTATTGCTTGCTTCACTGCCTGGAAGCCGGTGATTAGTAAGGGCATAATATATGTCGAATTCTGTATTGAAAACAATAATCTAATTACCTCTCTCCCCCTCCTTCAGCACAGTTGGGCAGAACAAAGTAGTTCCTCCAAAGGCAGTTACATAATTTTCTTGCCACAACAGGTGTGTCCCAAGGAAGTCTTCCTGAGACACCCAGCTATGTTGTAACCAACAGGAGCACATCTCTCTCCCCCTCCAACAGCTCCCCATGTCCCGTCATACTAATGGGGAAGGCCTCTCACAGGACAAAATGTCACTTCTTCATGAAACTCTCCTCCTCCTCCTCCTCTTTCTAAGGAGCTGCTGCTGACGTCTGTCAAATTCTTGGCCCTGGGTGGGACTGGGAAGTCACAATTTAGGTGTACAGAGGACCAAAGAAAACAGACAACAAGCACTCAGCTGATGTTTTGGTTTGGTTTCACCCCCTGGAGAGCTTTGCATAAAAGATGCTTTAATGTGCTGGAATGCAAAAGGCAGCCATAGGGTCACATGTAGCTCCCCTGGGCTCTTTTTTTGCCCCCCTACCCCCCGCAAAGATTTCAGATTCAGCTGGGCATCCCTTTTGTTTGCCCCCCTCCTGGAAGCCAGCTCACCTTTTAAATACTTTTAAATCAATTGCAGCACTACCTTGCCTTGTTTAACCTCAAAACATACCAGCCAAGATCCTACATCAGAGGCTATGATGCATAACTATGATGCTAGTGAACTGCAAGGGTGCACAAGGGAACACCATGCAAGATGTCCTGTCGGGCAACAGGGGCTCCCAGTGTGCAATGGGGCCCGCTGTGCTTTGGGAAATGCTGACCTTTAGGACATGTTGTGCAACAGCTACACTGTTGGCTCCACTTCTGCTATGTCTCTGCTCCCCTCTAAGAATATGAATGTTCCACAGTGGGACAATTTAACTTTACACAATCATTAAGTTAATTTGTTGTTGTTGTTGTTGTTGTTGTTGTGTAACTTCAAGTCATTTCCAGCTTTTGGCAACCCTAAAGCAAGCCTATCGTGGGGTTTTCTGAGGCTGAGAGTGTGTGATGTGCCCAAGGTCACCCAGTGGGTTTCCATGGCAAGGAATCAAACCATGGTCTCCTGGGTGGCAATCCAAAGCTCAAACCACTACACTATGTTGACTTTTGCTTAGTTAAGTTTGTTGCTGTTGTTCTGTGCCTTCAAGTCATTCATGACTTACAGTAATCCTAAGGCAGTAATCCTATCATGGGATTTTCTGAGGCTGAGAGCATGTGACACACCCAGGGTCACCCAGTGGGTTTCCATGGCCGAGCAGGGTCATAGTCCAAATCTCTGTAGGTTCTTATTACAGTGCCTCCAGCCACAGGAAAATAGCTGAATGTATCTCCACTGATTCTCTCTGCTCTCCAGTAACGTGGAAATGGCTTTGTTGCAGGGGCTGCATTGCTCTAAAAATGGGTTCCCAGGAGCTTGCATAGGGAGACGTAGCTATGTGTCCTGAGGCTGAATTCCAGGCATTATATTTCCTGCTCCAACACTTTATGGATGCTCCACAAGGCAGATGGGTCTACCCCTATCAATTTCCCCCAATCCCCCAATAGAGCATTGCTTTGGAGTATTGTGGGAAACTAACATGTTAACTAGACGCCCTCATCCAGGATCCAAGATTACTTCTGACCACTCTCAAGAAAGTCCATCAGGGCCTACCAGTGGAGGAGGAGGCAGAGCGATGAAGGAAGGGGAAAATTGTCCAAAGAGTCCCTTAAAACCAAGGCTGACCCTGGGTGTGGTGAAATTAGCACATAGGAACTATAATACAAGATCAGATCAAAAGTCCCTTTCTAATTCAATACTGACTTCCTAGCAGGACCAACCGGATGTCTCTTTGAAGCTTACAGGTAAAGTATGATGGAGACAGTCACATATGACACTGGACAGACATTCTTTTAAACAGTGAAGATTGGTATTATATTTTGATATGAAGGTATATCTGAACCGGCATCAACACATACATTGGTGCTGATCATTTAACTCATTCCTTTCTTAATCTGTAGAAGGTCCACATGATCTCCTTACCACAGGTAAACCACATGGTCACCACAACATTGCTACAGTTCCACACACTCCCAATTGATGCTTTCTACAGGGCATGAACATATTTTCAAAATTGTCCAATGTGGATTTGGATTCCGCCAATATAATCCTATGGCTGAACCCCATCACTTACTTAAGCAGGAACTTTGGCAAGGTAAGTCTACCTGTAAATGGAGAAATTGGAAAGTGGTGGTAGCATCATATCATACATCATTACTGCTTTCAAGAGAGATGGAACAACATCTCTTATGGGTCAAGTATAATCAGCTAAGAGTTTTCCTGTTTCCTGACTTCAATGAGTGACTCTCTTCATGAAGCTGTAAACATAAAGGAAGGAGGGTACTCATATTTCTCCCTTGAGACTATTTTTCACATCAAGGCCCACACCAAGTAGAGACCTTCCACTTGCCTCCACAGTTTTATCCGTGTTGCAAATGTTCCCTGAGGTTACCGAGAGGGCAACTGTTGTGTCTTAATAACATGTGATTCCTGAACTTCTCATACCAAAAAAAAAAAAAAAAAGCCCAGTTTCTGATGGGCCTGTGGTTGTTGTGGTTATGCTCAGTCAAATGTTGCCCCACTCCTTTATGCAATGTTTCCAGAAGTTGCCAGTGACAGTGATCGAGAAGCCAGGCGCAAACAGGATGTCATGCGGCTGTTTACATCTCCAGCCCCCAAGTTCCTCACACCTTACCACACAACATCTTGGTCTCCAGACCTATGCTTCTCATACAAGAAGACTGAAGAAACCCCTCTGGATCAAAACTATTTGTCACTTGGGGTGTGCGGGACAAAAGAAATACACCATGCAATGTATTTCCTCACAAGCTGATGGAGGCTTTGTGTGTGTCAACTAGATGGTGTAAGTGAGAAAAGAAGCATCCAGAGGGCAACGGAAGAGCTCCTACATCAGAGGGGGGAGTCATGCAGCCCTCCAGACATATTTGGGCTGCAACTACCAGCATCCCTAGTCCCTAGCATAGCCAGGAGGGAGGAATGCTGGGAGCCGCAACCCAAGAATATTTGGTAGGGTATATGAGTCCCACTACCACCACCACGCCCATGCTGAGGTGGAGTGAGAAATAAGAAATTTGCATAGACGGTAAGGTTGCCAAGTCAGGACAATCCTAGGCCCTGAGATTTCAAGGACAAGACCTGAGACCTAGGGATGTTCCTCCTTATCTGATGTCACAAGGTGGGCCCTGGTGATGTTGCAAGGGAGATGAGATTCTGCTCTGCATCAATAGGAGTATAGTGCCTAGGTTAAGGAAAGTGATGGCACCATTCTATTCTGCTTTGGTCAGGCTCCATCTGGAATATTGTATCCCATTCTGGGCACCACCGTTCAGGAAGGATATGGAAAAACCGGAACGTTTCCAGAGGTGGATGACCAAAATAGTAAAAGGTTTGGAAACCATGAAGGATGGTTTAGGGAGTTGGGGATGTTTAGCCTGGAGGAAAGAAGGTTAAGAGGGGACATAATATTTTTAAAGGTGGAAGATGGAACAAAGCTGTTTTCTGCTGCTCCAGAAACTAGGACATTATGGAGCAATGGTTTCAAACTTCAGGAAAAAAGATTCCATCTAAACATTAAGAAGAACTTCCTGATGGTAAGAGCAGTTCAGCAGTTGAATGCACCGCCTTCGAGTGTGATGGGTGAAAACTGGGTGACTTTTCAGTGCAGGAGGGAACATCCATGCCACGGCCTTTTCTGCTTCTAATTTCTCTGTGAGCCTGTGACAGTCTAAATCAGTGGTAGACAACTCCAAAGAAGGTCAGGACTATTCTTCACCCTCACAATCCATAGTAGGATGAGGCCAACTTGACCAGAAATAATGTCACGTCACTTTGCCCACTCTATGAGAAAGACCAGTATTTTTTTTTCTGCACAATAAGCTCCCAGAGTCACCTGCTCTAACCCAGGTCAGTACTTTATGACTGTGTGGAAGACTTGCAAAGAACAGCATGAGTTTGATCTCCTTCTCTCACACCCCCACAATGAAATGTGGGGCCAGCAGCACTGAAACTATGTCCTCGGTACTTGAAATGAGAGTATCCTGGTTGAATCCCTATAAACTCTTAAGATGGTGGTTGGAATGCTATTGTTTAGTCTCTGCTAGAGAAGACCCATTGCTGAATGGTGAGCTGACATGTAGATAAATGCCATTGATTCAATGGGTCTCCTCTAGTTCAGAATACCAATAGGGTTTGGGGCGGTATCTGTCAGCAACCCTGTGAAATGTCCTCTCCTCAGCAGATGAGGCAAACGTCCAAGACCAACGTGGGAACAGTCATGTCCAGGCAGGATCTTAGTCCTGCAGTCCTCACCCTGACTTAGCTGCCTACTGGAACTTGTTCTGTCTGTTTTTCTGCCAGCTTCACACACTCCCAAAGGACAGTACCGTGGCTCTTCTCCTCCATGGGTGTGTGAAAGATGCCCAGCTTCACCTGGTGTAGAGATAAACCCTTTGATGCACCCAACGTTCTCACAAATGAAATAAAGATCACGGATAGACGACGTATGACAGATGAGCTTTCATAGAATAAATGAGATATACCTTCTAACAAAAGAAGGTATAACAGAGTTTGTAAAGTTTGCCCCGGGACCCCATGTGGCTTTCCAAGCCACTTTTGTGGCTTTTGACCTCTTTTTCAGCTCCCCAAACTGTCCTTCTTTTGCTTCCCCCTGACAAGGATGGGGCACATCTCCTATAAGCCACTGGAAGGGGCTGTTCGTACTTTTGAAAGGTTTCCATTTAACATGCATATCTATATCTGTGTCTGTCTGTCTGTCTGTCTGTCTGTCTGTCTGTCTGTCTGTCTGTCTGTCTGTCTCATGAGCTGCCTTGGGCCCCATATCAGGAGAAGGAAGGATATTAAATTTATTACAGTACAATACAATATAATGCAGTAGAGTAGAGTAGAGTAGAGTAGAGTACAATACACATCATTTCATCATTAGTTTGAGCTGTAGTCTAAATTATCATCACAAAAATGTCTAGTCATGAACAAAATAGGTTATAGAAACAGAAGAAAAATGGAATTATGTCACTAATATTTGCTGTGACAGAAAGGGACTCTTTGGAATAGACATGATTATTATCCAGGCTCCAGGAAAAAGGCTTTATTTCTCCATTAGAATGTGAGCTCTAGTTTTAGGATAAATGATTATCACCACAGGAAGCTCTAGCCCATGACAAAAAGATTTATAGAAAGGAAAGAGAAATGGGATTGTGTTACTAATGTTTCCTGAGGCAGGAGTTATGTTCACAGTGGTCCACCCTTAAGGGAGAAGGGTTGAGAAAGGATTTATATCTGCACCAGAATATTAGTTCTAGATTTAGATTATTACCGCAGAAATCTCTTACTCAGGATAAAAAGGTTTGTAGAAACTGAGCTGAAATGGGATTGTGTTGCTAATATTTACTGAGGAAAGAACGAACATGGTTATTTGGGGCAGTTGAGGAAGGATGTGCATCCCTACCCACCCACCAAATATTGGTTTTAGATTTAGGATAAATGGTTATCACCACAGAAACCTCTAACCTGGGACAAAAAGATTTAAAGACACAGAAGTAAAATGGGATTGTGTTACTAATTCTTCACTACACTGCTATAGTGCTATTATTCCACTTTCAACATCCTGTGGAATCCTGGGGTTTGTAGTTTAGGGAGGGGCCTTTAGAATTCTCATCTGGAGAGGTCTTTGGCCTCAGTGAACTACAAATCCCAGAATTCCACAGGATTTTGAAAGTGGAATCATAGCAGTATAACAGTGTAGTGCAGAAATGGCCTAAGGCAAGAGCCATGTCATCAAAACAGATATGGTAGCCCACCCTTCCAGGAATGTTCCTTGCCTTATTGCATGACTTCAGCGTCTGAACTTGTGCGAGAGGGAAGAAACTTGCATTGGAACTGACAAGAGCATGAGGGACAAAGATATATAATCAGGCAGAGCACTTTGTGGAGAGCACTGTACATTTTGGAAGCCTATCATTGCTGCTGTTCTCCAAAAAGAAGACCTCCCGGCTGCCCCTTCTTTCCTCATTTGGGTCACCTCTGAAGTGGGGGTCGAGCCGCACGCTTCCACATGCCCGATCTCGTGGTGCACACATGTGCCTGAAAGCTTAGAGACTCATTAGATGAAACCCCACAAGCCCTCTGTTATGCCAACGGCACTAAGAACCCTCTCTGGCTTTAGCCCTCCTGGCTCCGGGGACCGGCTGCCAGTTTAATTGAATCTGGAGGGAAATAATACACGGAGGATTTAGGAGGGAAACTAATGAAAAATTAAAGTGAATACCAAAAACAAAACAAATCATGTTCCAAAAGAGATTAGCATACAATAGCAGACGGGGCACTCCAGGAGCTAAGCTTCAGGGCTTAGCCTGAGCTTTTGTAAGAACCAAAGGGGGAATGAGCATGAAATGGACAAGACGGAGTCTACGGAATAGATGGAGACTCTTTAAGAAATGGAATAGAATGGAAAATATTCAAAGCTGGGCACCTTTCATCTAGGCTTGTTCTCATCTCTGCCTCTGTTTCCATGGGTCCACCTTCTCCCCCAAACCCATTGCCAAAGAAGCAATGTGGTCAAATTACAACATAATTTTTTGGCTACAACAAAGTGTGGGGGCACATCTTTTTAAAGAGAAGAACCATGTCTCCCGGAAGTGTGCTTCATTTAAAAAAAATGCAGAAAAAGTTGTGCTGAGGTGCTCTGGGAAGGCTTTGAATGTGGCCCATGGGTTACAAGACCCCCACCTCTGCTCTATGCAGAACAATGTATAAAATGCTATTAGGGCAAGGCTAATTCACCACTCAGAGCTCAATTCAAGCTCGTTTCCAAATACTAATGCAATAGCCATGCATAACCAGAGCATGACACATTGTTTTAACATAAACAATTCATGGTAATTCATTCCTTTTGAAAAGCAATTCATTAAAAATAATTTATGTGCCAGAAAAAAGAAAATTGCAAAAATCTGGAAGTACCGTGTTACCATTAATACTATCTCCCCCCGAGACACAAAAAAACAGTAACTCATTACTTTGCCCAATATTTTGCTTCTTACTTTTTAATTACTTTTCAGTTCCCTTTATGGAGAAAAAATATCAAAAGATAGACAAATAGACTAAAGCAGGGGGTGAGGGTAGAATTCCCTTGAAAGCATTTTTTAGCCCTGAAATAACAAGAAAAAGTAACCAGTAGCCATGGGGGGAAAGTTACAATGCTACCATTTACTGTTGCTGTTGTGTGCCTTGAATTCATTTTTAACTTATGGCAACTCTAAGACACAGGTTTTTCTTGGCAAGATTTCTTTGGAGGCGGTTTGGCTTTTCCTTCCTCTGAGGCTGAGAGAGTGTGACTTGCACAGAGTCACCCAGTAGGTTTCCATGGCTGAACAGAGATTCTAAACCTGGTCTCCAGAGTGTAATCCAAAACTCAGACCACTATACCATGCTGGCTCTGCCACCAGTTATTAATTTTTAAACAATACAAAAGTAACATAAGCCCTCATAATCCTCTCCAAAAAACATGTCACAGTTAACTCTTAATTTGTAGTTTATCCACAAAGCCTGGAAGCTCATTTGGTAAGAGAAGACTCTTCTAGAAGTCAGGAGAGAGACAGGCATTTGTAAACGATACTGAAAGAGTGCGCCCCAGACAGAGATGTGAAGAATGTCCACAAAGTTCCTCATCTCTGATGACTAAGGGTGTCTTGACACATCAAGTTTCTCTGCTGAGAAGCTGGTGAAATGGTTTATTAAAAAAACATTACGGGATTTTTTTTAACTGGGAAAAAAGTTTCTGCAAGAATCCTTGTTACTTGAACAAATCATGGGTCAAGATCCTGAACCACCAGTTGTTAACTACAATGGTGATGTTCCACTGTCATTCTTAAGTCTGAAGATGCTACCTCCTCAAAAATACTTGGCCCAACAGTGTCCCCACTAAAGGGTTTCAAAGGCATGGCAGATCAGGGTGCCAACTGTAGCGTTCCTGTGGCCATAGGGCGCATGGTGAACAAGCAGCTGGAGAGATCCCCATCGGGGTCCTGCCACAACCGCTTGCCTCAATACACCCAGCATTCAGGAGAGTGCTGGAGATATTGTTGCCCAGAACCCTGATCTACTGGGCCTTGCAAATCCTTTGACTGAGGTGCTGCCTTGCTGAAAAAGTAGAGTTTGGGGGCCACATTTGGTCATTAATTAACTACTGATCAGCAGTGATGTATTTAAGTCTTTTACTCCATGTCTCAAATCAAGTCCTTCCAAGATGCTTTCAAGTCAAGTCTCAAGCCCAGGAGCCAACTTTAACAGGAAAGAAAAAAAAAGGAGGTGGTGGTGGTGGTTCTGGGGGGATGTCAACAGGCATACAAGGGTCTGCAGCTCTTGAAGTGGGGAATAGCACCCTTCTCACTTCCCATTTCCAAAGCTGGAGACTTTGTCAGAAGTGGGGAATAGGATCCTTCTTACTTCCCACTACTGAAGTTTCAAAAGCTTGAGAAGGAAGAGTCCTTCCTCCTCAAGCCTGTTGCCTAATACATTTGCTGTTCCCCTCTGAGAAACATGCCCTGTGCTTGCTTTTAGGAAAAGTTTTAAAAGGCTCCTCGGATGTGTAGCGGGGTCAGGCTGCTGAGCAGACCTCAAGCCCATTGCCTCATGGGTTTGTGGTTCTCCTCCAGAAACATGCCCACACTTTGGGCATGAGACAGATTGTTGTGTGACCAGTTGGCAAAAAATGATGGAAGCACTGTTCAGAGTTGTAAGGTTTCTGGATAAATGGGTTATGTTACTGAACCAAGGGTAGCAAGTCGGTCACTAAAAATATGCAAGTCATGAGCTGAGCTCAGTCAGAGTGCCATTTACTGCCAAATCGAGTCCCAAGTCAAGTCACTGAAGGCACTTGAGTCCAAGTCAATCAACTTGAGTCTACATCACTGTTGAACAAGATGCCAGGTATCGGGGGTTTTTGTGTGAAAAATGGGTTTTACCCCCCAATAAGCATTTTGCTCCAAAAGTGTGCTTTGTGCTAACAAAACAAAAACCTTTGGGGTTTTTGTGCAAAACACAGGTGCTAACAGGGTAATGATCCCCCCGCCCAGCAAAAGCCCAGAATTACAAAAAATAATCGCAAATGGAGAAAAATTTCTTGCAGTTTCACCCAACAGGGAGTAAAACCTTGGTACTAAATATGAGACTAAAACAAACGTAGTCCTAGACTGTGATGTCTATGTCTGGGGAAGGAGGGAGGCAGAGACTGACTCTCAGACATTGTGAGCTCTTGCTGCAGGTGGGAGAGAAGCTGAGCATAACATCAGTGCATAAGCAATGTGCTGGAACTGCATCCCCATGCCTAAAGAAACTCTGTCCCTTCCCAGGCACCTCCTCTCCTATCTGAAGTCACAGTAACTATTAGCAACTACCCTCAGGACTACCAGAAGGCTGCTAGACATGGGAATTCATGAACACACTACTACTGCTGTGTGGCATTTCTTTAGAAAAGCCAGTAATGCAAGATGCCTTGCTGGTCTGCCTCAGGATAGCTGCGAGGCATGAAAGACCACACAAATATCTGAGTCAGGCTGGGTCAGGAGAGGGTTGTAGCAAAGGGAGATGATCCAAGTTTTCTTCCATGACATACTTAAGACACCTGACTCAGATGCTTCCATGAGTAAACAGGTCCATAAGTAAAAGGGGGAAAGGGATAACAAGTCCAGCCTGTCACTGCATCAGTCAGACAAAGCATAATGCTGTTCCTGCACAGATCCATGCTCTCTCCCCACCCCAGAAAAAGCCATGTCCTGGGTGGGCTGCTGCTTGCCTATGGGAAGAGCAGGGAGACAATTCAGATGAAAAAGATGTAACTGTTCTGGATTGGAGAACCACTGCTGATGTCAGATTCAATTGCCAGGCCAAATTTTTTATTTTTTATTTATTTGTATCCCGCCTCTCCATATGGATCGAGGTGGCGAACAACTTACAAATAGCATGTATTTCGATACATGCCCCCAGCAAGCTGGGTACTCATTTTACCGACCTGCGGAAGGATGGAAGGCTGAGTCAACCTTGGAGCCCGGCAGGATTGAACTCACAACTTTGTGGCTTGCAGTACTGACATTTAACCACTGTGCCACCAGGGCTCCCTAGGTTCTATATGTGGAAAATGGGAAAAGGAGCAATTGCGTTATCTTGTCTTTTGCCTCAGGCTGTAAAATATCCTGGGATGGCCCTGCAAGAACTGTCCTGTTTCCTTTCAGAAAGAGCAGGATAGAACCAGACACATCCTGGCTGTAGCCAGGTACAACTAAGTCCAGAGTCTGCTACTAGATAAACCCGGGCTGAACAATGACGACCTATCTAGGGGCCAACTTTCCCACAATGGGACCTTCAGTTCCTGCTCTGACAGACAAGTTGATGGCGACTGGTGATCTCAGGTGGCTTCTTGCCCTCAGACTCCTGAGCACCAAGCTGTGGCTGGAAACAGAAGCCAACTGGTTGTTGTCGTTCTGTGCTTCCAAGTTGGCTTTGACATATGGTAACTCTGTGAATGAGACATCTGCAAGCACCTTGGTCATCAACAGCTCTGATCAGATCTTGCATCTGCAGGATTGTGGCTTCCTGAGAGAGTCAATCCACCTGTAATGTGGTTTTCCTCTTTTCCTATTGCCTTCCCCTTAACTGATTGCTATCTTTTCCAAAGAGTCACGTCTCACGATATGCCCAAATGTACACGAGACCCTCCCTCTCTTCTAGTGAGAGTTCAGGCTTGTTTTGCTCTTGAACTCATTCATCTGTCTTTTGGGTCAATCCATGGTATCTGTAGAACTCTCCCCTGATTTTATTTTTCCCTGCCAGCATTCTTCAACAGACTGGACTTCCAGTCTTCCTATGCACACATAGAAATTATAAATGCTATGGCAAGGGTGATCCTGACTTTGATATACCCTTCATCTTGGGGACCTTTTCCGGTTAGATAAGTCAGAATCAATTGAATAATCCAGTAAGTTGGAAATGTTTGATTGAAACAGGGCAGCTTAACTAGAAGTGATTGACTTAAGCTGGCATTTCAGCATTAACTAAACTCCAGAATTAAGTTATTAATTAATTAAATGAGAAGGAGTACTCAAGAGCCAACAGAATCATTTGGAGAATGCCAACAGCTAGCATGGACAGCTTGAAAGGAGGGTGGTTTTCTTGGAATTCAGGTGGTCTTCCTGTGTTCTTCACCAAGCACCACACAGAGGCTGCTCCTCTGCCCCAGGAAACTGATTTTAGAAGCTTATAACCCTTGGATTTCTGCTGATATGCGTGTGGGAAGGAGTCATCAGCTGCCTTAGGTCCTTCCCAGGAGAAAGGTGGGATTAAAATAAAATAAGGTAATAAATCAATGATGATTGTGGCATTTTTCAGCTTAAATCTGGTACAGACAGGGCCTTCCTTATCCAGAAATCCAAAAATCTCCAAAAACCAAAACTTTTTGCTGCCAGACTTCCTCTTCTACCTTTGAGGTGGCAGCTTCAGTGCTCCTGCTCATTTGTCTCTCAGATCTGTGGAGGGCCATAGCCACCACGTTGAAGGCAGAAGTGGGCGGCTGGTGGCAAAAAGAAACTGAGGATCTGAGAGACTAATGAGCAGGAGCACCACCACAGGCACCATCTCAAAAGTGGAAGCAGGTGGCTGGCAGCAAAGAGAGAGAGACCGAGGATCTGTGAAACGGCGAGAGGCATGGATTTGCACCAAGCACTGTCCTTCCTCCCCCTTTCACAGATCCTCAGTCTCTCTCCAGCCTTGTGTTTCATACACAACACAAGCAGTGAACAAACAAAACAAACAAAACAGGAGGCTATCCCAAAAAGGAATATTGCAAAAAAACAACAGCAACCCCAAAATGTGAAATACGGAACACTCCTGGTCCCAAGCATTTTGGACAAAGGAATCCCAGGCTTTTAGAACAGGTGCATGACTTAAATTTAAATAGCCACTTAACATAAATGTAATGGTTAAATTTCTGCCCCTTCCAATGTAACTGTGTTTGGGTTACATTTGTACCATATTAACAATTAACTAAATGCACCGCTAACCTTACTTTTATACTAAAGTTCTTGGGTCCCTGGTTGGGAGGGTGGGGAGAGCCATCTTCCGGAGCAGATAGAAGCAATGTTAAGATCAGGTTCATCTAAAGGAGAGGAAGGTGGGAGTGGAAAAGGAAACAGAAGGGAAAGGATTAGAGATAAATAAACCAGCAAATCCGCCTCTGTAATCGGATCACCAACTTCCTCTGCACTTAAAATGCCTGTTCTGTTGACCACACAGCCTCCCGATGAGTCACTGATACACACTCACACAAGCATAATTGTAGAGCTGAAAGTGAGACCCTGATTCAGAACCGGCAGTGACAGGCATTAATAGGCAGAAATCGCAAATGTGTCTACAACAGTCTGACCCTGCGCTTCTTCCCATCAGCTGGGCATGCTCTCAAAAAGGAGGACTTTAAGTTCTGGGGAGAGGTCGGTAGCCTTCTGAACAGCACATAACTTGCACACCAGGCTTTTATGCGCACAGAACCTTAGGGCCTTTCTGCACTACACTGTTATGGCGCTCTTATTCCACTTCCAACACCCTGTGGAATCCTGGGGTTTGCAGTTTAGGGAGGGGCATTTAGAATTCTCAGCTAGAGAGCTCTTCGGCCTCAGGAAACTACAAACCCCAGAATTCCACAGGAGGTTGAAAGTGGAATAATAGCACTAGAACAGTGTAGTATGGAAATGGCCCAAGTCGCTGTGTTATTTTTAGGTCTTGCAAGCTCAGGCCCAAGGTTGCCTAGATAGATAGATAGATAGATAGATAGATAGATAGATAGATAGATAGATAGATAGATCAGACAGACAGACAGAAAACAGATGATAGATAGACAGACAGACAGACAGACAGACAGACAGACAAACAGACAGATAGATAGATAGATAGATAGATAGACAGACAGACAGACACAGATGATAGATAGATAGGTAGATAGATAGATAGATAGATAGATAGATAGATAGATAGATAGATAGATAGATAGATAGATAGATATAAATTTTTACACAAAATAGCATAAGCACTGACTAACATTTTTAACTTAGACATATACTAAAATCAAAACACCATACTAAGACAGCAGAAAAGGATGAAACAGTTAAAAACATGTGCACACACATTTCAAGGATTAATAAGACTGGTCACCCAAAGCTTTAATAAAAAGTAATGTTTTCGCTTGGTGCTTTAGCACTCATGGGGCCTCCAAGGGAGGGCATTTCATAAATGAGAGACCCCGGTAAGTCCTCTCTCGTGTCCCTGCATAATGGATCATTGCTGCTAGTAGAGCAGGGAGCAGAGCCCCACTGGCGGGTCTCAATTCTTGAGGGCAGAATCGTAGTTTAGAAAAGTTGTGTGCTTGTGTGTCTGACCGTGTGTCTGTCTGTGTGTAAACATCTCCTTCCCAGTGGACAGGCACATGTTTCAAGTTCGGAGAACATGCAGCAATATTTCAAAGAAGGCGAAACAGGGTCAGGCAGCACTGAAGAACTCGCAGACTAACCAGTCTTTGGAGTCCAGGGTGATGGTAGCGCACATGGCGGTCACACCCAATCTCTCCCCAGCTAGCAACTACGTGTTCTTTCCCTACCTGATGCAACTGGAATCAGTTTCATCTCCTTCAAATGAGTTATAGGAAGAGCTCCAGCACTCGCTTGATGCAATAATGTTTATTTCCTCATAAAGTCAGCCACTGGTTGTGGAATGTATCTCATGAAAACTATGACCACCGGTGGCGGGAGTTGGCTTCCATGTCAGAGATGGGGTGGATTCACTTTGGGTTTTGCTCCGTGCTTCTAAGGAGCTAATGAAGGTGCTGAGCCCTACCCCCAAAGCAGATTTAGTACCTGAGATATTTCTTTTAGTGTTTCATGGCAGATGTTCTACCTCACTGAGATGGGAGCCATCAGCTGTCACCAGCTGACTAGGTGGCATCATAGTTGGCAAGGAAGGAAGAAATGCCTTGAGCTAGTCCTCACTCCATCACCCTAAACCTAAGGAGTAGAGATAGAAAGGATGTATAAAAAAGGCTGGTGTTTTGTTGGGAATTTGCAACATCTTAAACCACGGTGGTTTGAGTGATGAACTTGGAGGTCTGGCTAAGCATCCTGAAAACCCCCTACCCACTGGCTTTTAAGTCAGCACTCCATGCAGGAAAAAATAATGTCCAATATTCTAGATCAGCTGTTAAGTATACTTAACCAAGCGCCTTTCTACCCTATGCTGTTATAGTGCTATTTAGGGATGGGACGAATCCAGAATTTCTGAATCTGGAATCCGTATCCAAATCCCTGGAAGGCTCTGGGAATCCACAAATCTCTCGAATCTTTTGAATCCTTTTTTAAAAAAGGGTTTAAAAAGCAACTTTTTTTAAAAAAAAATAAACTTTTTAAAACTTTTTTTAAACAGAACTTTTTTTAAAAAAACTATTTTTTGGCTGGTGGATTTAAAAGATTTGATTCGCCTATTTTTGCACAGGGATTCGGATTTGCAAATCTCGGATCCTTGCTGAGGATTCAAGGATTCGGTTGGCCCATCCCTAGTGCTATTACTTCACTGTCAACATCCTATGGAATCCTGTGATTTGTAGTTTTGGGAGGGGCCTTTAGAATTCTCAGCCAGAGAGCTCTCTGGCCTCAGAAAACTACAAATGCCAGAATTGCACAGGATGTTGAAAGTGGAATAATAGCACTATAATAGTGTAGTGCAGAAAGGCCCTTGATCTTCTCCAATCAAGCTTTGTAAAACTAAATTTATACACCAAGCTACAAAACCAGTAACTATTCTGTCTGCTGTAGTCTCAGCAACTTCGAATGAAGTGTGCTGTGTCGCTTGCTTGTTAGAAACAATACGGTTGTATTGCTTCCGTATTGTACTGCTAGAAACAATAATGTTTAGCTCTCTGAGTGGAGTTTGCAGAGTGCAAGTTATCCAGGGTATGACAAAATGTGTCCCTGTCTAAGGAAGAACAAATGTTTTTTTTCCAGTAAAGTTTTTTTTTTCTGGCAATAAAGTTGAGTGGATGATGATGATGATGATGATGATGATGATGATGATGATGATGATGATGATTCTGATAGTAATAGACTGGTCTTGAGTAGTTAAATTTTAGTCATTCCATGCGGTAAGTTCCACGAGCTGGCAATTTGAAGGCATTCTTCAACCCTTCTGTTTTTGTCCCTGTGATGAAGATGAAAGTAGAATTGGAAAAGCAAAGAGAACAGAGGATGAGAGCATCTGAAGGGCCTCTAGAATTCACACGGTAAAGCAAGGCAATGACTTGAAAAAAAAATCCTCAGTCTCACATTTTTATCAACCAATCCCTCTTCCTTTTGGATAGTATTTTGCATCTAGTTTTGATCCATAATTTGCTGTATGTGTCTGTGTGTGCGTCTGTGTAAACAGACCTGTTTTGTGTGCATAAATGAGTTTAGTTTCATCACGTCATTTGCTCTGGGACACAATAATCAAGACGCAGGTATTGGGAATGCCACTGTTCTCCAAGGAGCTGATTAGAACAAAAGATTGCATGCTTTGGGACTTTGGCTTTTTAAGAGAGGAAATGAAGAGCGTCATTACCTGTGGAGAATGAGGGCACAGCATCATTAACTCAGGTTAAAATCCAGCCAGGACTCTGTGGTTGACACTCCAAAATCTGGTTTAAAAAATGCTGTGTGCTCTTTTAATGACTACAGCGGCTCAGGATTTCAGCAAAGTGTCTCACCTCCAAGCCTCGCACACCCAACTCAACAGAGAATGGCTCAACTAGTTCTCTATTTTGGTCAGTGTCACTTCCCAAAGACTCTACCATGGAACTCCAGTTCCAGATGGAGGCACCCAATATATACAGAAAGCCTGAGTGTTAGCCTAAACTAGAGTAGACCTATTAAAGCAATAGGACTTACCTACATATTGACTCACATTTCAACAATTGGGTGAATGGGTCTACTCTAGTTGTCACTAACAGGATTCCATCCATCGTTTCAAATTTTTGGAGGAGTCAGGGAAACAGGAAAGGAGATTTGAGGCTGAGGAGAGATGTGTTGACATGAAGGATGAAACACCTTTTCTTAGATATATTCAAAATGAAATAGCAAAAGAAAACAAAAGATGGATATCTTTGACCCTGAGGCCTTCTTATTACAGTGGCAATTTTTCCAGAAGCATTGACTTTTTGGCCAACTTGATTACCTATTGAGTGAGTATCAATGGGCTGTCTCTTGCTGGTCGAAGGCCACACAGAGCTCTAGAAATGTCCATTGTGACCCATGGAAAACCACCAACCCACCCAAGTCCTCAGAACTGCTCTCTGGACAAACCCTTCAGTCATCTGCCCCCTATTTTCAGCTGCAAAGCCCTTGAAAAGGCTTTGAAACATTAGAATATGTTGTTTAGGGAAGTCCCCAACTCCACAACAAGAAGAATTCTCTCATCTCCTTCCCTCAAAAAACAAGCAGAAGGTGACCATTAGTGATGAAATATTATTCCTGGCTGTCAGAGTCCAACTCCCATCCTGTGCCTCTCTGCCAGCAAGGGAGGGGAGGCGAAGGTACTTGCCCAAGAGGAGGAGGAGAAGGCAGCAGGGAGTTTCCAGTACAAACAACAACGGGAAACGCTGAGCCGAGCCAAGTCAAGGTCAAGTCCGAAAGGTCCAGAAAGCCGAAGGTCTGCCCAGAGGGGTCAAGGTTGCTGGAACACAAGGGTCATGAGGGCTTGCGTAGTAATTTGCCACAAGCAAACAGCAAACCCTGCTGACAGACTTAAATAGCCACAGAGGCGGGTGTTACTTGTCATTGCTTCCTTAATCTAGCCAACGCAGCTTCCCTCTGAGCTGCCCGTTTCAGCCTCCTTTGTGACTGAGGGCTCAGGGGCTCAGGTGACTGTAGTTCTTCCAAATCACTACTGGTTCCTTCTCCCTCTGGAGCTGGCTGGGGCAACTCTGTCTCCGCTTGTATTTCAACTGATGGGGATGTTTGCTCATTGACCTCAGTTGATCTTCGACTTCAGCACCATCATCCATCACTCTGGCCACCAAAATGGTACCATGACAGTAGAGCTGTGGTTCCCCAGAGCTCTGTAGGAGCCAAAAATTAGCTGACGAAGCCCCAAAGCATTCTTATCTCTACTTTTGTTAGTTTAACAGGAGAAGACTGAACCGATTGTTGAATAGTGAGTCAAGGTTCACATCAGCTTTGTTGATTCAATGGCTCCACTTTAGTTGGGATTCACGATAGAACAGAGGCCATTATAAGCAGCTAAACGAATCCACATACTCAAGTAGGGCATTGAGAAGCCTGTCTGTAATTCAAGGGCAGGTTTAAAGCCTGACTCTGTGATGGTTCCTAATAGCCTACTCTCAGAGTTCAGCATTTTCCTTCCTATTATCCTGGTTTCGCTGCTGTGATCAGCAGAGTTAAAACTCCGGCAGGTTCTAAAACGCTGGTAGGCCTCTGAGGATGGCTTCAAATGTAGGATGTCCAGCACCCAAGGAACTAGCCTAGCTATGTATAGAAAGGCTCATCATCATCAGAAGTTTGGCCTCCAGGTGATGACTTGGTAATGGTGACCACAAACACAACAATGGCATTGAATAACCACAGTCTGTCATGATGGAGGGACTCACTGTACTGAAGAAATCACAGATCTTGAGGATATGCACCTGTGACATTATTAAAACTGGTATTAGGCTAATATTATTGTTATTTAAAAAAGCAGATGTTCCCCCAACCAAAAGACAACCTTTGATACTAGGTGGACATTATGTACAACATCCCAGCTGCTGCACTGGGTGAGAAATTAGACCTTGTACTTACAAAGTAAATGGTGCATGTAGCCATTTTGAAAGCTCTCATGGGCTTAGTGATGATGCCATGTGGAAGATGTGCATTAGCATTTGAGATAAATCAATGAGGCCTGATCGGGGCTCAGAGAGGAGGTCAATCCACAATTGCAGTGCCACCACTGAAAAGGCCCTCTCCCATGTCCTCACCTTGCCTAGCACTGGGGAACAGTCTTAAGCTGATTTGTTTTATAAAATAATATCCCCGTGGCCTCCTTAGTTGTTTCCTGTGCCCACAAAAATGGGTTGAGGGCCAGATCTGGCCCCAGATTACACTATCCCCACCCTTCCTTTCTGTGTAGCCCTGCCTTTTTTCTCTCTCAAATCCAGAAGTAGTATAACTAGTTTATAAGACTGACAGGGCATGCACAGGGATTCTGTGGGGTTGTAGACCAAAATAGTAGCATTTCCTGGCTCTGTCCAGAAGCAGAACATGCCTGAACATTGGTGACCACACCAAAAGCAGCAAATCCTACCATTAGATCACCAGGGAGGGAAGCAAGGGAAACCTTGTTGCGAGTTATCCAAAACAGATTTGCATGCAAAGAACAACTTGAAATACTGAGCACTTGTTTCAATATGTTCTCGTCGTCTTCTCATGCCACACTGACTTGGTGTGCCCTTCTGCAACTTATTTGTGTGCACAGCACTATGGTGCTTTTTCCTCTCTGAGCAATTGCAAAGTTTTGTGTCCTCTGAGGCTGGCTGCTTTCACACTGTAGGGCATCTACTGGCTTTCCTCTCACCCCCCCCTCTCTGAACTGCTTTGCAGCCACTTCCGGTCCTTAGCCTAAATCCAGGACACACAATCTGGGATTAAATTAGAGTGTCTCAGTAATCTATCAGCCAGGCTGTCTGACTTTATGTGACACACCATGCTGTCTTCATGTTACATTTCCTCAGTCAGTCTGAGCTATACTGAAGAGTTTGTGCCATTCGTATATAACTTTTTCTTCAGTGAGCCCATTGTATATTCTTAATTTAGTTATCAAAACTGGCATGCTCTCCTTGGCTGAAATCCTGTTGGTGACTTACGCATGCAAACAGTCCCCTATGGAAGCAGTGGGTCATTTTTGTGCAGTGTACAACATCCATATTTATTCAAGGTTGTGGAAGCAGAGTTGTGCATGGATCCACACCGCACCTGGATGAGTGGTATATTCCTAGAATCACAGAGCTGGACAAGACCCCAAAGGCCATAGAGTCCAACCCCATTCTGCCATGCTGGAATACACATCAAAGCACTCCCATCAGATGGCCATCCAGCCTCTGTTTAAAAATCTCCAAAGAAGGAGACTTTACCACACTCCAGATGTACTTTGAATTGAGTTAACTAAGCAAGGAGAGAGGACAAGGGCAAAATCTTGCTCTTCCCTGTAGGCTCAGGCAAAAGCAAACTTCTGCTTCCTCTCCTAACTTTTCTGTTAATAACTTTTTCCACCTTGACCATTCTCCAAAGTAGAGTAGCTACACATCTCTTGGTTTTCATATGAGAAATGTTGGAGCTCTATGATTCATCATTAGTGTCCCCAGCTTTGGGGTATTTTGCTTCTGAGATGGACAAGTCACATCCCAAGGACTCTCTCTCAGTTTGAGCCACAGCTCCACACAGGCTGTTTTTCTGTCTCCATGACATTTAGGTGCCCACGAGAACATGGAGTGAGTTTTGTTCCTGTGCAGTCCTGGGGCTGAATTTTGCATGGGCTGTTCTCCTATGCATGCAGACCAACGCTTAGCTGATAGCAAGTCTCCTGAGGCCATGCCAACAAATGCCACCTGTTGCCACATGGAAAGGCACGTTGTTGCCGCATGGGTTAAATCATGATGCTTGTAGCACCTTTCTGAATACCACACCCATAGAAAGTGGCAGGAATCAGGTCACTTTGGAAGAGGTAAAACTCATTAGATTCTTATCACAAGGAGATGAAAATAATAATAATAATAATAATAATAATAATAATAATAATAATAATAATAATAATAATAGTAGTAGTAGTGTTAATAGCTATTTATGCAGCCAGGAGAAGGCTTAAACAAGTAGGAAGCAAGTGATACAAAGCCAGGTGAAAATCCCTGTGCTATTATCACCATACTTCCCAGGCAAGGTTTGCATCTCCTCCTTCCCATGAATTTCATAAGGTGCTATTTACACCCACTGCCAAATAATTAATGCAGGCATTTCAATCTGGATCAGCTGCAATGCTGGCAAGACTTCTCTTTTTGTCCAGGGCCCTGTAGCTTGACACCCTTGGCCACCTCTCCCTGTGCTTATGGCTTCAGCGTCAGCTGCCGTTCAACGTGAGGCCAATCCTAACTTTCTCAGCCTCCAGGATAATTGCTAAGTGGCACTGGCCACGTTCTGGAACAAAAAACTTACAGCCCGTTTCGATGTCGTCCAAGAGAAACAGGAACTGTCCACCTAATTCACCAAGACCTTTTCCAACCACCAGAGGGATACAAGGAATGGCATTTTATTAGTGACACACATAGGTGTAAGACCACCTTACACCCATGTATGTCTGGCTGTTACGGAGGCTGATATTCTCTTCTTCCCTCTACAATGTCCAAAGCACCCCAGGACTCACCATTCCACTGGGATTCTCCTGCTTGCCCATGTCCATACTGTTGCCATTGGGGAATGGAGGGCGTCAAAGAAGGCATCTAACTCTGTTCCCATGACCAGATGCGACATAGGCCATTTCCGCACTGTTATAGTGCTATTATACCACTTTAAACCATCCTGTGGAATTCTGGGGTTTGTAGTTTCCTGAGGCCAAAGAGCTCTCTGGGTGAGAATGCTAAATACCTCTCCCTAAACTGAAAACCCCAGGATTCCATAGGAGGTTGAAAGTGTAACAATAGTACTATAACAATGTAGTGCGGAAATGGCCTAATACTGATCTAACACTAATACTGATCTCAACCAGCATCTTGGGCAAGGCAAGTTCCTACTCTTGGACAAACTGAACAAACTTGCTTTGCCCAAGATATTGGTCAGCCCTTCCACGGATGGGTGGAGTAGGGGAGTTATCTGAACAAACCATATTGTCTTTGTTGCATGAAATAATCTAGACTTGCTGGCAATATATCTCCCCAATAAGAAAACTTTATTAGCAGGAGCTTAATTCCACAAAGCCACCTCCACCACCAACTGGAGTGGGAGGTGCAGATTTGGCTTTCTATTCTGTCTCTTAAGTGCTGCGCCAATGTGTCCCCACAGTCTGCTCTTTTCAATCACGTCATGTAAATCACAATGCCTTACCTTTAGAGGAGCCAAAAGCACATAGCTTTGTTTTGCAAGTCCCTAGTTCCAGATAAACCAGTTTTACAGGTTTAAAGGATGTTTTATTCAACAGATCTTTTTGTTCAAAAGATTTCATCTCCCATTAGCCTCAGAATTAAAACATTGCAAAATTGGACTTTGCCGCCTAGCTTATTTCCTAATGCAGAGCAGAAACAATTGTTGTGTGCATGTATAAACATACAAGGACTATGACTGGTATTTAGGTACTTGGAGGACAGAGGTGGGCAACTGTGATATGTCCGGGGGTTATTTATTTTGCTCTGGAACCCTACATGCTAAGAAAAATGCCAGGATTCAGCAATAAAAACACCCAGGCCATTTCCGCACTAGGCTGTTATAGCGCTATGATTCCACTTTCAACATCCTATGGAATCCTGGAGTTTGCAGTTTCGGGACGGACCGGCTGACCCCTCCTGAAACTGCAAACCCCAGGATTCCATAGGATGTTGAAAGTGGAATCATAGCGCTATAACAGCCTAGTGCGGAAATGGCCCCAGAAGCCCACATCTGTTTTTGAAACATGGTTTTTTTTAATGTTAAACAGTGGAGGACACTCTGCAACCCATTTACAATGTGAATTGCCCCTCCTGGAAGTTTCTGGGAGAGGCAAATCCCTCTTTCGGAAGGAGAGGACAGAAAAGAGCCCATTGGGTCCAGGTTACCTGGACAACTGTACCTTCCTAAGTGAGCCTTCCTGGCTCTGAGAAGAGGGCTTTCCCGCCGTCTCCTCACCTTCACAGACGCAACAGGGCCTTCTCAGTGGCTGCTCCATGCCTTTCGAACGTCCTCCTGAGAGAAAGGCTGGACAAGTCCTGTCCATGCTGCCTTTCCATGCACAGGTGAAGCCTGTTCTTTTCCAGCAAGCTTTGGGGGAACATGATGGTTTTACACATACAGGTTTTTTGTTTTAGTGTGCTGTGCTACATTTCACTTCAACCATTTAAGATACACCATACGGCTTGCAGAAAAGAGCAAGGACTTGGAACGACGGTTGATGAAAATTAAGGAAGAAACTGCAAATGCAGGCGTACAGTTGAATATTCAGAAAACAAAAATTATGATCACAGATGCTTTCTATAGTTCTAAAGTGGGGAATAAATATTTAATTAGTTCCAGTTTACCTTGGCTCAGTCATTAATCAAAATGGAGACTGTAGTAAAGAAATTAGAAGACTAGGGCCATTTCCGCACTAACCTGTTATAGCGGGATGATTCCCCTTTCAACATCCTCTGGAATCCTGGGGTTTGCAGTTCCGGAGGGGCCAGCCGGCCCCTCCCGGAACTGCAAACCCCAGGATTCCAGAGGATGTTGAAAGTGGAATCATCCCGCTATAACAGGCTAGTGCGGAAATGGCCTAAGCTTCGGAATGGCAGCTATGAGGGAACTATAGAAGATCTTTTATAGAAGATGCTCAGTTGTAAAGGTATATCATGAAATACTGAAGTCTGAATAGTTGTATTTCCAGTTTCTATGAATGGGTGCCAAAATAAGACAATAAAGAAAGCTGACCAGAAGAGAATCAACTCATCTGAAATTTGGTGGAGAGATTTACGGACTGCCACAGACAAATGAACAAATCAAATCAGGCTGGAATTCTCACTAAAAACTAAAATGACTAAACTGAGACTGTTGTGCTTTGGACACATCATGAAGCAAGGTGACTCCTTGGGAAAAATGACAATCCTCAGTAAAGTAAAGAAGGAGCCCTGGTGGCGCAGTGGTTAAATGCCAGTACTGCAAACCACAAGGTTGTGAGTTCAATCCTGCTGGGCTCCAAGGTTGACTCAGCCTTCCATCCTTTTGCAGGTCGGTAAAATGAGTACCCAGATTGTTGGGGGCATGTATAGAAATGTTTCGAAATACATGCTATTTGTAAGTTGTTCACCGCCTCGATCCATATGGAGAGGCGGGATACAAATACATAAATACATAAAGTGGAAGGAAGTAGAAAAAGAGGAAGACCAGAATACAGGTGGATAGATTCAATCAAGGAAGCCACAGTTGCCATGAGTTTGCAAGACCTGAGCAGGGTAGTGAATGACCAGAGGGGCTCTTGGAGATACTTCCTTTCTTAGGCAAAGAAGTAGTTTTCCCAGTTCCTTCCTCTGAAATAAAGCCTACAGCACCTGGTATTGGTTGATAGTCTCTTGTCCAAATATAATCCAAGAACTAACCAAGGCTGACCCTGCTTAGCTTCCGAGATCAGACAGGACCTGGCGCTTTATACAGAAGAAGAAAAATGAGCATGTCAGAGTCATAGGCCTGTATTTTGTACCAGATGTTGTTTCTGTAGTAGTTCAGTTATTTTCAATGGTTTTTCAAGGACCCTGAAGAAAGTCAAACAGCAGTGATTGCTGCTACTTGTGCAAAGAATGATGATTAACTCCTTTCATCCTGGAGTCTTCTCAGCAGGCAGCCAAACAGGCCCTGCGGTGCTGTTTTGTAGGGTACCAGTTCCTCCTCATGGGCTCTGATCTTATCTAGGCAGGAGAAGAGGGTGAGTCAGGGTGGCCAGGACTTGGGATAAGTGGCTACCTGGCCTGTTGTGCCAGTGAAAGTGTTAATTTGTAATTGCAGCTCAGGGAAGTTGTTAGATGCCAGTGGACTGACAAAGAGTTGGTGCCAGGTTTGCCCCAATGACTCATGCTGGATAAATTAAACTTGCTTAGAGAGCTCAAGGGTGGAGCTGGGCAGGAGCCTAACTTGAACTGGGCGAACCTAAGCTCCTCCATTTTGCGCAGATTTTGATGGCTGCCCAAAACGTTTTCCCATACTTTCTTCAACCATTCATGCCTCCATCAAATGGCATCTTGTTCCCACAGCAACAGAATCCAGGTTTTTCTATTTCATTTCATAATCTAGTTGTTGTTGTGTGGCTTCAAGTTGTTTCTGACTTAAGGTGACCCTAAGCCGAACCTATCACAGGGTTTTCTTGGCAAGATTTGTTCAGAGGGAATTTGCCTTTGCCTTCTTCTGATCTACATCTATATCTAATCGATATCTATACTATCTATCTAATCTAACGTTGTTGTTGTGTGCCTTCAAGTTGTTTTCAACTTATGGTGACCCTAAAGTGGACCTATCACAGGGTTTTCTGGGCCTGTGTGATGCACTCAAGGTCACCCAGTGAGTTTCCACGGCTGAGCGGAGAATCAAACCTGGTCTCTAGGGTGCTAGTCCAGTGCTCAAACCACACCACCACTCTGGGTCTCATCTATATCTAAATTTACATCTACACCTATAGCTCCATATCTATCCATATCAAGCCCATGGTGCTGTCCAAATGTTGAGAATCCCCCAGTCAGTATAATCAATCCTCATCTTGGCTGAGGAATTCTGGGAGAGGTAGTTCAAAAAATGAAAGTCACTTTGGCATGCTGTGTTCTAAGACAGTCTAGCAGATAGATCTGCTAGAGATAACGACCTTTCAAGAGATTTCTGGGACTACTTCTTCTTCTTCTTCTTCTTCTTCTTCTTCTTCTTCTTCTTCTTCTTCTTCTTCTTTCTTCTTCTTTAGCTATTCATGCCACCTGACTCTTAAATCAGATCAGATCCTTCCAACTGAAGGATTCCTTTATTTTCTAAATGTATCCAGTCCTTCATCCAATCCAGACAGCGCATGTGATGGTACAATTTAAAGTCCAGGAGGCCCTTGTCACCTCTCCCCCTTTCATCTTGCAGGACTTTCCTCTGTACCCGAGGTTTCTTGCCAGCCCAAATAAATTTGGCAAAAACAACTTATATATAAGACACCAGCAGAACCCCATCTTTCTCAGCACTAAAGAAAGCTGAAGAAGAATGGTTGGAGAAGTGGCATAGCAAACTGCAACACCTTGGCAGCGGGTTTGGCATTTTGGACTACAGCTCCCAGAATTTTGCAGCCAGCCTGGCCTGGAATGTGTGCCAATTGTCAAAGACCAGGAGGGACTGCTTGCCTTCCACACCTAACAACGTGCCTGCGATTAATTATACTGCACATGGGTTAGGATTTTAATTGTAAGTTGCTTCGGCAGCCACTCTTGGCTAAAAAACCAAGGTATAAATTGTAAACAGATGGTTAAGAGGCAGACTGGTGGCACCCTAGTTAGCTGACTTGTAAATAGCTATTTACCTGGTCATTTAAAAAATCACATGCAGGGACCAGACAGAAAGGCTTCACAGGTATTTGTTCCCTTTCTAGCCACAAGAGACAAACCCAAGCATTTGTAGGTAAGTGGGCTTAAGATCTCAAGCCCGTCACTACCTCCAACCTAACTAGACCAACAGAATCACTGAAGCCATTTCCACACTAGTTTCTTATAGTGCTATGATTCCACTTTCAACATCCTATGGAATCCTGGGGTTATATCATGGGGTTTTCTGGGGCTGAGAATATGCGATCACCCCGTGGGTTTCAATGGCTGAGCAGGGGATGAAACCCTGGTCTCCAGCGTTATAGTCCAACATTCAAACCACTACACTATAGAGTTAAATTGGGTTTTCTAGCTCCACATTGTACTATTAACTGCTGGCTGATGCTTAACTGTTGGTCTACTAAGAACTACAGCTGTAAGACACTGAACCTGGAATCTTACAGATGCAAAGGGTGTGCTCCTCCCTCCAATATTTCCCAGATGAAAGCTGGGACCATTTCTGCACTAAACGTTTATAGCGCTATTATTCCACTTTCAACATCCTATGGAATCCTGGGGTTTGCAGTTTTGGGAGGGGCCAGCCAGATTCCATGGGATGTTGAAAGTGGAATGATAGGGCTATAAAAGTCTAGTGAGGAAATGGCTTGGGACACGTGTGGCCAAGCAACCTTAGAATGTAGTCAAGATGGCAAAAGTTATTTAATGATGAACACACAAGCTCTGAGAAACTGCAGCAGTTAACTTTTGCCTGCATTTACTTGGTAAGGCAAGAGTCTACTCCTCTTCTCTTCTTCCCCCAGCTAAGTGAATCAGTGAAAACTATTTTGCACTTTGAACTCAGGCCATTTCCGCACTACACTCTAATAGTACTATTATTATTATTCCCCTTTCAACCTCCTATGGAATCCTGGGGTTTGCAGTTTAGGGAGGGGCATTTGGAATTCTCAGCCAGAGAGCTCTTGGACCTCAGTATACTATAGGACCCAGCATTCCCCAGGATGCTGAAAGTGGAATAATAGCACTGTAACAGTGTAGGGTGGAAATGGCCTCAGTCTGCAGTAATGGAAGTAAGCGGAGGAGAAAAGGGGAAAGTGGGAGGAAGAGAGAGAAACCGGGACATTATAAAAGCAGCTGAAAAAGTACATTGACAGGGGATTCATTGGGCCTGTCTGTGCCAAACTGGGGCAGTTGGAGGGTGTGTGTGCTTTGCCATGGAGCCCTGGCACCCTTCCCAGCACACCACCTTGAGCTTCTCCGAAGGAAAGGCAGCATGCAAATGCAATGTGCCGAATCTGGAGGCTGCTGAGCTGCCATGGCACGTGCGGCCTGGCTGGCAAGAAATTATTCCTCTTTCCTGGGCAGGGCCGAGACACAATGGCGAGGGACCGGGGTGTGTGCACGTCACCCTGACAACAGAGACCTTCACCCTTAGGGCTACAGCAGCCCGACCAACCGGGCTCCTTTCACCGGCATTGAATCTCCTTGCATACAAACCGACCTGTAAGAGAAAAGAAAACATGACCAACCAGTCAGGCCACAACATCTCTGAGAACAGCTGAGGGAGGCAGAGCTAAGAGTCCCAGCAGTGTTAATTAGGTACACAGACCAAGCCAGGGTGCACGAGACTCCGCGGGTGGAGATGCCACAGTTCCGGGTTGCCTCCCTGCTGCTACTTTCTGCATGGGAGCTAAGGCAAGGAAGAAGCTGTGGGGCTCAGCCAGGATTGGGACCAGGCCCACACAAACGGCCAGCCGTGCAAGCCAAAGGCTTTCCATCAGCCATGGATGGAATCCACTGGGCATGTTTGACTGCACGTTTGGGCAACCGCAGTGAGGCCATTTCCACACTACGCTGTAATAGTGCTATTATTCCACTTTCAATTTCCTGTGGAATCCTGGGATTTGCAGTTTAGGGAGGGACATTGAGAATTTTCAGCCAGAGAGCTCTTTGGCCCCCGTAAACGACAAACCTCAGAATTCCACAGGAGGTTGAAAGTGGAATAATAGCGCTATAACAGAGTAGTGCAGAAATAGTCTGAGTCTGTGAGCCAGTTTTCTGTCCTGGGACCCTTAAGGGGACACACACACACACACACACACTTTTTTAAAAAAAATTATTAAATTAACACACAAACATGAACAATGTTCATACAAATCTCCCAAATGTCTTCCATTCTCTTGGGGACAAGACCTTGAGAAAAACAAGAAAAAATAATACAGTACAAATAAAAAGAAGAGATAAAAACACATACGTAAACTTCCTCCAACTGTCTTTGGTTGCTATTTCTCATTTAAGGCAGACAAGCACTATATTATACATTCATTGTTTTGATTCTGTCATATTCACTTTACATATAATCTACATTTTAAAATTCTTTCTAGTTAGTTTCTAAACTCTAAAGTCATCTATCAAATCTATTTTTTTATGAAAAGTACATCTTCAACATAGAAAACTTAGTACCTTTAGATCGGAGCAAGTGTTTCTGAGAAATTAGATTAGCAGGTCGCAATCTTTAACAAACTTTTCTGTCTGACCTTCTCTTATTAACACCGTCTGCTTATCCATAATTGCCGTGTCTAGTAATTTTAGAATCCATTCATCTGATTTCAAAATTTTCTGCCCCACAAAAACCCCAATGAAATGGGTTCCTTTCACACTACACAACTCAGGCCATTTCCGCACTAGACTGTTATAGCACTATTATTCCACTTGCAACATCCTATGGATCCTGGGGTTTGCAGTTTTGGGAGGGGCCATCTGACCCCTCCTGAAACTGCAAACCCCAGGATTCCATAGGATGTTGCAAGTGGAATAATAGCGCTGTAACAGTCTAGTGCGGAAATGGCATCGCTAAGGTTGCCAGTTCAGGACTGCAGAACACTGCTGCTCTCCTAGCTGTGCTGGAGATTTGCACTCAGCACTTTGCTCTTACCTGGAGGTGAGCCCCCCAAAAGTGGAACATTAGCACCCCTCATTAAAACTAGAGACTCAGGGCCAGGCTCTGAAATCTGTCAACCCTAAAACAGTGCTACAATTCTACTTTAGCGTCCATGATTCCATCTTTTCAAATAGTTTCATATCTTTTGAATGGTCTGAGATAATGTGAAGAAATTTTGTACAAAGGATGCCTGTCATTTCTCCAATCTTTCATGGACCCCCTGTAAGAACATTGTGGACCTAGGACCTCTAAAGCAATGGTTCCCAATATATAATAGTTCCCCTATTATAATAGGAGCGTGTGCATTTACTGATTTCTCCTTTCTCTCCAAATTTGAAGACCCTTGATGAGCAACTTTAAATAAATATTTGATGCACTTCAGGGTTTTAAATCTCCCACCATTTTTCAGATCGTCACGCTCTTTTTGCAAGCAGATTCCCACTTCTCCCTTCAAGGCACAGCTGCTACCTTGAAAGTGGAAGCAAGCAGCTGGTGGCAAAAGGTTTTGGAGCTTGTTGGATTTCCAGATAAGGGAGGTTCAACATCTGGTACAAATGTTTAAACAATTAAATAAAGAATAGCATTAAAAATATGAAGTCAAAAGTAGTTCAAAACACATTTAGAATGTAATAGAAAAGATCAAAGCACAGTCCCATTAAAATCCCCTTGTGCCACTTGAATTATGAGCCGACGGCCGGCTGGAATGAAAAGATCCTTGCTTGCCAGCAACAGAATGGGGCAGGGGCCACCCAAACCCTCCGTAGGAGGTAATTCCACGGCCTGGGATCAGCCACTTGGAAGGTCCACTCCCACATCACCACCAAATGTGCCTCTTATGGTGACTGGGACGAAGAGAAAGCCTTCTCCCAAAGATCTTAAAATTCAGGAGGGAGCATAGGGGGAGACACAATCTTTCTGATCATATGGACCTAAGCCATTTTACACATGTGTAAGTTCCCCTTCCTAAGTGCTTAGATTTTTTTGACTGATGCTGGGTGTTTCCTGTTGGGTGTTTTGTCTGTATTCAGTTCTAGATCACAGAAGGAGATGCTCCTGGGTTCTGCATTGGTTGCACAATGTTGCTGTTCAGCACAACAGTTGCATCATGCAGTCAAGATGGAACGCCACCTGCAGAGACTTAATGCTGCCTGTCCCTGATAAAAAACCCCGGCCTATCCCTATCCCAAATTTGGAGGCTCATTTTCTCTTCCTCTTTGGGTCCAGGCTGTACATCTCTTCCATTTTCCAATATTTCCAGAAATCAGTTAGAGGACTTGGGATTTAATGGTCTAAATCCTACTATTAGCCATACCTAAAGTTGTTGTTGTGTGCCTTCAAGTCATTCAATGACCATAAACACAAATCCCTAGCTGTTAGGATACCACTTAGGACAGCAGCTAGGAAGCCCACTTTAAGATAATTGTAACTGCTGAACAGACCTAACAAATGGGAAAATGTTGTATGCCTTCAGGTTGTTTCTGACTTACGATGGCCCTAAGATGAACCTATCACAGGAGTTTCTGGGGCTGAGAGTGTGTGATGTGCCCAGTGAGTTTCGAACCCTTGTCTCCGGGGTTATACTTGCTCAAACCACTACATCATGCTGGCTCTAAAATATACAGCCACACACACACCCTTTTCAAGGCAACACTCTTGCCCTGAAATTCCTCTTCCTCCTCCTCCCTTGTGAACCAGAGGAGGGTCAAGCCCTGAGATCTGGGAACCTTACCTAAAGCGGATTTGTCCCATTATTCACATGGATGCTTATTGTCATTGTGCCTTCAAGTCCTTTCCAACTTATGGCAACACAAAGGCAAACCTATTACGGAGTTTTCTTGGTGAGATTTGTTCAGAGAGGGTTTGCCTTTTTCTCCCTCTGAGGCTAAGAGAAAGTATGACTCTGGGCTTTAATCTGTATTTTAAAGAAGCCCTCCAAGGTGCAAACCCCTATCCCCTTAACAGGTTCCTGGAGTACCTTCTTTAAAGTCTGGACTAAAACCTGAAGCGGATGCATAGCCCCAATGATGCAGAAGCCACCCATTTCCCCACTGAGCCTGTGCAATGTGTGCATTGCCCTCTACTCCGAATAAAATTCATTTTGGAGCCATGGAGGGATTTTTAGCCATTCCCACACCAAGGCAGCCTTTCTGCCTCCGCAAAGGAAACTGGGTTGCAGAAGCTCGTTCCGCCAAAGAAGTCGACCAACTTGTACCCTGGCTTCTCCAGCCTTCAGGGGAGGTGGCTTTTCGGCTCATTATATTGAGTCTTGGGAGGCACACCGCAATTTGAGATCCGCCCCCGGAGTCTCGTGCAGAAGCTGTGCTGCTGGTTCCTGAAGCTGGACATAATGACTACCAGCAGTGAAGTGCCTGGTATATTTATCTTAATGTGCATTTGGCTCAGAGACCTTCCAGGAGAGCTATGTGGGTTGCGTCAGTTGTGAAACCCCTGTACTTAGAGCTCACAAAAGAGTCTGGCTGGGTAGCGTTGGGGATGGGAAAAGTGGAGTGCTAGTGGCTTCTACATAAATGGGGTGCACATGATTTTATTCCACACTTGAAAGGAGCTGCCCAAGATAGTATTTGCTGATGGGGTACAGCACCTCTAGAATGTGACCGAAAGCCCCCTATGGATGGAGAAGGTGCTGGGTGCTATTCCTGCAAGAATAGTAACCTCAAGCTAGGGTTGCCAGGTCAAGATCATCCCAGCCTCTCAGATTTCAGGGGCAAAACCCAAGACCTAGGTATGATGTAAACCATTCAATTTTTTTAAAAAGACTGAGGTCTTGCATCATCATCATCATCATCTCTTTCTTCCTCCTTCTTCTTCCTCCTCCTCCTCATCCCCACAATGACAGAGCGCCATCATCATACTTAGGGCTGACAATGGTTGTTGATTGCCATAAAGTTGACTTCTACGTACGGCAACCTCACAAAGGAGAGACCTCCCAGCCATCCCTTCACCAACAGCCTTGTGCCAGTCTTGCAGATTTAGGGTTGTGGCTTCCTTGATTGAGTCTATCCACCTGTAAACACGGTCTTCCTCTTTTCCAATTGCCTTCCACCTTGCCAAGCATTATTGTCTTTTCTACTGAGTCATGTCTTCTCACGATATGGCCAAAGTACGACACCTTCAGTTTAGTCATCTTGGCTTCTAGAAAGAGTTCGGGCTTGATTTGCTTTAGGACCCATGCATTTGTCTTTTTACCATGGTACCTGTAGAACCCTTCTCAAGCACCGCATTTCAAAGTTGATTTTCCTCCTATCAGCTTTCACAATGAATCATGATTTGCCAGTCTTGACAATAGCCAAGGTGTGCTGTTGTTTTTTCTGTATCCTGAATAGAGCTTTTGGAAACCTCTAAGCCTAATCGCTTGAATTCAGAACTAGCCAGTATACGACACATGATTTGTTCTTGATATTTTCTGGCCCCATGAAGAAGGTCTGAAAATATTTATTGGCCAAAAACATGCCAGGCTTTTAAACATTTAAGCATTACTTTCCACCATCTTGCGCTGTGCCTTTTTCAATCATGGGTACTATTGGACACTCTCCAGTTTTTGCTTTCTCATCATGACTGCCGGATTCTGGAAACTGTAATGTCAAAAATCCATAAAGATCCTATGCAAGCCTGCCTGAGAACTTGAGTCTGGGACGGGGTGGGGGTCTCCTCTGCACCTGCTGGTGCAGGCAACTCTTCCTGGGGGCACACAGGAGAAGGACATAGGAGAGAACCTTCTCTTCTGTGGCACCCCAGCTATGGAATACCCTTCTCTCAGAGGCCCCTCAGCAGCCTGATCAGCACCAACATTGCTATTTTTCCAGCCTTAAATTAAAGCATGACTTTTTCTTAAAGCCTTTGGGGTGTAATTGCAAGAGCTCCACTGGCTGCTGGTTCATTTCTGGGTCCAATTCCAAGTGCTGGTTAGGATGTTTAAAGCCATATGTGACTCATGTCCAGAATATCTGAAGGACTGGACTCTACCATATGAGACGGCCTGGGTCCTGAGATCTCCAGGTTGAAGTTCTCTCAGTCCCTTTTCCATCACAGCCACATCTGGGGGGAATATAGGAGAAGACCTTCTTGGTGACTGTTCCAAGGCTCTGGAACTCCACCGAGAGATATTTCCACAGGAAGGTTAAGACTATTTTATTTTATTTTGGCAGGCCTCTGAAGACTGACTGCTCAAGGGAGCTGGACCTTGCTATACTGTGTTTTGTTTGTCATTTTTAACAGTAGCTTGAATTTTATGTATAATCCTAGCTCTAATTTTATGTATAGTTTAATCATATATTTAACTTTTGTATTTGATATAATTTTTTTAGCTGTATTTCTTTCAGCAGCTGAAAGCTGCCTTGAATTCCAGACTGGGAAAAAGTTGGGATGAGAATGAACACATTTGGCATTTTTGAAAATCATTTTAACTGGTTTTAAACCATCTGGTATGAAGTGATAGATGATTTTGTATATATTTTAGTCTTCTAAAACTGTTCTTGCTTAACATACTAACCTGATTTTATTGTACGCCGCCCTGAGATTACTCGGTATAGGGCAGGACATAAATATTTTTCATATATGAAATTCAGAGGAATAAAAGGGACCTCGGAGACTGCCCTTTTGGTCACCTGCATCTCCCAGCACGTTTGAAGGCCCAAGGCCAAGGGGGTGGAGGTGTCTTCAAATCCCAAGATTGCCGATTGCAAAGGACTTGGCCACTTGCCCTTCTGCAAGGAGATGACAGGGTTTGGCTAATTACAGTCCTGACGAACTATTATTTTCACTTCTTTAGCCTGATGGGAAAAGCAGAGGAGTCACCTTTCACTGTGGAGATTTAAATAAATTAATTAAAAGAAAACAAAGGGAGGGAGGAGTCATCCGCATTTCTGGTTGACCTGTCAGATCTTTTGACTCCTGTACATCAGCCAAAGTCTTTAAATCTACCACAATCTCAACCTAGATAAGTCTGATTTTAATATTTTGGGGGTGGCGTAGCTATGTTAGTCCTTGGCATGTTGGAGAAAAATAAAAAAATGTGGCACCTTGGAGATGAACAAGTTTTGTGGGGCAAATGCTTTCATGGACTGCTGCCACCTTCATTCAGATCCAAGGGACATTGTGTTAGTTGGCAAGTTATTACAGTTTTAAAATTTACATGTCTACATGCCCACACAGATGTACGAAAATGGAGTCTGGGAGAGTAGGAGTAACACAGCCCTTGCTAATGCTTTTAAAAGGATAGACTCCATGCTTAAAAGGAAGATTCAAATCAGAAGTTCTGCATTCATTGAGCATACATTAAGCAGTGACATCTGGTGACTCTGATGCTGGCGCATTGACAAATTTGCACAGAGTTTCAGTCTGAGTATGAAAAGAGAGAGAGGTCCAAGGCTCCTGAACCTTGTCCTCAAAATAGCACCTTGGGGAACTCCTTTAATGTTTGGACTCAAAGCCAGAACGGATTCACCACCACGCCTTACATGGAAGACACCAGCCTTCCTCCACTGAAGGAAAGCTTCCTCAATCGATGGGCTTACTCAGGCCTCCCATGGAAGAAAATTCCATGACCTGGCCACCACCCCTGAGAAGGTCCTCTCCTATGTCCCTCACCAGACGGGCCTGTGATAGGGATGGGACTGAGAGAAAGCTCTCCCTCAAGGATCATAAGATTTGGGGAGGTTCTTACAGGGAGATGAGGACTGGTTTTCCAGCCGGGAATTGTGGCTTTAACAATGAATCACAAAACCATGGAGTTGCTGTTTATTGCAAATGTCAAAACAAGATTGAAATGCCAGCCTAGGTGGCTTCCGGACAGTGAACTGTGGGCTCCATCTTGTCTTCTGTCTCAGGCTACAAAAATTCTTGGGGCGGCCTCTTTGTCATTGCGTCCCTTCACGTCATTTCAGACCTACAATGATCCTATGGGGAAACCTCTTGTGCATATTTTTTTGGCAGAATTTGTTCAGATGGGAGTTGCCCTTGCCTTCCTCTGAGGCTGACAGAGTGTGACTTGCCCAAGGACACCCAGGGGGTTTCTCTGGCCGAGTGGGGATTTGAACCTTGTTCTCCCACTGTCCTTGTCAGTGGCATATAAATTCAATAAATAAATAAAAATAAAATAAATAAATAGTCCAACGTTCACTACACCACAGTGGTTCTCCGGGTGGGCTCTCACACTATGCAAATAGACATAGCTGTGTTACAGAAGGCCCCCCTTTTAAAAAAATAAATATATATCTATACCTATACCTATACCCATCCATCCATCCATCTCTATCTGTCTGTCTGTCTATCTATCTACCTACCTATCCATCGATCCATCCATCCACCCATCCATCTCCCTACCTACCTACCTACCCATTCATCCATCCATCCAATTGCTGAAGTTGTCACCCACTTTGCAACCACAGAGAGTAAAGGCACAAGCGAGCGAGCAACACAGTGAGAGTGTTCTGCTAATGCACGGAAGAATGATTAGATTATCTCTCAGCAGGAGATGATTCATCAAGCTGTTGGTGGCTCTGCCAGCCGAGAGGTGACCCAGAGAGACCAGATGTGGCGCTTCGTCCCACCCTCCGCCCTGATAGAGAGGCGAAGCATTATCGGGGCAAGCACTCATTGGCCAGTCCTGCCCCAAAGGTATTGCTGGGCAATCCCAATCAAGCCCCATCACCTCCTCTCTGACAAGGCAGCAGTAGGGATAAAACTGTGGTCCTGCTCTCATCAGGTAGAGAGTGATCAGAGATGAAGGCAGGGGATGTAATTAAATCCAATTCCACAACCTCCCTGCACCCCTTTCTAATTCCTGCAACTGGGCAAACCCATTCCTGGAAGCAACGGTTGGCAGAACCAACCACGTGAGGTTCGAAGCTTAAATCCAGCTCCCAATTTGGCTGCAGAGATTACGATGGTCAGCAGGACTAAAGGCATGGGATGAGAGAGATGTCAAAGAAGGGCAGCACAGATGACGGAGAGAGGTGCTCCACCAGCAAAGAGAATCCCAAAGGGAGTGACTGCACAGGCTTTCAAGACATTTAATCCGTAGGCCAAGAGGAAAGATGACCCATGAGATCTAAGATGGCGAGGAGGAGGAGAAGCAGCAAGAGAGTCAGCTTTGCAGTAGTCTATGCAAGGTGCTTAATAATATGCAAAAAAAAAACAAACAAAAAAAAACCAACCCCATATTCAGCATACAGATGCATTTGTGCAGAATTTAACCAACAATGGCATGAGAACTTTGTGGAGTCTGATTTTTCACAACAGTTTGCACTATGCACACAACAAGAGTTCAATGCTTCTAAAAGGGCCTGTCACACAATTTGGCATAAAGGAGTTTTGCCTCCAGTTTCCTTCTTCCCGCTCACACTCTTGCCCCAGTTTGAGTGAATCTGGGCCATTGCAACCCTAAACGTGTGCTGCCGTCTCCAACATGTGCTCCAACCACTGTCACCTCCCTGCCTCTCCCACTCAGGGTGCACAAAACCATGCTTGCCCGGCTCCACCCTGCTAGGCCCAGCCCTGACTCACAAGTCTTCCAGCCAAGAGCCACAGCAGGAGGATGGAGGAGGAGAAGGCAATGCAAGGGAGCACTTGCTGGGTTTGCAAGATGAAAACAGCACAGGGTGGGTGGTCCCTGGAACCTGCCTCAGAAGGAAGAGCCTTGGTTGTGCCTTTGCTGCCAAGTTTGGAAATAACACATTACATACAATAAATGAGTTATTTGCAATTCAGTCTCTCTTCACTGCTTACAATAAATCAGAACTTGGAAAAGGGAAAGGAGATTCCACCTGAACCTCAGAAAGAACTTCCTGATGGCCAGGGCTGTCCGGCAGTGGAATCTGCTGCCTTGGAGTGTGGTGGGGTCCCCTTCTTTGGAGGTTTTTAAGCAGAGGCTGGATGGCCATCTGTCGGGAGTGCTTTGAGGGTGTTCCTGCATGGCAGGAGGTTGGACTGGATGGCCCCTGGGGTCTCTTCCAGCTCTATGTTTCTACGATTCTATGATTCTACGAAAGTGACTGTTTTGGATTACATCATCATCATCACCACCATTATTTATTTCTTACCTGCCTCTCCCCAAAGCTCGAGGTGGAATACATCATAGATTAAAATACAACTAAAAAAACATATCATAGATTAAAATACATTAAAGACATAAAACCATTCAAAATGCATCAGTGTAAAATTCATAGTTTAAAATGGACTGGGTAGGCCTGCCAGAAGAGATAAGTCTTTACTACTTTTTAAAACCAAGACAGTATATTTTGCTGTCGGATCTTTTCCAGCCAGTCATTCCACAGTCTAGGGATGGCCAGCGAGAAGGTCTTTTGGGTGACCATTGCCAGTCTAGTCCTGGCCGGTTTAAGTAAATGGCCCCCAGAGGACCTGAGTGTATGAGATGGATTGTATGGGAGGAGGCAATCCTGGGGGTAAGTTAGACCCAAACCATGCAGGGCTTTCAAGGTAATAACCAACACTTTCTACTTTGCCCAGAAATTAATTGGCAGTCAGTAGAGTGATTTTAATATTGGTGTGATATGCTCACTCCTTGCTGTACCTGTGATCAATCTGGCTGCCGTATTTTGGAGCAGCTGGAGTTTCCAAATTTGGTCCAAAGGTAGCCCAATGTACAACTCATTGCATAATAGCCGTACTTCGTAGAATTCTGGGAGATATAGTCCCAAAAAAGTAACTTTTCCAAGACCTAACTAAACTACATTATGGCTAACATCCTGTCAGTGTCATATGCAGGTGTAAGTCCAATGTCTTCTTAGAATCCTTGCAGAAGAAATACTGTGTTCAGTTCTGGGCTCTTTATTTTAAGAAGAATCTAAACAAGTTGGAGCGGGTTCCGTGAAGGCCAGCAAAGACGATATGAGGTATGGAGAACAAAACATACAAGGAAAGGTTGAAGGAGTCGGGCACGTTCAGACTGGTGAAGAGAAGACAAAGGGGTGACATGCTTCTACTCTATAGATATCCCAAGGATTGTCACAGAGAGCAGGGTTCAGGCACACATGTTCTCTGATGCCCCGGAGACAAGATCTAATGGTTTGAAGTTGCAAGAGAGTAGACTTTGGCCATTTCTGCACAGCCATGTCAACTCACCACAGCGACGGGTGATCACAGTTCCAAGAGCTGTGCTTTCACATGACATGTGGGCAACCTGTTGCTATCCCACCACCAACTGCCCCAACCCACTCATATTCTGCCCTATATTAATAATGGAAAAAGTCACTATTGACCTCCGTTTGCCCAACCGTCCCGTTACCTAGTGGTGGGTGGTTCCTTGATTGTGCCAGCTCCTGTCATCAATCCAGGAGCCCTGATGCATGGACGCATGGATGCTTCTCACACTGCCCAATAGGAAAAAAGGCCCCAGAAAAAGGCAACCAATTAGGCACCGCACAGTGGGGAAAGGGTAAGGAGAAGGCATCACTATGGATGCCATGATGCAGAAGGAACAGTGGTGTTAATGCAGATATTCCTCTTCACCGAGGGATGCGTGTGGAAGGGAGTGGTGGAAAACTCCTGTCCCAGGAATGACGATGTCGGGATGTCCATGGTGCAGATACGGCCTTTGACTGAACATTAGAAGGAACACAAAGAGTGGTTTGGTAATAGAAGCAATTACCGAGAAAGGGAATAGGGTCTCCTTCTCTGGACATCTTGCAAAAGAGTCTGGATGCCTCCCTGCTGGGGATGCTCTAGCTGTAGATCAAAGGAAGATACATCGCTAAGAGGCAGCTCTGAATATGCTAGAAATCACAGGAGATAAGCCATCTAAAGCAAACTGCAGCACAGTTAGGGAGCTTGATAGAGCCCACCACACACTTGCTCTCCCTACCCCTTTAGAGGGAAGTCTCCATGAAACAGCCCAGGAAGACAGGATGGGGAAAGAGAAAGACTGTACCTCTAGCTGATAAAGGGGCTCAGTGACCAAAACCCCCTCAAAGCCCTATGAGGTAGAAAGCAAGAGGCCTAGGGGACATCCTGCGAAAGTAACTGTGGTGCTCCCAAGGGTGCCAGAATCATGTGAATACATCTCAAAAAGGAAGTCAAGTACACACAGACATGCCCTCTGTGTGTTTTCTTCTGCTTGGTGTTTCAGCACCTTCTAAGTTGGTCATATTACACAGGCCAAGAGCTCCCACCCCAGTCTGTAAACTGGTAATGAAAGTGGGGCAAATCCATGTGCCAGGAGGAGCCTCTCCTAGCCTACTGCAAACAAGGAGTGGGAGCAACCGGGCTGACTAAGAGCTGGCAGGGACGCCCAAGCCGTCGTTGCAGCAAAACACAGAGCTGGGCCTGGTGGCTTCATCCTCCACC
This sequence comes from Ctenosaura bakeri, assembly GCA_948474755.1. Taxonomy (NCBI): domain Eukaryota; kingdom Metazoa; phylum Chordata; class Lepidosauria; order Squamata; family Iguanidae; genus Ctenosaura; species Ctenosaura bakeri. Next base: position 83,710 of record CAOLHI010001907.1, read on the forward strand.
CACTCCAGACTGGGCAAGTTGGTGGTGAGGGTGGAAGCCCCAGCAGGAGCTCATGTCAATGACAGGTGACTAGCTGGCCCACTTTGGGCTGCCATTTTGGGCTGCATAGCCTGGGAGAAAGGCGTGACCAGCGTGGGAATGGAGCTCTGCCCAGCACAGAGTCAAAAAGAGAGAAAGACAGGGAGGAAGGGCCCAAGACAATGTGCTGGGAGCCCATAGACAGGCCCTCTGAGTAACGCTTGGAGTGAACGTTTATGGCAAGTAGGTGACAGCTCCAAATGCCATCCATCCTGCATGGTCAGGTCAGGATGGCACAGTCTGCTCAGTTCTATGGCCCTCTTGATCCAATTTCCTTCCACTTCCCTCTCCTGGACTCCCTATCAAGGAAGGATGGGCAATTGTGGCTGGTTGGGAGGGCCATTTTCTGCCTCTGGGAACTGCTGGGTGGGGTGAGGCACAAAACTGCCAAAAAAATAACAGAATATTTTAACAACAAAACTAGAAATGGTCAGACTCACTTCTGGATGTGGGGAAAAAACAATATTTCTTTTGGTATCAAACAGCATGAAGAGGGCTGCAACCTGCTGAAAACATGAGTTGACCCTTCTGGAGGCTTCCAAGTGAAACAACGCATCATTTGGGGGCAGAAAAAGCATGGTCTGGGGAGTCCAGAGGTGTCGAGAGCTGGTAAACAGCTCTCACTGGGAGTCACACTTTGCCCAGCTTGGCTATAAATGTGTGAGCATGCATTGATGCATCCACACATACACAGAGAAACAGAGAGAGGGAGAGATTAAGAAAAATGGCTTGTCACTGAATTGGGCCAGTTGGTTGTGCCTTCATCTCCTCCAGTCAGGCAAGGGCAGCCAGAGTACCTCCTGGCACGCTCCCACATTTGATTGGTGGGCAAGAAACATTGCACATGGAGGTCCTGGATACCTCTTTCCACAATGCCTTACTCACCAACATTTCATAGATGAAAATGGGGACCCGTGTGGCCAAGCACATCAGAAGATGGTGACAATGCCAAAAATCATTAATGAAGAAGACTTAGACAAGCTAGGAGAGGTGGCAGCAGTCTGCTTTTACCTGAACCTCCTGGGAAGGGCATGATATTGGAGGGCTGGGAATTGTGCCACCCTCCAGCTAGTGTTGGGACTGCAATTCCCACCAAGGCCATTTCCGCACTACACTCTTATTAGCGCCATTATTCTGCTGTCAACATCCTATGGATTCCTGGGGTTTGCAGTTTAGGGAGGAGCCAGCCGACCCCTCCCTAAACTGCAAACCCCAGGATTCCATAGGATGTTGAAAGTGGAATAATCACACTATAAGAGTGTAGTGCAGAATGGCCTAAGCCTCACCTATGGCTATATTGGCTAAGGTTCTGGGAAGTCTAAGAACACCTGGGGGAACTATACGATTTTCCCTCCTCTGTTGCATGGGACAGAAGAGTCCATATAGTGGTCTCAGCTAGAGTATACTCATTGAATCAATTGTTCAGTGGTGAGTCAACACTAAAGTAAATTCAAGGGACCTACTCTAGTGGGCACTAACAGTAGGACTCAAGCTAACACCCTGATTTGTTTAGGATAGGCTGATATTTCTGGTCATTGCTCTCATCTTGGGAGGTGCCTTGTTCCCATTTTGTCAGTGACAGTTATTGTTCTTCAGGTCACCAGGAATTAAATTTCTGCTGATTGTGGGGTGGCCGGTTTTGTCTCCAATGCACGTGCATGCAAATGGAAGCTCGTTTGTTACAGAAAACACATGGCCGCCTCCTGTCTTTGCGCACTGCTGGAGACTGCCTTACCTGTCCAACGACACCCGGGCACTCCGCCAGCCTGGCTGCACCCGCCCTGCTGCAGCAATTCCACGAAGCCGCCTGAGCCGGAGGGAGCTCCTAGGCCAAGCAGGTTCCAAAACTGCAAGAAGTTTGCTCTTTTCACAGACGAGCTTCCTCCTTCCTGCTATGATAGCACGGCTGTGACTCCTGGCAGTGAGATGGGGTAGATTTTGCTTGGCAAAAGCAGGCTTATTCAGGCACAGGGCCAGGAGAGATCTTAGAGGAGATGTTGGGTGGATGTGCAAAGGGCGAGGATGGAGCTCAGTAGGTCAGAAACATGACTGAGGCAACAAGGCCAGGCAACTGGGGCTCAGTAAAATTTGACACCTCAGAAATCAGATTCAAGCATCCTGTAGCACTAGCAAAGAGTGTGTGTGTGTGTGTGGCAGGCATCCACCCTTCTCTATATCATTGGTCTGAAAGTCATAGTACCCTTTGATTTATTTATTTATTTGTCAATTTAGTTTTTTTAATTTTTAATTTAATACTTATCAGCCACCCTCTGTCTAAAGATCTCAGCAGATGATTGAATTAACACAATCAATTTAAAACTTTGGCCGAGATCAGCCACTTAGTTAAGTATACTTAACTAATTAGGGTCTCTCCCTCCATTCTGCTTTACCGGGCAGCAGATATAGCAAGCGACAGAGATCTGTTCCCCTGTCGATCAAGGGAAGCAGACTGACTTTTCCACCCTACTCCCTCCAGAAATGTCTGCTGTGTCAAGGAGAAGCAGGATCCCTGTCATAATCCTACCACAGGGTTTTGTGGGGGCTGAGAGTGTGTGACACACTCAAGGACACCCAGTGGGTTTCCATGGCTGAGCTGGGAATCGAACTTTGGTCTCCAGGGCTGTAGTGGAGTCCAATTACACCAGGCTGGCTATGCGATGTCATGTTACCCTGTAAGATCAACAGCAGCAGTGTCCTTACCCCCAAAGCAACACATTACCTGCCATGCCGCTCTTTGGGCTGGGGGGAGTCTGCAATCTGTCCTGATGCGTGACCCTTTCTCACCTCGCTGCTGGCCAGCCCCTCCAGTTTCTTCTAGCCCCCATGCCTGACACCCGTCCGCTTTGCCTCCCTCCCCTTTGGTTGCTAAGGGACAGGATTAAAGGCTACTAAATCCTTTCGCCACACTGCCTGCTATCAGCATGCATGCAGAGGGGCCAGCGTGACCTTGTCAAGGCCAGCTAAATTCTCCCGAGCCCCCACAGGATTAAGAAGCCAAGTTCTGCCATCCCCTTCCTGCGTCCAGGCACCAGCAACAATTGCAGCGGAAACAACCAAGAGAGAGGGCCACCATGCATTGCAAAGAGTACCATTCTGGTGTTAGTTTAATACAACTATCCTTCAGCTAAAAAGAGCCACTGTAGTATAGTGCGTGAGCCCTGGACTAAGAATTTTTTCCTTCAGTCCTCAAATATCTAGGAGCAGGCACTGAATATCACTCACCCCACAAGGACCCTTCTATTTGCTGTGGTCACATTCCCCCCAGTCACTTCTCCTGCCCCTTATCTTAGGATGCCTAAACTGTATTTCTTAAGGTTCAGCTGATGTTTTAAGCTAGTATGACACTAGAAATTTGGAGACAGAAGACTAATTTGGGTTGAGGTGGGGGGCAGAATCCTTATTTGGGAGGGCAATGCCATCATCGCCAGGAGCTAGACCCCCCTGACTAGAGGGCATTTTAGCCAGGATGAGATGGGGCTGGGAGTGTGCATCCGGGCCAGCCCAAACGAATTTGAAATCCAGAATAAAATGAAACCCAGAACGAAACTGGAGGATGCTGAGAGAGACCAGCCGTGCCTGCCTGCTTCCCCCTCCCCAGTCTTGCTTAGAGAGGCTGCCAAGGAAGCTGGGAGCCCCCATCCCTGGTGCGTGGCCTCCTTTGGCACACGGCTGCCAGACACGTGTCCTGCCTGGCCAGAGAAAAGCGGCAGCAGCCACTGCGTTGGCGGCGGAGGGAGTGGGAGATGGCCTTTGCTGAAACGGCCCCGGGCACCTTGGCTGAGCAGCTGCAGCAAGAGTTGGAAAAAGTGAATCTGATTAAGAGGGGGTGGAAAAAATGGGTGCATGACGGGAAAGAACAAGGAAGTGGCAGGGGGTGGCAATGCCTTTCACTTCCCTGAAGAAAGGGCAGGAGGTGGGCACCAATAAGACCAGCAGCAAGGCCAAACTAGTGAAAAAGTATCATCATCATCATCATCATCATCATCATCATCATCAATTTATGTCCCACCTTTCTCCCGATAATGGGACTCAAGGCAGTTAACAATGTTAAAACAATACAAATTAGAAACAACATGAAGCAGTCATAGAAATATAAATGCAAGATTTTTTAGAAAACAAGCAATTTATGAGGTTAAAACATTGCACATTAAAAATATCAAAATATATTAAAAGCTTATACAAATCTTAAAAGCAGAATCGCACAGCATTAAAAGCCCAAACCTAGTCAATTTGTAGAAACTTGACAGCACAAAAATGTTTCAACCTGCTGTCAGAAGGAGAGCAAGGACGGGGCCCTCCCTGCCTCTCTAGGGAGGGAGTTCCAGAGTCTGGGAGCAGCCACCGAAAAGGCCCTCTCCCTTGTTCCCGCCAAAGGCGCCAGAGAGAAGGGCTTCTCTGGACAATCTGAGAGCTTTACTGTTCCGCTGTGACACCAGGGCAGCAAACAGGGTCACACATGGGCACTGAGTGCACTGGGGGCAAAGCTTAGCCTGATGGTCCCCATCCCTTCTTTTCAGAGCAGGGGTGTGTGCACTCCAGCGCCTGGAGAGCTGGATTTTTTGCACCCTCCTAAACTCCAGAGTGTTGGCTATCCTCCAATATTTCACAGGTGAAAAGCACACATGTGACTGTGGTCAACATGGCAAAAATTATTAATGCAAAAGAACAGAGAAGCTAGGAGAGGATGCAGCAGTTTGCTTTTGCCTGAGCCTACAGGGAAGCGCAAGAGCCATCATTGTTGTGCTTCAGTTCCCAAGGAGAGCCACAGATGGCATTTTTCTGTTTCAGCTGCCAAAATAACTCAGCCAGCCTATATCTCAACTTGGGGCCACCCTTTGCTGTTCTGTCTCAGGTAAGGAAGATGAGATTTAACTCTTCCTGCGTTGCTGAGAGAACCTTCAGATGCCCACGGCTACTTGAACATGAGCCAGCCACAGGTCCCTCACCCCTTGTCAGTCACAACACCCAAGCACACAAAATGGGAAGCAGATCTCAATTTGCCTTTATGAGCTATTCTGAGACGGCCTCTCTCCCCTGCACGGTTCCACAATGCGTCATCGTGCTCCAAGCAACCCACATTCTTCTCTCCCTGCGACTCTAATTATACCACCAAGGCTCAAAACTTGTTTTCTTGGTCGCTGACAGGTGAAAAGGTTGCCACCGTTTCTCAATCCCATCAATGCTCAAGTTCTTCACTATTATTACTTCTTAAAGAAACCTGTTTTGCCTCCCCTCCACCGCCTTTCTTTCCGCATAGGCATTTTACACCCAGAGGAAGAAAAAAAAAAGAACATCTCCTTCAATGATCACCTCTTTGACTTTTCCCACACACCACCCATCTCAGAAGGCCTGGGAGAGACAGCTGTGGTGCAACCCAACAGGGAAAGCACCAGTCCTTTGCTTAAAAGCCTCCAAATTGTATCTTTCTCCAGGAAACTCTCCAGGCAAAGAGACGAAGGGAATTGGAACAGAACAAATAGAAGAGTTCTAAGTAGGAAAGATGCACATGCATTCAGCAGATCTTCAAGTCCTTTTAGGCTTGGAGAGCTTTGCTCTGGAGTAACCATGCTTACTCCGGAGCAAAGCTCTCCAAGCCTAAAAGGACTTGAAGATCTGCTGAATGCATTTACATATTTCCTACGTAGAACTCTTCTATTTGTTCTGTTCCAATTCCCTTCGTCTCTTTGCCTGTCCCTTTTCTTTGGCTGCCTAAACTCTGTTTCTAAATACTCAACTAAAGTGTGAAGTTACTGCAGTGATAGAAATTTGGGGACTGAAGGAAAATTTCATAAGGAAAAGAATTCTTATGGGGGGAACGCCCTCATTTTGTCCCCTCCTTAAGCGAAAGCCTTACAAAGTGGGCAGTACTGTACTTTCTGGAAAAGTAAATGGACTGAAGCTATTCTGCCCCCATATTTTTATTCACATATCAACCTGGTAAAGCAGGGATTAGGTAAGTGCAACCCTCCCGATACAGCTGGACTGCAACTCCCAGCATCCATCACCATTGTCTGATGGGATTTTCAGTCTGATAATATCTACCTTAGGGTAAGTAGAAGGAAGGATCTACAGGCTTGCGAGGGAACCAGGTCCAACTGCCAGTCTCTCACAATGAATTAGAAAACAGCCACTCTGACCACAGGTAGTGGCAGATTTATTTCACTAAATTGTATTTTTTCCTCAATTCATCTATATTTCCTGGTGGTGGATTTGCTAAATTTTAGTCCGTACTTGAAACATTCCTCCCAAAAGTTTTCTTAAACCCTGTTTAGTTTTTACACTGTTCAGAAAACATGGCTAGGTAACTAGGAAAGTAACTTTATTCACATTCTTCCTTTCGAACTGTAACTCCGTCAACAGAAGTGAGCAAGGGCCAAGACTTGGGGAGCCAATTTCAGAACTTTCCAACCCCACATGGGACATGCCAGCACCATTTTGAGCAACTGAAAGGGGCATTCCTGCAACTTCTGGGCACTCTCCAATGCGATTTTTAGCTGTTTCTGGATGGGGCAGGGCTTGAGACTGCATTTGAGGGAAAAACTGGAAGGAACATTTAACCAAGGGGGAAATCCACCTTCTTTGCCATTTTTTAGAGACAGTTTGGGGTTCTATGGGGAACCAAGGGCTGCCTGCAGTACAAGAGTCACAGGATTTCCACCCTGCTCTAGAACAAGAATGAGCCAGCATGGTAGAGGGGTGTGGGCACTGGATTACAATCCTGGAGACAAGGGTTTGATTCCCCACTTGGGCATGGAAACCCACTGGGCGACCTTGGGTGCATGGCACACTCTCAGCACCCCCACCCAAGCCCCCATGATAGGTTTATCTTAGGGCCACCATAAGTTGGAAATGACTTGAAGACACACGACAACAAAGCTCAGCACCCTGGGGAGCTCTTTCAAAGCCTGGATTCACCGCCCCACTGACATGGGAGGCACTACCACTTCTGGATTGTACTGCCAAGTAAAGCTGTGCTGTTTCTTGGTGCAGGTTGACTATCCCTTATATGAAACGATGAGGACCAGAAGTGGTCTGTATTTAGTTTTGGGGTGTGTTTTTTCCAAAAAGAGGGGGTTGTTGTTGTTTTTTGGAATACAGAACCTTTTGGGAATAGTCTCCTCTCTTGTTCACTCACTACCTGTGTGGTGTATTAGATGTGAGCCTTGAGAGAGATTGAGGATCTGTGAAATGACCGGAATTCAAGCACAGTGCTTGGCAAAATCCATGTCTCCCACAATTTCACAGTCCCCCAATTTTCTTTCCTGCCAACAGCTCACTTCCACCTTCAAGACAGATACTCAGCCTCTCTCTTCTTGCTGCCAGCATTGGTGGCAAAAAGAGGGAGACTGAAAGACAGACAGGCAGGAGCACCACTGTTGCTGCCATGAAGGTAGAAGCAGGGATCGAGTGGCAAGAAAGTCTCATTTTTTTGAGGTTTCCAGGTTTCAGATTTCTGGAGAAGGGAGACTCAATCTGTATTTTGTGCTCCCGGAAGAAAGTTTGCCAAGGACAGCCAAAAAGAAAAATGAAAAGGTCCTAGATCAAATTGAACCTGAATTTTCCCTAGGTCCCAAGATGACTGAATCGAGACTGCTGTAATCTGGGTTTATCATGGGGCAATGTGACTCATTAGAAAAGAAAATGATGCTTCTTAAGGGAGAAGACAGTAGGAACAGAGGAAGACATCTGGATAGATTCAATTGAGAGAGTCGTGGCCCGGAGTTGAGCAGGGCTGTTTATAGCAGACGGTCTCCAAGGTCTCGCATTCATAGGGTCTCCCTAAGTCCAAGTTCATTTGATGATTATTAAGAACTAATGTTAGTTGGATATTCCATCTGGCTTTTCCTGGTAGGGAATGGTCAGGAGGAGAATGATTTGTTCAAGTAGCCTCTGGTATGTGCTCAGAGAAGCAGCTGTGCTTGGTAAAGTTTCTTGTTGGACTACAAATCCCAAATTATCTTGGAGATGCTTTCTGGGAGTTCTGGGGAAAAGCTTCCTCTTTTAGCCCCGGGTTCCAAAATGCCCCGAGCCAACCCCCATGAAACCTTGTCTCCCTTACAAAAGCCAGTGTGGAATCAAAGGCAAAGGTTCAAGGAAGTGTCTGGAAACACAAGACTGGGCAAGAGGCTGAGGTGCGAGCAGAAAAACCAGTTCCCCCAGAAACTACAAATAAGTTGCAGCTAAATATGGCCCAGCCGGGTCTTTCCACACAGTTGCTCATGACGAAACATGACACAGAATGTAATCTCAAGACATGTGGGCGCTCTCTCCCAAAGTTTGCCCACATGAAATGAAATGTTAAGGTGGGGAAAGTATTACAGCGTTGATCTCCCACTTCCACACTTCAAGCAACAGTAACCCCATCGTGCTAAAACAGATATACAAGAAATTTCAGGGACAAGAACTGAGATCCTGGGGTGACCCCTGGTAACATCACAGGGGGCAAGCGCCAGTGATATCATTGAGCGTGATACCCATGGCATTAACCACAGATATATATTTTTTTCACAGAGTGTGCCATTCCAGTGAAGAATACCAGGTTTAAGTAATGATGAAAACATATCATCACATACTTTCCAAAACAGCGCTCTCTCCCTGAGATTCCTCACCCTCTTTGGCTGGCAACAGAAGGACAGCAGGAAGGGGGTCCTTCTGGCCTCCCTGGGAAAGGAAGTTCCAGAGCTTTGGGGCAGCCACTGAAAAGGCCCCGACTTGTGTCCCTATCAGAAAGTGACAGCAGTGGGCTTCAGGGATGGGCTCCTGCCAAGGATCTCGGGGCCTGGTCAGGCTCATATATGGAGATATGGTCCACCAGAAAGCTAATGCTTAAATGTCATGGGGGAGGAGAATTTTTAATAGAGGCAATGCCCTCTTTGTTCTCCCCATAGCTATTTTCTGTCCCAAAATAAGCCCAGGGGACCCAAATGATACTAAAATGGTAAACCATCCTCTTCTCATGGCTGAGGACAAAGGGAGAAAGCAGGGAGGAGGAGAGGGAAAATGGAACATTTTAAAAGTGGGATGACAAGATGCCAAAGTGGAACACTTGGAGGTAGGTAGGGATGTGTGTGTGTGCGTGTGTGCACATTACAGAGCCAAACTTTGGCCTGTTTCTTTCGTATGGGTGAGAATGGCCCACAGCTTCCATGTTGTCGGAATTTGGGGCGGCAGAGAAGCTGCACTTCTGAGCTTTTCAGAGCAGAAGAGAAGCTCACACTGCTGTCAAAACCACAAGGGCAGGCTGGAGGAAGGCACACCGTGGGTCCCTGCTTCCTGTTTCCATCACAGCGCAGCTGCTTTGCAAGATAAAGGTTAGCGGCTTCTTTTCTACATGAGTCAATTCTGCCACAGAGGCACACCAAACCCCAGCTCCCCAGGTAATTTCAACCTCCTTGGTAATTTCCTCCAAAAGTCACCACACTGGGCCCCCACATTTAAAGGGGGAAGTGAAAGATGGCACCCACCTAACTGCAAGCAGAAAGGTGGGCCAGTACCTTGGCAGCAACAACTTCCTCCTCCTTTTTGTGCTACCATGGACTCATGAGTAAATCAAGTCATTCAATAATTCCTTGGTGGAGGAGGTGGCTCACAGTACCTCTGTGTGATTTGCCACTCCGCCATAGCTACTTTTCAAGCAGCTGAGGGGGAAGAGCAATTAACTCTACTGTATCTGAATGGGTCATTCAGTTTTCCCTCCTGTAGTAGCAAGGCAGCCCCAGAAAAAAAAGCAACCTTTCCATGTCTCTGTATGAGTCTCTGTTCACTGCCTTGGTTCTGTTCAAACAGCTTCCAGATGGGAATGGGTGATACCCTACCCCAGAGGTAATTTTGGATCCAAAAAATTGTTTGGAAAAAAAGACCCCAAGAGGTTGTCCCAGAAATGGCCCAGAGGCCACATGTGACCTGCCTGCCGACCACACTTTGCCCACCTGTCATTTATTAACTGAGCCAGTGATGGGCAGCTGTCTTTGTGAACGAGTATGTTACTTCCATGCCTCTGCTGGTCTCGGGAGTGACACTGGCAAGGATTTCATTCACCCCTTTCATTGGTATCTGCATGAGCTACTTGTGCATTAATTCAGATTCTCAAGCCTCCACAGCCCTGCAGAAAAAAAAACCTTCCTAGAATTACAAATGACCTAGATTATGCTCCATAAAGCCAACTTAAACACAGGAAGCCGCGCTGACTAAAGCATCAAGACTGGAAGAGATAAATTCTAGTTACCAGTATAGATCTACCTCACAGAGCAAGCTTTTCAACAGGATTCTAAGGGGATGCTGCCACCCAGCGGCACACAGCTAAGACAGCAAGAGTAAAACAGATCACGTAGAATGGAATGGGAGACCATCCAGAGATCAAATGCAAAGCATGTTGACAGACTATAGTTACAGTTGGTCCTCCATGTTTGTGGGTTTAACTTTCACGGATTTATTTGCGACTTTCTTCAACCCGTGTTCCTCACCCAACCTCAGGCAATTCTTTTCCAAGGGAATCTTCCCTCTCCACTCCAATTAGGTTGTGCAGCTCTCTATAAAATATCTGCTTCTGGCCCTCTTCCTCCATCAGCTGCTGTCTGGCCAGTTAAAGATGTCTTGCAGTCTGATTTCTCAGCATCCAAACCCTTGTTATGCCTTCCACACCCAGGAAGGACAGGAGAAAGGAAGCGTACAGCCACCATACCAACTCGCCCTTTTTCCTTGACTTGGTTTGGACCCTGGGTGGTTGCTCTGCTCACCATGCCTCAGCTCCCTTCCCACAGACACACACACACACACACATTTTGATATTTGCGGTTTTCCCACTTTCGCAGGAGTCCTGCACCTGTAACCCTAGTGAATATGCGAGGCCAACTGTAATTTGTACATGACACTTTTATGTTTCAGTCATAGTTTTGTATTACATGTATAAGTGTATAGTATGTGATTAGGGTGAACATCAAAGGTGATCACAGAAATCAGGCCAGACTGTCATTCAGTGGAGATGACACGCTCGTGCCTACATATGAATGCTTCCAGCAGCTTTGAAGTGAGAAAGGGCTGGGAGGGATTCTTGGAGGAATAGGAGAGGTGCTCTCTGCCTCGCTATACCTGGTGAAGTCTGGCTGTAGGCTGCACAAGTATAGCCAGACCCCCAGCTTCCCACAAGTGTCAAAGCCCCAGAACACCATCTTTACTGTGAGCAGAACAGGGATATTTCAGCTAGCTGAGTTAGGGCTGATATTTCAGCTGAAAAGGATTTAAGACTGTTTTGCAGCTATGTAACTACTAAGTAAGCATGTCCAAGGCAGCCTTTGTATGAGATATGCAATGTAAGAACACTGGCTTGGAATTAAAACTTTTCTTCAAAGATCTCCTCCTTCCCACTTTCTCTCCATGTGCCTTGACTCAGTGTGTGGGTGTATGTGTGTGTAGGATTCCCACCTTCAAAGTGAAAAGGTGGATAAGTCTCTGCAGAGTCAGAGGAAAGTTAAAGCAAGTTAAATGTTCTATTAGGTCACTGTTATCTTGTGGTGGCAGCTGATAGAATGTGGGGGCTTCCCCTCTCCTACTCAAGAACAGAAGAAAACAAAAATCTTAAAACCTCCCACTCCACCCCCAAAGAAATGACCCCAAGCTGGCTGTACCAGTCGTTACCTTTATTGGTTCTTCATTTCTCATAAAAACACTAGATTTAAGTAAAAGCACACAGAAGTCCATCAGTAGCTTTGTTAATCGGCCCTCACGGGGCACAGAACAAGACCCAAAGGGGTCTCCATGCACAATCCTACCCTATCCCCACCCCATATGTAACACAGCCCTGAACCCCAGTTACCAAGGAGATGAGAGGAGCTTCTTCCTTGTTTTAGTGCTGGCCTGGCTCCACTCAATTCAACTTGGGTGGCTCATACTTTTTGCTCTCTGGAGTACTTTAAAAAAACAACAACCTCACACACTTGAACACACAGAAAGAGGACAGGAGAAGCAACCTCCTGCCCCTTGTTTTTCATGGCCACTGAAACAGTTCTCCAAGGATATTCATACACAATATCCAACCTTAATAGTTTGTTCGGCTTTGTGTCATTTGCGGACAGCGTGGCACATGGGAACTCCCCCAACAGCAGCACATAACAACAGGTGCTACCAGTGACCCAACTCAGGCGGACTGTTCATGGTGCACCATACATGTAAGCACATGTTACTTGGAAAAAGAATACAGGCACATCCCTGGCTTCCCACAGGACACGCTCAAAGGCAGTACACCTGTACCACAGGCATGTTAGGAATGACTCCTCTCCCCTCCCAACCTGGCCAGTTTTGGGCACTCCAACAGAGAGACAGGCCAAAAGTCATTAGTATACTCTAAGTTATGGAAGAAAATCAAATCAAGGCAATGATTTTAAAAATCTCTAGAATATCTTGGATGGGCGCATGCCTACCACTGTGCTTTCAGTCCACCCTGCTCTGCATACCCCTAAAATGCAACAGTTTGGCTGTTCAACTTTTTTACATCGTTATCTCCTTTTCAGGTTTCAAAGCTCTTTGCACTCAGACAAAATCACATTAAGAGGATCTTATCTTTCATGCACAAGTGGCAAGTATTTCAGTTTACTTTGAGGGTCTCTCTGCTTCCCAGAAAAACCAGTTAGAGACGAGCCTGCAGCCACGAGGAATCTCTTCAAAGCCACAGCAGCAAAGGGCTGTGACAGAAAGCAGATGCTGGCGGCTACTTCAGGGCCTTACTCCAACCACCACCAGGGAAACATGCGTCGGCTTTCCCCTCTTAGGACGCCAAGCCAGAGGTTGTGCGGATACCATCAATTTACGACTAAAGAGTCAAACAACCCCAAGCGGAAGTTGGGATCATAAGCTAAGCATAGCTGAGTGTCACCAATCCAAAGAAGAGAACAAAATTGAAACCATGAAGACACAGCCTTCTTTCCAGAGACACCAAGACAGGCAGCATCCTCCCAAGGGAGACATCCAGGAGTCCCTACCAGGCCCAGTGCCTGCTTCCAGCAACTAGAAAGGCTGCATGCAGGAGTGCCAGAAGGAGAACAAGGCACGTCGACAGCAGAGAAATTCTCTGCACAGGCAGAGCACAGGGAGCCACATGCCCAGCCCCCTTCCTCGAAGCACATGGGCTCTGCTGACAATGAGAAAACAGGTTGGCCCCTTGAAGAAACCACCTTTTGGACCGGCTCCACTCAGCACACACAGTGCAGGCACTGCAGATGCCCATAAGCCACAACAGATCTACAAAAGGTTAAAGGCTGCAAGAGGCCTGGTGGTTTTGCGAGGGTGCCCCTAAAAGGCATTTATCTGGGTGGCACAATGGTGGTCGCAGGGGAGAAAGATTTCCCCCTTGAATGTGAGACATTTCTCCAGTGCATCCCCATCAGGAAAGAAGCTCACCAGCACAACAGTGGCTGTGGAAAGGTACTTTTCAAAATTGCTGAGCCTGGATCCGAACGGCTAATGCCCTCTTCCAAGATGGCACAGGAGGAGGGAGGGACGGGGGGGGGAGAAGAGTACGGAGACAGGAGGAGACCTGCTGAACCACGGTCCCAAAGGCAGCCTTTTCTTGGTCTTTCTTTCTTCCTAGTGAGCCCAGAGGCCAAGCGTCTTCAGCTGCCAACTCCAGGGAGAAAGCTCTCCACTTTAAGCATAGTCTATCTGAACAGGGCTGCAAGATCCTTCACCTTTGAGCTCCTGGCTGGGCACACTGGCCTTCCCCTCACTGGTGCCACACTCTGGGGGCTTGGCAGAGGAGATATAGTCCTTCACAGCAATCTCCATGTTCTTGGCTTTCAGGGCAGCCATGTGCAGCTTTTCCAGGAAGTCTGGCATACCTAGTGGAGGACAACAATGGTTAACTCTGTGTGTGTGCATGTGTGTGAGAGAGAACGAGAGAGATGGAGGTGGGGAGAGAAAGGGAACGAGAGAGATGGAGGGAGAGAGAATGAGACAGATGGAGGGAGGGAGGGAGAGGGCATTTCCCAACCTGGTGCCCCCAGATGGCTTGTAGTACAACTCCCATCTTTCCCAACCAGACAGCCGTGGTTGGAGAATAGTTAAGTGGGAGAAGAGATACATATACATCTCTTGGAAAACAACCCAATGAAGTATTCATGGCCAGATATCATGGGAGTAGCACCTGCTGAAGTGGCCAAAGAGGTTTTCTTATGAACCCTCATCTCTTTCTTACTGTGTCCCTCAGAACCCTGTTCTCCTCCACTCTGGGGCTACTGAAGAGACAAACTTTCTTCAAGTATTTCAAGATAACCTCCATGGGATATTCCTGCATCAGTTGCTACTTCTGCTGTGCAGAAATGCACCAGTCTCAGAAGAGTCTCATGGGTGCTTGGAGAAATGCAAAAAGGAATACTTGCAACCCCAGCCATACCTGAGCCCCTGGGGTCTCCCACAATGAATGAGCATTTTCTTCTATACAAGCCAGGCTAAGACTGAGAACAAAGACTGTGGCCCCTGAGCACATTTTTTTTTAAAAAAAAGCAACCTCAGGAAAGGCTAGGACCTCTCTTACTTCCTGTTAAGTCAAGGAAATGAACCTGAACCACTAAGCTGGGTGGTCAGCAGAAAAACATATCCCTGCTTTGCAGTATCTTTTAAGCGGAGATGTGAAAGTCAACCCAATCAGGGAGACACCAGAGCTGAGCCACTTCTCCCCAGACTTGTGTGTATGTGTGTACGTGCCTTCAAGTCACCTGTTGACTTACGGTCACCTCACGAGTTTGACAGGGTTTTCTTAGTCAAGGAATAATCAGAGGTAGTTTTGCCAGTTCTCTCCTCTGATTTAGAGCCTACAGCACCTGGTATCAGTTGGAAGTCTCCCATCCAAGTACTAACCAGGGCTGACCCAGCTTAGATTCCAAGATCAGACAGGATCTGCTGCCTTTAGGATATTTAGGCCTATCCTTTATGTTAATCCACTAGCAATTCCTACAGCAGCAGCAACTCCCGCCCCCTTTAAAACCATTCACCCCCTCGACTCACCACTGGAAACCATCCAGCTGACACAGTACCGAGGGAACACAGTCTGAGGGTTGTCACTATATGTTAGCAGGTAGTCAAAGCCGTTCTGAGAAGAAAAAACAAAGTTAGCAGATCCTTGACAGGGCTCCTCTGGAAAAGATGCCCTGCTCTGTAACACCCAGGTTTCTTTAATTTCTCTTGCCCCTCTGAACAGTCTTGCCTGACAAAAATTCCACCTTGCCCAACAGATTCCCTGGAGGGACCAGGAACTCACCTCATCAAATGTCTTGTGGGGACGGATAACCATCTGGGATTCATAGGTGTGGACACGGACAAATTCGGGATCTTCCGGGACACTTGGATGCTCAACCGCTCTGGCAAGAAAACAAATAATAATGGAGAAGGTGACATGTGTGCCATAAAAGAATTACAGATTTCACCTTCAGGTCTTCCCACAGCCACTGTTGCGGTGGCATTCCACATCAGACATATTTCCACTGGAACAGGAGGAGAGGAAAGGGCTGGGTGGAGGACTCTCTAAGCACATTTAGAGCACATTCTGTGCCATGTATGACTCACATACATGAAAGCTTTGTAGATACAATTAATAATGGTCATGTCCTACTGTCCGTCCATCTCCCCAAAGCTCTCCAAACCATCTGAGAAGTAAAACTTATTAGGGGCAGAATTATGCAAATAACACCTTATGAATCACCAGATTTTGTACACATTTCAACCACAATGTATTCATTATTCACTTGGCACCAGATCACTTACCGTGAGACCAGAACCATCAGATTATTATCCTGGTCCACATTGTACCGTCGAACATATACGTAGTCCCGCGAATACATGGGGTACTGCAGGTTGTGGGGAAAGAGGAAAGGAAGAACAGTAACATTTATCAAACTTTGACTAGTATAATAAATTCACTGATGATGTTTTTTATCACAAGCTCGGAACACCCAAGCATCAGTACGAGGAAGAAACTAGACAAATAAGCACTCACCGGAAAGTGCGTTACCCAGTGAACAACCTCAGATCCAGTCTCTTGATCTCTCTCAATTACTTCCAGTTTAATGACCAATGAGTCCCACTTCTTTCGATATTCTGTATCCAGCTAGAAGACAGGAAGCCACAAAAGCTTACTCTGGGTGAAGCTAAAATATGTTTTCCTCTTGCCAAAGCAGAAACTGATAAATACTCCTCTACCGCATCACTAAGAGGCAAGATGGCATCTGGACCCTGCCTGGTTTCATACACATTTCAAACTCCTAGGCACAATGCCCAATTAAGCATACTAAAGAGATGACACTAAAGATCTGTTCTATCCCCTTGCCTGCAAGCTAAGTCTTCCATTTGCCTATAAAATAGTCCACACTTCACTTTTCACTTTCTGGCTTGCCTTATAAACCACTTCAGCTAAAAAACAAAACAAAAACAAAACCAAGCTCCATAGAATTCAATAAGAAGGTAGGAGAAAAGCTGAAGGTACACTGTGCAAAGCTCACAGGACACTGGGGCATCAGTTTCAAAGAGGAGTTAGACAATGTTTGAAGATACAGAAAGCTAGGTGTGCAAACAGGGAAAAAAAGAACAGAGAAAAGTGGCTCCTTTGGAATGGTGGGGTTGGGTTGCATAATGAAAAGAAGCAGAAATTCTGTGTCAAGGATGCATCCCACTGAGCAAAATGAACTCCTGCAACCAGGACTGTTGGCTGCTGGTGCTCCTGCTATCAGATTGGAGCCTGGAAAACAGCCAAGGAAATACCATTTTGTCCCACACGCTCCCCTTAAAAGACAGACATTTGAAAAGCACAGGAAGAACAGGTGAGCGCCAGTGGCTTTCAGAATACAGGAGGAGCTGGAGATTCCAACTCCATGACAGCTTAACTGCCAGTGAAGAATTGGATGAAGTGCAACAATGCTCACCTGCACATTGAAAAACTGCCTTGGAGTCACATCTGTGTATGTCCCAAATACTGCAACAGAAAGAAGGGAATAGGAGCGCAAATTATTTTTAAAAATTACGCATTTCAAACGGGCCGTCAGTGAGCACAATATGACAGAACTGCATTGGATTCAAACACATGAGAACTGGAATTTAAAAACTGGAACAAAGAGGAAGTTACATGCAAACAAAGCAAAACACAACACAACACAAAAAGCAAAACCTCCAGACTCAACAAAGAAGGTGCACACTGAAACCAAAACTGGTATTTAATGCAAGCAGTAGAATGCTGGTGTGAGGGAGCCAGATATAACACGTTACACTAAACGGGCACTGGTACTAAACTATCTTGGGGGTTAACTACATTGGAGTCAAGTAGACAAGTTGCTAACCAATCTCAGAGGTCAAGTAAAAAAATGGAGTTATCTTTAAATTCCACATCAGTAAAGGGGCCAGTTATCTCAAAGACTACTTTTTATATAACAAACGTAATAACAAAAGGTGAACGCAGTAACATTCATTGTTTAAAAAAGGACTACCCCTGCACATGAATCTACGCAAACTTAGAGGGCAGAACCAGAGGCTCTGCTTACTGGCTCATCATGAGCAAGAATTCAACCGATAGATAGGAACCAGAGACAGGGCCGCTCTGTTGGTGGCACCACCACTGTGCAATTCTCTCTACTAAAAATCCACTAAAGCCTTTCCCTGCTAAAAGCATGTCATTGATACAAACATTTTACAATTTTCTATTGTTTAACACTTGGAAAGACTGCTATGATTTGTATTTGAAGTGGCACGTAGGCCATCTGCTCCAACCCACTGCTGTGCAAATCCAAGGACTCACAAATCAAAAGACAAGGGAGGATTAAAGAGGGAACGGGAAGAGTACCCCTGTACTGGTAGAGCTGGCTCCCTCCGATGGGACGCCTCCACAGCTTGAAGTGCTTCTTGTCCATCACCATTTCCCAACTCTGCTCCTCTGGATCAGATGCAATGTCCTTGCCAGAGTTTGGCTCTTGTGATTGGTTCTCCCCCCTGTTGGCTTGGAGGAGCCTGCTGATTTCTTCCATGCGCTTCATCTCTTCTGCAGACCTTGAGCGGGAGAGAGCACAGAAAGAGAACAAGATCAGTCTGGGTTTGCTCATATAGGCACAGGTTTTATGGGAGGTATTGTGGTTCCAACTTTTGGGTTCAGAGCATACGAGGAAACTATGCAGCCCTCTAGAGGCAACTGGACTACTGCTTCCAGCAGCCAGGAAAGCCAATGGTGAGGATGATGGGAACTGCAGTTTAATGATCATCTGAAGAGACACACAGTTCCCATTCCCTGTTTAGCAATTAGACAGTGAAGAGCAAACCAAGGAGCAAGTGGGCACTAGAGGGGAAAATCCTGAAGTGTGGATTTTCTTCCTAAATTTGTAAAAGCTTTAAGTTCAGAAAAGAGGAAATAATGACCCAGTTTTAACCGTAAATAAGGGTTTGTTATATACACAAGACTCTAATTTCCACAAGAAGGAACTTAGAAGCTTTCAGTTCTCTCTTACCAGAGATGAGCACTATATCCAAACTCTAAAACCATAATCCCAATTATAGTTCGTCAAAACAGGCCAACTTGATGAACCCTAAGCAGATGGCGGCTTTGGGTGGTTGTTTCAAAGAGCCATTTTGCTATTGTGTGCCTTCAAGTTATTTCCCACTTATGGTGACCCTTGGCAAGATTTGTTCAAGAGGGAATTTGCCTTCCTCTGAGGCTGAGAGAGTGTCACTTGCCAAGAGTCATCCAGTAGGTTTCCATGGCTGAATGGTGATCTGAACCTTGGTCTCCAGAGTCATATTCCAATGCTCAAACCACTAAACCACACTAGCTCTTGTGTCCAATTAGCCATTGTTAGGGCTAAATGGAGTTTGCTTGGCTCTAGACATAGGGGATTAAACTAACTGAGCTAGAAGTGGAAACTTCTGCACTCTTTCTGTTTTGATTGAACATTAGATGGAAGTTTTTGACAATAAGAGTGGACTGGAAATGGAACCAACTGAATAGAGCACTGGTAGGGTCTCCTTCTCTTCAGAAAGGGGCTGGACAACTACCTGTTGGAGATGCTCTAGCAGAAGATCCTACCCTGAGCAGGAGGTTGGATCTAATGGGCTATGGGGCCCCTTCCAACTCTATGATTCTGACCAAACCAGGTGGAAAAAGTGAAAGAAAGAAGCACCACGTATACCTGAGACCCACCATAACTTATTTCTGTAACAACTGATGTCTTATCTTTCCATACAAATGAGGCACGCTGTTTGGTTAAAGCAGGATGTATAAACCTTTGGGGCTCTGAGGCTGTACTTTCATCTGTCAAACCTTCAACAGATATAGGATGCAAGGGAGCCTTTAACCTCACCGACTGGATCAAAACTGATTTTTTTTCACCAATGCTAACAGAGCAAGGAAACTACAATCCATTTCCCACTGCTCAGCTGACAGTCGGGTGGGTCACTCTGCAGTTCACTAACCATGCATTGTCTACATGGCATAAAGCCTTTGAAATCAGCCCTCACAAGCTGCAGCTCTGGTTTTTGTTCACCCGAACACACGGACATGGCTCCACCTCACACTCCCCGCCAGTATGCAGACACAGGATCAGCCAGGAACTTGTGACAAGTCAGAGACTAAACTTCTCCATAATATAGCTGCTGAGGTAACGTGGGCCAGGCAACTGACGGGGCTATTATTAGTCTACGCAAAACCCTCTGAAGCCACCTCTTGCTGCAGCTCCAAATAAAACTGCCTTGGTTTCTGGCCAGCTCCTCCTTTGATGTTTTTTGTTTTTCAATTATTTTTGCAAATGGGGCGGGACTCTGCAAACTACATAGACACACATTTCGAAGCCAGCACAAGGTTTATAGGCTGTAAAATTTCTCTCTTATGTCATACAATTCAGAAATCCTCAAATGCTCCTTCCGAAAAATTTGTGCCCTGCAGCTCAGAACTCGTCTTATCCTAAATAGTAGAGCAATTTAATTATATGTTGCACTGGCAGATACATTCTACTGGGCTGCCATGGTCCCTCTGTATGGCTCCTTTCCTACAGAGTATGGATTTCCATTGCTAGGAGTAGCCACAGCTCACAATTACACAGCAGCAACAGTAGGCCTCCTCCATTCTAACCAAGACTTTTCCTTAACCTGATAGCATACTCCACCTGGATTTCTGAATTCCCTCTCCTTGTCCTGTTGCCATTCTCACGGTGCAACACAGAGGACTTTGACACCTCCTTTTTAGGGCAAGCCCACCCAAGGCTGCATGCAATATATTTTTTCAATAAAACCAAGGGCTAAAACCGATTGTTATTCTGACTAGAGGAGCACTGAATAAAATGGACATTATTTATAAACGAATGAATGGATTTATAACATGGCATTTTCCCAGTCCTGGAGCTCAACCATGTTTAACATTTATTTTGCCAAACAAAAGTATCCAAGAAAAAAGACACATTTTTCTCTGGAGGTGCTTTTTTGTTCCAAAGAAAGTTTTGGAGTTTACCAAACAAAAGCTGATCCAGCAAACCAGACTTAAGATGCCCTTCTCCTGATATGAGAAACTGTAAAATGTCATCAGACAGTTGAAATTCTCTGGAACTTGGCTGGGGCAATGGAACATCCCCACAAATATTTGTATTAATTTTGTGCTTATTGCCAAACCAAACAGTAGGGCTTTTGCACTATACTGTCACCACATATAAGAGGCTAGAAAAATTATTTTGACTACAGTTGTCAGAATCCCTTGGGGCTGGGGATTTTTGAAGTTGTTCAGAGAAAGTAGTTTGTTTCCAAGTTCTACCACAGATCTGGAAACAGATGAGTTCAAAAAAGAATACTGAAGGCCTTGCACATGCTCTTTGTGGAACTTGCGAAGCCCAGTGCCACCCACCAGCCAAATATGGTGGGGATACTAAAACTCCCCAAACTCACACAGGGAATAGAAAGAGGGTTCCCTGAGCTCCCATTTTGCTAATATCCAGGACTGTCAGTTTGCATCCAGCTTAGTGAATCACAAGTTATCAGCTCGTGTAGATAAGGCCTACAAAACTAGTTAAGATCATTACCACAATCTTATTTCTCATTAAGGCGGAACAGCTTAAGCCAACATAGCTGTCACCTCCTGGCTCAGTATGCAAACAGGGTCTGCAGCCCATGAAAGTCTGTGCCATAATAAATCTGGTTAAGCTTTCAAGTCTGTAAGAGGAAATAAATATGCATATCATGTTGCTGGAAGACTGTCTGTATTAGCAAATATAAAAAGACCACCTTTTAGCACCTTGATACAGATCTTTCTTTTCTCTAGTGGATTTTGTGGAATGCTCTCCAGCTCTTGTTCTTTAAGGTGCTCTGTTTTGTTGCTGTTATTGAAGCAGACTAACACAACTACTCGTCTTTGGATATTCTTAGGAAAAAGGCTATACCTCCCATGAAAGGTTGGACTCCAGCTCCAAAAGCAATCTAAGCAAACCAGAAATATCCCTGGACAAGAGGACATGTCCCATTCACTCATAGGTGATGTGCGCAGGCTGCTGGGAGTCTCCCACCTCGTTGCCTAGCTCCATTCTCGAAAGGAAAACACATTATTCCAAAAGACATTTTGTACTTAGCTATTAACTAAATACTTCTCTTAAAAACAGAGGAAGGAACTACAATGTGTGCTTTGGGAAGCTGCTGAAAACATGTAAGAAAAATGAAAGACAGCATCCATTCATGACTACAGACAAAAATCTTCACAGAAGCAAGCATTTGGATCCAGTCAAATTCCAGCAGCCTCTTCAGAAACTGCAACCTCAGCAGAACATTGCAATAACACTGCAACAAAGGCATTAACACTTGCATAGACTCAATGTTAACAACACACTAACATTTGAAAAATCACTCACAAGTTCTCTTTAGACACCATTCCTGAGGAGGACCCCTCTCCACGATAAATGAGCTCCTTCTTGTTAAACACTTTTGAAAATACTAACATCGAAGTGTATTTCCTGGAATGAAAAGGCTGCTTATGATGAGTTTCATTTAGGTCAGCCTCACAGTTGGCTGGAAAATTCTTACGAATCACGCAGGTCCCAGCAGCCTTAGCCAATAAAGCCAACGAAAAGGAATGTCAGGAGCTGCAGTCCAACAATACCAGGACTACTACTTAATTCCCATCCCTGTCCTAGGAAACAGCAAGGCTTATTACACTCCTATTATTCTCTTATAATCTCCAGGCAAATGCTCACATCCCATTGTATTCAATGATGGCAGCATGCACACAGACACTTCAGCGTGCATGTCGCTGCCATTTTAAGTATGGGATGTGATGCTTCATGTAAATTTATGTAATTTGCATATGCAGAAGTTGCACGTAAGGAGGGCCCACTGCACTGGCAAAAAGTTATTCTATGTTAACAGTGGAGTCGCATATGCACAAGAACTGAACCTGGCTGCAGCCCTGCGGACATAAAGTCAGGGACAGCGAATGCGTGTTGCTCCAAGTTACAAGACTTTGTATGCTGGCTTAATCAGTGGCGACAGATGATGGGAACAGCAGCATAACAACAATGGAAACACCACAGTTGCCTATCTTTGCCTATGAGACAGAGAACCCAGAAGAGCGAGCACACTGCAAGGCCAGAGACTGCCATCTTGGACATTGGGGGGTGGGAAACAAGATTGGAGGGGGGATGAAATGGAACCTGACACAGTCGCCTGGCACTCTCAGTAAGAGCACACCATCTGCAACATTTTGTTGCAGGTCCCTACTGTAATACTACTCCTAAATATTCATACAGCATTTTCAAGTGCCCAATGGTTAAGCAAGGTTAAGTCCTCCTTGTTGAAGAGGGTGGAACTGAGGTTGAATGAACATTGTACACTTCCTACAGTCCAACATCTGGAAAACCAAAAACTGCCTCTTCCTGCTTTAAGGGCAGCTGTGCGCAATTATACAATAGTAATGCAAACACAATTTAACTAAGGCGCCATCTTCCATTACTCTGATCCAAACAGCTGCACAGGAGTTCCAGACTACCTTAAGAATTCTTGGATGAATCGCATCAACAGTTCTAGGATGTGTAACTTAGAGGGTGAGGAAGGTAGGGTCTCAGCAGTACTTATTATACTGAATCACTTGCCATCATCTGAAAAGTGCTTTTCAGCTTTTCAAAAGTGCTACACAAAAGCCCCAGTCCATCAGGAGTACTAACTAGAAATATTTTTGTTTACATTTGGCATGGGAGGGGAATAAAAGTTGTGACAGTAAAAAAATCTAAAAATAAATGAACAGTTAACCACTCCTAAATTATATCGCCAATCTATCCAGAGCCAAGTAATTCAATATTTACGCAATTAGTTACTGAGGTTAAAAATAGATAGCCCATGGAGAGTAGGAACATAACATTTCTAGGCTTGCATCAGCATTGCAATGGCAGTTGAAAACAGATGATGACAAAGCTTTTGTGCCTTGATTCAACTAGCAGCATGAATTCTATTAATCTTAAATATGCCTAGCCCACCTCTGCCAGAGTTCAGGATGGCACATAAAATTTTTTGCAAATGGACACATAAATAAAATGCAGAGAAATGCAGAATTCAACAG
Organism: Ctenosaura bakeri; assembly: GCA_948474755.1. Classification (NCBI taxonomy): domain Eukaryota; kingdom Metazoa; phylum Chordata; class Lepidosauria; order Squamata; family Iguanidae; genus Ctenosaura; species Ctenosaura bakeri. The sequence continues at coordinate 107,330 of CAOLHI010001907.1, forward strand.
TGCAATGAAGTCGCCCAAACAGTACAATCTCTACTTCTTATTTCTCTTGCCACAGAAGGCAAAGTGAAGGCCCACCTTTTCAGCTCCTCCTCTTTGATCCTCTCCTCTTCCCACAAGAACACGCCAGTGAGGGCTGCCATCAGTTTGCAGGCATTGGCGTGACGCCCCTGGAACCTGCGCCACAAAGAGCTGAAGAGGCTTCTGCGTGTCCTCTCTGAGTAGATGTTACTGTACAGCTGTCCAATCTGCTGGGCACGGCGCACTCTCTGGCTGGTCACATAACTGCACTGGTTGGCCAGGAGGGAAAGGAGGCTCTTCCGCCTCGGACATTGCTCAGTGGCTTTTTGCAGCCAGGTGAGCAGCCACTGGTACCTGCTCTTCAAGGATTTCTCACTCGGCCACAAGCTCGGTTTCTCTCCGTAACTGATGAGGCGGGATGAGTTAGCGTAATAGGAATAAATGCTGGAGGGAGGCCTCCACTGGAGTGGGTGGAACATTCCTGCCAAGCTTCACCACCAAGACAAAGTCCTAGCCAAGGGAATATAAATCAGAGCAGAAAATTAATCACAAGAGAGGTCAGCAGTCTTTGACACCTACGTACTTAGGATTCTGCCCTCCTATCTGTGTACTTGACTCTATGTGCAGTTAACTCTAGAGTTACCTTTGGCTTCTCAAAGTCAGCATAGTGGCAAAGAGGAAAGACCTGCAACACTGCAGAAGCATGCAACCCTCCCACATATCAAGTGCTCCAAAGATTCTTTTGAGCTATCTAACGTTCAACACATTGAATGCAAGTTAAAGAAATTAAACCTTCCCCTTCCTTGGTTCAGCCGTGTGTGTCTGTGTGTTAATATATCTGAAAAAAGTATCTAAAAACCCACATGGCACTATTAATGTTTCTGTACAAGACATCCCAAGTCAATTCATCTACCATATAAAAACACTGGAAGGAATTATTTTGCTGCTATTCCCAGTGCTGTTACCATATTTTTGCATTATTCATTCTGTACACAATTTGTTTCACCTTTCCATAAAACAGAATTTGTAAGCAACCTCACTGAGGAAAAAAAAGAAGACAAAGTGACTAGAGGTTTTACAGAATGGCAAGTGGCACCTTTTTTTTAATCAATTGATGTGGGGGTTTTTTTGTTCAAAGATAATTTTTCTTCAACCAGTCAATAAACAGAAGTCAAAGACAGGGAATGAAATGGAACAACTAGTGACATCAACATTCTGCACCTGTTAGGACCAGAAAAACTTGAAGTTTACAGAGAAGAGGGAGGGGCTGAAAAGGAGTTGTACAAGAATATCCAGGATCTGAAGAAATGGTTTGTTCAAAGAAATATGTTTCCTACATAACAGCAGAATCACTGATGCTGACTGACTGGGAGAGAATGACCACAGTCAACTGAAATCAAATACAAAGGGCTACTTGCTCACCAGATGGTAGTTTCTGAGACTTGACCTCAGCTTTAGTCAGGTAATCAGGAGCCAAAAATAAGAAAATTTCCTCCTTCTCCCATGCCTGCAAATAAAAGACCTGCTCCCTTCCTCCATACCCTTTGACAGGGCAGTACATCCTGTCAGGTAATCGGCATTAGTGAGATGATCCGCTTTTAGTCTTTCAACACCATTCACAGCAACCCTGGTGCTGAAGCACTGGTAAATCACCCCTGCACTTCAAATCAGAGAACGGGAACAACACAAGCCACCTTTTGCAGGCAAGAAGAGAGTTCTGCAGCAGCTTCCAAGAAGGCTCTCACCCAGCACTCCTCCTGGCTCTCCAGAGGTATATCAACTAACAGAAAAATATTTAGCTACCATTCCTCCTCTCAGCGATACTGCTCCTTATGAGTCTGAGCTTATTAGCCCTGTACTGACCAACGTGGAACCCTGCAAAGTATCTGTGAACAGGAGGAAGAGGCTCCACGGAGCTGGCCGCAGCTGCACCTTGTTTGCCTTTGTGGCTCTGAGCTGCTGGATATGGGGCATGAAACAGGTGGGCCAACCAGATACAAACCCAAAGGAAGCTCCACTCAGCCTTCTGGACATGATGCAAGGCAGATTCACCAGAAACGACAGCTACTTCACTGAATCAGCTTGTGACAACAAGATTTCATGGAGTTCCCCAAAATTAATTGCCTTTTAGAGGGAAAATCAACAGGATTCTTTTTTTTTATGGGGTCATAATAAGATGCTTATAGCTAAAAATGAACTGAAGCTAAGTCATTACAAAAGAAAAATAAATCCTACAGGAAGTATGAATAAACTTGAATACTTAGTTATTATGACACCAAACCTATCCAGCGCTCAGCATTCTATTATCTATTTGCATATATTGTAATCAGCAACTTAATATAACATATGCACAGCCAGAAAACAAGCCCACACCCATGCTGGCTGAGAACAATGACAGTTGTAGAGCAACATATCTGGGAGCATGGAGTTTGGAAGATTGCTATGAGAACACAATACAGGAACTTTAGGGCCAACTGAATACTATCGGCTCCTTTTGAGACCACAGATTAGATCACCTTCCTTATCACTAAGGCCTAAATTCTCATCCATGTGTTTGCAAAACTTCCATGGAATGGACATCCTGAACAAGACTGTAATGGGCATAAATCTCAGCTGCTGTATAAAAACACAAACAAAAGCTGAAACAAGCCCACATGGCTAGGAAGACATAATTAAATATGTCAATAAGTGGATTAATAAAATTTCCAGTGAGCTGCTGGACAGCACAGTAAGATTTCATATCTTGCACAGCGCTTTAGTCATCCCTGTGCTAACCAAAAGCACAAGTTATACGCAGTAAATTATACAAAAGAAAACAAATGCAATTTGTTGCAATTTGTACAATTACAGCAGATTGAAAAAAAACAACTGTTCTCTTGATACAAGATTTCAGCTTTTAGCACAGTGAATGCCTTATGTTAGAAGGCAGTAACTGATAACCCTCTAGTACAGTGGCACTCAAACTCCGGGTTTCCAGATATTTTAGACTTGACCTCCTGGAATCCCTCATTGCTGGACATGGTGGCGAAAGCTTTGTGGGATGAACCACAAAATAGCTGGAGGATCATAGGCTGAGAACTCCTTCTCTAGTCCTTAAAACCCACCCACCTATTTTCCAAATCCATACTAGCATAAAAAGTTATTCCAATGAATCAAAATACTGTTTTTGAACAGTGCAGACAGGCACAGACAGCAAACCCACAGGTCCCACTGGGACAGGGGACGGGGGGAGTTTAAGACTCACCAACTGCAGCAGGACTGCTTGCAATATATATATATATATATATATATATATATATATATATATATCAGGGCTGTCCGGCAGTGGAATCTGCTGCCTCCATGGAGTGTGGTGGATTCTCCTTCCTTGGAGGTTTTTAAGCAGAGGCTGGATGGCCATCTGTCCAAGGGAGGGCTTTGAGGGTGTTCCTGCAGGGCAGGGGGTTGGACTGGATGGCCTCTGGGGTCCTTTCCAACTCTACATTTCTATGATGCTATGATTCAAGCTGCAGGAAAGGAGATTCCACCTGAACCTCAGGAGGAACTTCCTGATGGTCAGGGCTGTCCAGCAGTGGAATCTGCTGCCTCCACGGAGTGTGGTGGAGTCTCCTCCTTCTTTGGAGGTTTCTAAGCAGAGGCTGGATGTCCATCTGTCCAAGGGAGTGCTCTGAGGGTGTTCCTGCATGGCGGAATGGGGTTGAACTGGATGGCCCCTGGGCTCTCTTCCAACCCTACATTTCTATGATTCTATATGTGGAGAGGGAGAGCAAGAGGGAGAGGTGTATATATATGTAGGCTGGAAACTCTCACACGCTCACATATGTTAAACCCCTCTGACTGCAACCAACTTTACTTGGGAATAACCACTCAAAAGCTGCAAACTCAGATTGCCTTTCCTTGGCCGTTTGTGATTTAAATTCTCAGGAATCTAATTAAAAATTAAACCACAGAGACCCAAATAGCCTTTGCCCAGCCTGCAGCCCGACCAGTCCCCTGAAACATGACTTTGGTTCCCCAGATCCCTCAGTCAGCATAGCAAGCGGCCATCTGGACGTATGTTAACAGCACTTTTGAAAAAATAAAAAAGGAAGGAAGGAAGAAGAAGAAGAAGAAGAAGCAGCAGCAGCAGCGGAGTGACATAAGACTCTTCAGCTATCCTGTTCAGGATGAGCGACAGGTATGCGGTGCGTCTCCAGGCCATTTCCTCGCTATGGCCGCCCTAAGGGGGGTGGGCTGGGCTGCGCCACCGCTTTCCCCTGAGGCCGGGAGGGCGGCATTTGGAAGGGGGTTCCTCTGCCCGAGCTGGGATCCAAGCCCTGGTCCCCCGGAGTCCTGCTCCAACATGCAAACCGCTACCCGCGCGGGCCGCCTATGAAGCAGCATGGGATATTACTATACGTTGACCATCGGCTTCCCCGCTCCTGCCTGAAACCGACGCCGCCTGCGAAACAGGCAGGGAGCCGCCATGCCGGCTGCGGGGCGCTGGGAGCTGCGGTCCAACACCGCGACGACCCTGCATCCGGGCAGCCCCGCCCCGCCAGCGGCCTCCGGGCCACACCCCCGTCCGGGGCGGTGGCGTCGCACCCGCTTCCACCGGGCCAGGGCGGGCGGGCGGGCCTTACCCCATCGCCGGCCCCCACGAGCGGGGGGAGCGGGTGGGCGGCGCCGAGAGGCCCTCCCTGCTGGTCGCGGGTACTGAGGGACCGCAGGGCCCGCGCGCCCTCGCCAGGAGCCGCGCTGGCAAGGGGGAGGATGGGAGCTGCACTCCGGCCAAAGCCGCCACAGAAAAGCGGGGGAGGAACGCGGCCGGCTGCAGGAGGCGGCGCCCGGACTGCAGCGCCCGCCATCCTTCCTCACGGGCCGGGGATAATGGGGGCTGCAGTCTCGCACCGCGGGGGGATCCGTGGGCGTTAGCAGCCGGTGAGGCGGCGGCGGAGGCCGGGGCGCAAGGGAGGGAAGGCGGGGCGGGGCGGGGCGGGGCGGGGCGGGGGGCCCGGCTCGCTCACCTGGAGGCTCCCGCCCTTCCCGCTGTCCCCGGGGCGCCCCGCCGAGGCCCCGCTACGCCCGGCAGCGGCGTGGCTGATGGGCCCGTCGGCAGAGGCGTCGCCGTCGGCCGCGGGTCTCTCCAGCTTGGCCGCCCCCGCCGGTCGCTCCTTCCCCGCTCACGCCAAGGCCCTCATGAAGCCCCTGGCGCGCGCGCCCCTCTTCGCCCCGCCCCCTGCCCCCTAGGCCCCGCCCCCAGCCCTCCAGCGCCGCCGGCCATTGGCGACGCGTCACCACCCTCCCCTCCGGTTGGAGGAAACGGGCGTCTGTCTCCCATTCTGTACGGCCCCTCGTTCTGCGGCCACTAGGCTAGTTTGACCCAATCTTTCCACTCGACCGACGCCTCCCGCTCTCTCTACCAACCCTGAACCTCGCCTTGTGACCCACTCAAGGGCGCCTTGGAGACAGTCAGGACCCCATCGAGGGTGTCCCTTGCAGTGCCCGAGGAAGGGTGGAAATTTCTTTTTTTTCTCCCCCCGCGTCTCTCATTTCATTATTCCTGTTGAAACATAAGGAATTTACCACTGAAACATAACCTGGCTTTGAAGGACCTCAGCCTGGATTTGTCCTCTGAGAAAGCAACCTAAAAATAAATGCTTTTTGGGGGAGGTGACAATGGGCCATTGTAAATCTGCACATGTTTTAACTACACGTGGAGTATTTTCCCATTTCTGCCGCAGGATTAGGAGAGCCATTTGCACACTGCCAAAAAAACATTATTTGCACATGATTAAATATGCAGGAAATTGTTTGCACAAAATTAAATTTGCACAAAATTAAATATGCTAATTTATATTGTACAGATATATTAGAATGTTTAAAAAAATAGTTTAAACACAATAATATATCCTTCAGCTGTTCTGATCCAGCAGGGACAATCCTGATTGATCCTCTGTCATCCCGCTTTTGCAGCTGCTTTTGAAATGTCCCAGATTCCCGCCAACTTTCCCCCTTTGTCCCCAGCCTATTTCAATGGCTGCAAAAGGAGTTCAAAGTGCAGGCCTAGTTTGCACTCAAATCGGCAGGAGGGAGAGGAAAGGGGAGGTGAAGTCCCACCTTTTCTAAACTCAGTGCACAAATTCAAGGGGTTCTCTGCTTAGCTTTGGGTCTTCTTCACCATTAGCAACTTTTAAAATCCACCTTTATGTGCCTCAGTCCTAAGAGTCCCGCTTTTCATTGCTGAAACGCATGAAGCTGTACAATAAATCTTACCCTAAATGGATGACGACCAGTTTCAGCCCACCTGACCCTTACAACCCTGTCCCTGCATCAGGCAGTCCCAATGGCTCAGTCTCAGTTTGCAGACTTGAACTGGAGTGGATAATATCAGGCAGGAGATGCCTCTAAAGACTCTGAAACAGAGGTCTCTCCTTTGTAAAACAAGACACCTGGCTCTCTAAGGTAAGTCTTAGCAGTTCACTGTCGTGTTAAGACAGGTATTTCCTTCTGCTGCTCTTTAACAAACACATTTTTTTAAAAAAAGAAGCCACTAAAACTGGAATATAATATGCAACAGCTAAGTGATGGACTTCTGAGCAGCCAGGATGACATTCAGATCCAGTCAGCCAAACAATGTTGACCACCATGCCTTGAACAATCCAACTCTCAGTCTAGACCACTGGCTGTTAATCATAGAAATGTAGAGTTGGAAGAGACCCCAGGGGCCATCCAGTCCAACCCCCTGTCATGCAGGAACACCCTCAAAGCACTCCCTTGGACAGATGGCCATCCAGCCTCTGCTGAAAAACCTCCAAGGAAGGAGACTCCACTACACTCCGAGGCAGCCGACTCCACTGCCGGACAGCCCTGACTGTCAGGAAGTTCTTCCTGAGGTTCAGGTGGAATCTCCTTTCCTGCAGCTTGAATCCATTGCTCCTCATCCTGGTCTCTGGAGCAGCAGAAAACAAGCCCTCTCCTTCCTCTACGTGGCATCCCTTCAAATATTTAAACATGGCTATCATGTCCCCTCTTAGCCTTCTTTTCTGCAGACTAAACATACCCAGCTCTTGTCGGCCTTACTGAAATCGAGGTATGCTACATCCACAGCATTCCCTTCATCTATCAAGCTAGTGACTCTATCATAAAAAGAGATAAGATTAGTCTGGCATGACTTATTTTTGAGAAATCCGTGTTGACTTCTTGTGATTACCGCGTTGCTTTCTAAGTGATTAGAAACTGACTGCTTAATGATCTGCTCCAAGATCGTTCCGGGTACTGATGTGAGGCTGACTGGGCGATAACTGTTTGGGTCCTCTTTTTTTCCCTTCTTGAAGATGGGGATATGTGGGGCCTGGAGACCACCGGGGGTCCACAGAGCCCTCACAGGAGGTCTGCGAAGCCCTGCAGCCGGATACCAGCAGCTGCACCAGCAACAGGGACTTGCCCAAGGTCACCCAGTGTCTGAGAGGGGATTTGAATCCTAGTCTCCAGAAGCCTTTAATAAATACATATTTCAATATTATAATTTATTATAAATAATAAATTAAATTAAATCTAAATTTAAATATTTAAATCTTAAGTCTTGGGGGTCCCTGGTAAAGAAAAAGTTAAGAACCACTGCTCTAAACGGCTTCATAGGGACACTGTAATGAAAAAATAGGATGTTCTCCTGTCTTCACTGCAGAAAAGGAGGGAGCACAAAGTGATAAGTTATCTGATCTGAATTACATTTTAACTGCAGACAATGCCATGGCTGTCCCCCTCACAGCCCAGATCAGTAAGTTTGACAGACAGTTTCCCAAAACATAGAATGCTGAATAGATCTTAGCTGCAATCTCCTTCTTTTCATTCAAATATAATGGACAAAACGTTAAAGATGTTGCCCCCTTTCCTGTCTGTACTCAGCAAGTTTCATAAAGATACTAAACGTCAGTCAAGCGAACCAACTTGTGAACCAACCACAACCAACTTAAGGTGGCAGTAAAATTACAGAAAAGTAATTTCATTCTCTCTTAAACTTGGATCTTCCAGAATGCTGATAAGGCTTTGAACTGACTTTTTTGCACTGACCGCTATATTACAGCACGTAATGAATAATTTACCATGTTTCCAAATTTACCGTGAAAAGTTTTAAAGACGACACAGCTAACTGTAAGTGGTAGTTTTTATTTAATGCAAAGTTATCTCAAAGAAACATCTCTCTTCCATCAGGCTCCTCAAAACAGTATCTTCATGGAGGTGCAACAATATATAAGCATATTCAAGTGTGATCAGTTGGTTAAGAAATAATCACTTTTTAGAAACCACTGAAGTGGCTACCACCCTTAAAAACAGTGAGCAAATTTCAGTTGTGTAACAGGTTGGGGACCTTGCCTTTTAGTACCTTCCATGTACATAACTCTCTGTGAATAAGCCAGTGATAAGTAAGAGCTGCAAGATTCTGCCATCCTCTCCCTCCACCCTCAGATGTTCTGATGCAAAATAAAATCCATTTTATTACATGTCCAAGCTGATTGCTAGCAAAGAGGGTAAAGTGCTTTGAGAACAAAGGAGTCAGTGTTTGGTCTGAAACTGTATACTTCATCTGAGAAGCTGAGCTGGCTAAGGCAGGACAATCAAAATAATAAAATATAATTGTTTCCAGTACACAACAGCTTTCTTTCTCTAAGGCCAGCTAAATGTTTTTTTTTTTAAAAAAAAGATATTCCACAAGCATTGTTCTATTGTAAGAATACTTCTTTGCTGCCTTTGGACATCCAAGAGCACTTTTGCACCCCCTCCTTTACTATCAACTGAAGCTAGGACCTTCCCACTTTCTCCTCCATTTCAAAATTTAGATTGCAAGACCCAAGGAGGGAAGACTTTGGTCCTCTTCGCTTTCTCTGTCAACATATATTAATACCACTATATCAGGACCAGGAAACCTGGTCCCTGGCCCTGCTGCTGAACTACAACTCCCATCATCTCTCCACAGTGGTCAAGCTTGCTGGGAGAGATGGGATGAGTCCAACAATACAGACAAGCTCTTATGGGCACGTGTAGCAGTGCTTTTAGAGGTCGTTCTATATAATACTCTCCATTCCAGAGCTCCTTTAGCCATAAGACCTTTCCATTTAGACAAGCACTGTACCAGGAGGATGAGAAAATGGCTTCCCCTTGCTGAGCTCTTCTTACCTATCCCCAGCCTTCATCCATGAAAGAGATCATAAATTCTTTTTCTCTGTCATGTGCTGGCCTCAGAAGCCAAAGACTGAGGATTCACTGACACATACCCTGTACTGGCACGATGGTTGGTAAAAACCAAAACTAAGAAGCTTTCTATGTACATGCAAGATAGTGGCCTTTGGTTACTGGAAAGGCAAGCTACACACAGGCAAGCAAGAGCCATGTTTGCTTAATGGTTTCTAAGGGAGGGGGAAGTGCACAGAATCGTCCGATAGTGATACTTTTACTTTCCAAGCTAAAGTGGAAATATCCAACAGAGACTATTTACATCCTTGTTTTATTTTTTTGGCAGAACAAAAGAATTCAGGATTTTACAGATGGGTCTATAATCAACAGTGCTTTATGAATTCTGCTCAAGGTCTAAAAATGATCACAGTAACCAAGTACACAGATCACATGGAAACCAGATTTGGTCGAGTCCCCTCAGTGGAAACAAGCCGAGTGGAGCCGCCTTTGTTCTGGAAACGGGTCAAACACTCCCTTTGGCACGTGGAAGTGCTGCCTCCATTGTGTTCCTTGCTGAGGGCCAGAAAAGGAGGAGGACTGCATGAGAATGACCAACACACTTCCCCACACCCCACATCCATCTTTTCAAGACCCAAAGATTAGATATTAGGTGGAGATAGTATAATTATGCACACTATTTACAGCCAAATTCTCATACACAAGAGCCTGGAGGGAGGTGGGGCAGAGAACTGTTTTCACTCCCACCACACACACAACAGGTTGTGGAGTCTGCTCTGTGAACATCTGGAAATCTCTCTGTCAGAAAGGATGGCAAGCAGCACCAAGGAGGAAACAAAAATAAGGCTACTCAAGTGACACAATCACCTATCAGACTGGAGTGGGTTAAAGGCCTGTTTGATGTGCTGCAGAGGACAGAGCTGCCGTTTTTACAGCCAGACCACTCCCAAGTTCTACAGTTTTGTCTCTACTTCCTCTCCGTATTTCAGAGGAAAAGTCAGTGCTTCTCCAGTATCCAGTTGAAACCTATGGCCTACTTTTCTGACCAAGCTCTTAAGAGGAGACTGTGAAACTTGTGGCCTTCAAGGTTGTTGCCAGTAGGTAATCATGAAGCATGATGGGAACTGGAGCTCATGAACATCTAGAGGTTGAGAAGTTCCCCCAGCCCTGGCTTAGAAGAACAGAAAAGAGTCATCCTTCCTCAACAGCTCACATTAAATATCGTACCTACAGCCTGGGAACCTCAGCAGACTACATTGCGCATGATATCCTCTGCATAAGCTGGGACAAGAATGGGAAAGACAGACAAAAGTTGATATTTTTCAAACAGATTTGAAAGACAAAGGTACCTTCAGGATATAGCTTCACAATAATAGAATAGCAAACATCCTTCAAAGTTCTAAGTGTCATTGCTGAATCTGAATGAATAGGAGCACTTAATTTAAAAAATTACTTTTCTATTTGTCAGTTTGACATGTGTCAGTTTTTTCCCTTAAATAAAACATATCAGCCTCTCTCTCCCCATTTCCTTCTCACACTTTCCATGCCACACAAGCAGTGCCCTGCAGTCAGCAAAAGCCAACCTTAGCAAGTACAGGAAAAATTTCTAGCTTGTTCAAAGCAGATTTAGCTTTATACATTTCTCTGCACAAAGAGAAAAGTCAGTCATATTTTCCTTGCATAGACAGAGCACTCTGAGATGCTTTTTCATTACTGCCTGTGGCTATCCAAAGAATCTCCTATCTGAAACACTGGCCAGAGCAACACATACTGCTAAACTAGGTTGTGGTTTGAATATATCTTTGCAAGTAAACCGTCACTGTCATTATAGGATTACAAAACTCTGGTCTCTTTAAACCATGGCTTGTTGCCACCTCTTTACCAAGAAATGCAGGCCGTCCCTGGCTTGTTTCACCACTGTCCACCCTGAAACAGGAACTGACAGGCAAAGCAGGAGAAATACAGACCCCAAATGGGGAATGTTAGTTTGGTCATCTGTGGAACAATTCACTGTAAAAGAAGTAACAAATCATGGCTAACAGAAACCATGTCTTAGAATGATGTGAGAAGGTGGCCACTGGCATAAATCACAAACAATTATTTTGTGGCTAGAGAGAGGCTAAGAATGAAAAATAGACAGAAAAAAAACTACATAAAAACAGGTAAAAATAATTAAACTCAAGCCCGGAACCAGGTATTTGCATATCATCTTAACACTGGTGACAGCTAAAGCAATTTCTGTACTTTATTTTGAGAGCTGGGCTGCTTATGTGTGCATGCAGGTAAGCGTTTCTGTACACACTCCAGTGCCAACTGGAATCACAGCCCTTACAAAGGCCCTGGTTCATTAAGTTAAAAAACAGTCCAACCTATTGAAGAGAAATTCAGTAGTGGCAACATCCTCAAGCTGGTTCTGCCAAATATTTGTCCCCTATTCCCCATAAATGGTTAGAGTGGAGTGGGGGGGGGCTGTGAGAACAGCAAATAAAGTGCAAAATGCTTCTGTTAAGTAGCGTGAGGCAGAACATGGGCATGGAGGAAGCAATGGTGGCAGCTTACTGTGCCTTTCAGGTAGCACACAAATCAACTGAAATGTGATGACCTCCTGCCACTCCACCCTGCCCCACCCACCAGTGCATAGAGAAGGAGCCCCACCTTCCAATGTGCTAAATAGGGAGACCCACCAGGTTTGGGTATCAGTGAGTCACATCCCCCACCCAAAAAAGAGGATGGGCCTCTGAGCTGGGGGAGGATAGGCAAAAGAAAGGATGAGCAGTGCAGGACTGTTGAACTCACTATTTTTGAGTGTGTACACCAGTGTGAAAGATCTTATTACCATTCAAAAATGAAGACAGCAGACCCCTAAAGTTCCTCCTGCTCAGTCAAGATGTAGGCACGCCATCTCCTTCCCATACAAGACTTGAAACACTTCCGCCTTTTGTCTCTGCACAGGGACACATCCAAGAGAGGGCAAACATCTGGATGACAGTCTGCGGAGTCACAGAAAAGCGGAAAGCTACATCCGGGCTCGCATTGGTCAATTATTTTCAGCCTTTCAAAGTACATCACTGAAGGGACTGGAGGAAGAAAAGATCACCCAGGCACCTGCCTTTGAACACAGGGTGGCTTTGGAGGCTGCTGCCTGAGCAAACCTCCTGTGTGGGCAACTCTTTCAAGTGAGTTCTAAGGAGGCTGCAAAAGTGAGTGGACCACCAGGGAGGGTGAAGGGGAAAGCACCAGTGAGTGGCTCCAGGACAAGGGAATACCTCCCCAAGCAGTCATGTACAGTTCGGCTACAAGGTCAGACTGGGAAAGAAAGCCTTCCCTCCCCGGCCTGGTCTCCCAGTGGATGCATCAGGGTGTGTACGCTGGAGGCGGCTGGAACTGGTTGATCACTTCGTATTCTGCTGGATAAGGTTCATTCTCCTCCATCTCCGAGAGGAGCTCCAAAGCCTGCTCCTCTTCTTCTGTGGGGTAGTGGCGCAGCAGGTTGGCCGCCGTGGCAAGGATCGACGCCCCGCCCGCTCCAGCCACCAGGTAGAAGCTGACAGCAAATGTGACGTACACTTGGGAGCCGTGGTACTTCTTGTGCTGCTGCTGCTGCGCCAAGATCAGCTCCGAGGCCCAGTAACAGAAGCCGATCACTGTGGCACACTGCAACACTGAGGGTGGAAGTGACAGAGAGAGAGAGAGAGAGAGAGAATTGCTTCAGATTAGAAGGAGGAGCAAGAGCACTTGTCAAACGCAACACCTAGATACCATAAACTGCTGCTCTCTCAAGCAGCACTGGCAGAACAACCAGTTGCCTCTTGACACATCCTCTTAGTTTTGTGAAGTGTAAGTACATTTGGTACAAATGGGTAGAAAGCAGGGATTGTTCACTAAAATGGAAAATGCTTAACAGGGTTATTGAGAATGAACTGCATGTTCCCCCCTCCCCAGAACATTTTGGTCATCACTGACTCCCTCATACTGATTTTTTTCTTTATCTGAGCAATGAGAATCAACCCCTCTAAGAGCTCTAGGAGGAGAAATTTTCCTCCACAAAAGGCAAGATGCTGTTGCTTTAGGACAGAGTTGAAAATCATGTGGCCTTCCAGATACTGTTGGGATCACAAATCCCAGCAACCACAGTTTCCATTTCCAAATCTACTCCAGGGTGTTGGGGGAAAGCAGTTCCAATGTTTCGCTTTTTTCTTTCTTTCCAAAACCAGAAATTAACTTCCAGTCACTTCTGGTTTTGGCAAAAATTGTAAACAACTGCAAATTAGGAAATTGTCAGGAAAGTTTTGATGGTGTATTCTTACATGGCAGGGGGTTGGACTCAGCTCTAAGATTCTGTGAGTCTATGAAAAGGTATGGCCTCATATTGTAAGTATTCATTTTCTTGCCTCTCTTTTAGTGGTGGCCTCTCTTTTAGTAAAACATGTCAGGGGTGACAATAATTTAAGAGTAAGTGAGCTTCTGCACAGCATAGTCTGTCACGCAAATGCAGTATCCTATTGCTTAAGCTACACATGAGCAACAGTATTTGGGATTCTATGGAATATTGGGATTTAATAGTTCAGTGGCAAATTTCCACATCTAGAGTCCATTCAGAGAGAAGGCAAAGTAAGATGACTTATTACCACTACTGGACTAATGCTCATTACTCATGCAGAACTTCCCACGCAGGTATTATTTCACACAGTCGCCCAAGCAAAAGATACATTTCTGCTTGATTAGTTAACAATTTACATTTCAAAGTGAGGGATATGAAGAAGAAAGTACAAATGAGGGTTTCTTCAGTTAGGGGCTAAAGGAAAATTGGGGGAAAGGAGGACTTGACAATAGGAAGATAGCAACCCAAGGACACTAGTTCAAAGCATGACTTAGCAACCCTGTGGGTTGGTGAAGCGGAACTACTATATGGATGGCCCAGGAACCAGATGCCCATCCCACATGGGGAATTTCTGAAGCATGCCTCAGAAAAGGACTGCAAAGGTAAGCATCACGGGGTCCCACCCCAGAGACCCTCATGGAGGATCAACCCAGTCTGACTACCTGTGAGGATGTGAGCAAATGCGTAACGCCTCGTGATCTTCAGCGCAGGGTGCTTGGGTCCGAACACATCCAACAGGAAGGCAGAAAGGCTGCAGATGATTCCCAAGAAGCAGAAAGCGGCAATGACCCGAAGCAACAACACTGTCTGTGGGTTCATGCAGTAGTCTAGGAGGGCCAGAGAGGACCAAAAGTTAGCTTCCATAAACCTCACTACTGAACATATGCTCAACATTGCAGTTTGAAGCTTTGCTAGAATTTTCACAGCTTGTCACAGTATCTGGGATTTTCTGCTAAATATCTGCACTCCTGATGAGCTTGGTTGAAAGTGCATTCATCTGCTTGATCAAGATGGTGAATTGTCAATAGTATGCTAAAAGACAAAAAGACATTAAAAGAATAGCATGGTAAAAACAAAAACCATTTCCGCCATTTTAATGCCACATTAAAAGTCTTTATAGTACTGCTGGCTGCAAATTCTCTGCACCTTGTAGATCAAGCAACTTGGTATCTTTGACATAAAAGCCAGCAGAGTGAAATATGGCAGCCTGATCAGGATGGTTTTATTGGCTAAAAGTAAGCAGCCAGCTTCTTCCTTGGTGCAAAAGAAAGGACACCATCTCTTCCAGGTACACGGCAAACAGTGTTATTTTAAAACTGTGAAAAAGTGCACATTTGATAAAATGTCTGCTCAGGCAGCTTTTCACTTGAGGAAATGACCCAAGAGTGACTTGCTCATCTGTAAAATGGGAACTGTGCTCTACTGCCTTTGGCTTTGGCTAGATCAACATCATCCAATGCTTTCAGTGTTTAAAACACTTTACATGCTGCTTTACTACCCAACTGGCTGTGGAGGAGTGAATTTTGCAGCTCAGCCTTTTACAGTGAATGCATAGGAACAGCTTGCTATTTTTCCAAAATGGGTAGGCAGCTGCAGAGAGGAAGGGGCTACTTTTCACCCCCTGAGGGCTGCACTGTGGCTAATATGTCCACAGGCTGTATTCTCTCCGCCTTGTTCTGAAAGGATTCGTGAAATACAAAACATACTTCCAAACCAGACTCCACAACCACGAGAACTGCAGATTTATTTTTGCATTCAAACCAGACCCATAGCAAGCATATTCCATAGTTGCCTGATGGAAAGCTGCACAAGGTTGGCAGGTTTCTGCCTGTGGTTAGATTAACAACAAATAAAGTGTGCCAGGGAAGTGGGTACCTCAAGGGCACTTCATTTTGTCAGGGGCAGGATCTCCTGGTTCCCTCCTCTAATTATAGCTTTGTCATAACAGTCTACCGCAGCCTGTTCTTAATGTCTTTCAGCAGGATGTCTGACTCAGCCCCAGGTTTTTTCCAGCTTCCCCTGTGGCTGAGAACTTCCTTCTCCTCAAGCCTTGTTTTGACAATGCTGATCAGTTGGGAATTTCAGCCACTCTCACACAAATAAGGAGCCATATCAATCCAACAGCCTCTCCAACGTGTTTGCTTTCTTCAAAGATCTTTCGACCTATTTAGCTGTCCCACCCAAACCTGTCTTGTTGCTTTTACCATGGCAACAAGCTGCACCACAAGCAGAAATACACCTTCTGAAAGACAAAAAAAACCCCGCGTCAGTGAGTCGCCCATCAGGAAGCTGACAGCAACTGCAACAAGGCAGTGCCTGTCACTGAAAAATGGACCACATCGCGGTGAATGTAATGCAGAGTTTGAGCTACATTTGGAAGAGTTTTCTTTGGTTGAATATAACTGACAGATCATGGGCTGATCAACAACAGTGAACCTGGAAGAACACCAAGCTTTCAGGGCAGGGACAGGAATTTTTGCCAGGCCTGGGGGCTGTTACTTTCTCCTCTAGCAATTGATTTGGAGGATGTTTGGCTTGGGCTTCCAGCTTTCATTTTATTTTTAAAAAAATGCCCTCAAAGGAGACAAAACCATTCTTTCCAAAAATAAAATTTTGGAAACACAGGAGTATAAGTTGTAGTGGGGTTCTGTGGGGACTTGAGAGTCACCAAACTAGCCTTGGGGAGGCTGCATACAGCCCACAAACCATATCTTGTCTATCCTTGCCTTAGTAGGCAAGTTTAGCCCTGAAAGCTCAGAGCAGACACATAATACTGTGCTTTCAACATTAAATATTTTAAAAACAACATTTAAATGTGTGTGTGCAATTTTACCTGCTTTCTACAAGTGTTGTTTAGGTTGAAAAAGCTTACCATAGCCACAGTGAATTCTTTCAGTTCTTAGAATTGTGAGCAATAGATGTTCTCTTCTAATGGCATTTCAAAAAGGTGTGTGTGTGAGTAAAGGGACTGCTGTTTGAGAAACAAGTCTAAAGCCCCTTGGGCTCAGAAACTCAGTCTAAGTTTCTTTGAGTCCTAGCCTAATTAACAGGCTCCTGAAAACATAGATTTTACACTTATCTACCCCAGCTTATCCAGCTGGCTTTTCTCTTGTTCCCAGAAGATATTCAGGCTCCAGTAGACTTACAAACAGCAACAGACCAGATCAATTTTAACTTTCACTAGACTTGTAGATGGGGGAAGGGAGCTGTTGTCACTCAGGTCACAAATTCAATATGAAATGTGGGCAGACTAGTAAGAACTGACTAGAACTGTCAGCTTCTTTGTAAGCTTTGCTCTCCCTATGTGGAATCTTCTAAAATGCCAAATTCAAACAAGAATTTCAGTGACTAGAATTCATGAATAGTGGAAGAAATCAAATGTTTAAGTTCTCCCATTTCTTATTTCTTCTACAAATACGAAGGTTGGAAACAAACTAGTTGAAAATGAGAAAATGGATTCTGAAATTTCTGGCAGGGATCATTTCAAGATGCAGCTCCTTTCAGCAAAACCATGTGCCATCCTGTTCTGTTTTTTTCACCATGACAACAAGCAGCATTCGCTGACTATTAAATAAAACATAATGTGCCTAATTTCAGGTTGTTTCATTTGCAGCAAGCACAACACAGTAACGTAATCTAATATCAAGGTGATATTTGCCTGGAGCCTGATGTACTGAGAAGCATGCCAAGTTGCCAGAGCCAGGGACACCAAAATGATTCTGCCTCCTCTGAAAACAAAATGAACTTCCTCTTATTCCTGATCAAGGAATTATCACCTGTAGTTATGTGCACTGCGGCTCAACACGATGCAACATATAGGAAAAGTAAACTAAGCACGCCAGGATCTAGCCCTCAAGGCCTTTAAAAAAAAACTCCCAAAATTTGGGGAGTGGAAAGAGACAAAAGGAGGAAGGGAGAGGGGGAAAGCAAATGCAACAAAGAGGGAGATGAGCAAATCTTGTTACACGTACCTAGAGATGTGCGGAAATTGTCTAGAAACTTTTCCAGGAAATTTTCAGGTGCTATATTTTTCCTGTGGAAAATTTTCCACCAAGACATACATATATATTTACTTCTATCCGTAACTATCTGGGCTCTTGTGTTGCAATAAATCCTTTCATGAAATAAAACAGAATGTTCAACTAGTTGTACTGAATCAGATTTTTCCCAACTTGAAATGGAAGTGATCAGTAGCACAGAGGCAGAAGCTGAAGTTATACCCCAGCAAAACAAAAGTCAAACTGCTGGTAAGATATAGCAGCTGATGCTCCCTGGTATGGTCTGTGCATGTATCAAAAAAAAGTGTTCTTTCCAGTATAGTATTTTTTTAAAAAAACTACAATAGAAATATGTACAATTCTCCTTAAATTACTACAAATATCCCAATAAAATAATTTCCATATTAAAGTTTGAATTTGTCCAAATATCACATTTAAACCAAATATGCTAAAATGGATAACATCATTCAGAGGATGGAAAAAGTCTTCAGTTCTACTTTTTCTGGAAAACTCACATCTCTGCACACACCTAGACTTCATTTTGACTGGAGATGAAAAACAATGAGGTTGAAGAAAAGTACCATGGGAAAGGTAGATTTCAGGGATGGACATGAAAGAAGAGAAGAGAAGGGTGACATGATGAAGATGTCTTGAAATTTCCAAGTATAATACGAAGTGGGCAAAAAGGGGAAAACTCATCTGGGTAATGGCAGAGTAAGAGGAGCAAAATAATGGACCAGGGGCATTACAGAATCCTCAAGGGCAGCAAATTTAGCAGTGACGAATGGCTGTTAGAAGAGAGCTGTTGGAGACCAGCCAAGTGTCTAGTTGAAAATTAACAGTGTTCCTTTGAAAAATTATCTTGACTGTTTGGTTCCTAGTGTGGTCTGTCCAATGTCACCTTCATGCAAAAAAAATAAATAAAAAAATGGCAGATGTTAAAGTTTTTCTTCCCTACAACATGGTTGTCAGTTTAGCACCATTTGGTGTTCATCAGGGAGCAGAAAAGGTCACACATGTACACAGTCTACCTAGCTGACCATTTCCGAAGTGGGTTTCTGAATCTCACCTCATTTATTTGGCAGGAAATTCTACAGATCTCAGGGTAGCCTTCTCCCATGTAAGCATAAGAGCAGAAGTAAGCAACTGTGGTGAGTCCGGTGGTTGATTTTTGGCCACATGACCCTTTGGAGGCCCCAAAAAGGAAGAAAGTAAAACTAGACATGGCCAGAAGTTCACTTCTGCTTTGAAAAAGAGGGTTTTTTATTTAATGATAAGCACCACTAGGGGAAGCTGCAGCCTACTTAAAAGGTGAATTCCTGAATTTCAGGAGAGGAAGTTCCACTCTCTTTTTCTAGTCAAGAGTCAGGAGGGAGTCAAGGGCTTTAAAAAAACCTTGGGGGCAGGGTGTTGCATCAGGGTTGCACTTTGCCTATCCCTGCGTTACAGGAATATATTTCATTGCTATTTCCACAAGCCGCTTCAAACTTCCCTTTAAAAGCATACCCTAATCTACTCTTCAGAGAGCTAGCACGGTATACTTGTTGGACTACAACTCTGGAGGCCAGGGTCTGAATCCCCACTTGGCTATGGAACTCCACTGGATGACACTGGATAAGTCACACTCTCTCAGCCTCAAAGGAAGGCAAAGGCAAACTTGCCCTGAACAACTCTCACCAAGAAAACCAGTGATAGGTTTGCTTTATAGGGTTGCCATTAGTTAGGGACAACTTGCAGACACACAAGAATAACAGCAAACCACACTTCACTCTCACCTTTAAGTAAGTCAGGGTCAACATATCCCAGCACATCAGCAACGCCTAGCTCTTGGCGAGTACAAGTGCCCCCATGAATCCGAAGCCAGGCAGGCTCTGCCAGTGCAGTACAAAGGGCAGTTATCGAGAGGGCACCAGGCAAGGCAGAGGCCAGGCTCCTTTCTGGCTGCTTTGGCAAGGCACTCCCATCCTGGCCTCTACGTCTGCGCCCACTGGGCAACACTGAGCCACTTGGGGTGTACATGTGGATGCTCTTTCCGAGGTCAGGCCAAATAATCCAGTGGAACACAACTGTGGCTGGAAGTACACAGGAGCTTCGTGAGGTTATGCGTCTCCAGTATTGTCGATGTTAATAAGCCCAGGTCAGGAGAAAGCTGAAGGCCTGCAGACAGAACAGATGGTTAAATGTAGTACACTTTCTGACTCTGTTGAGGAAATCTGGAAAAAAAACAGTGGAGGATTCAAGCAACCAGGAGATGCAAAGTTATAAATAACTTTTTGTCTGTAGTAAGAAAGAACTGGACAGCTCACATGGAGTTCCGGACTAGGACACCAGAATTTGAATCCCCAGTCAGCCATAGAAACTCACTAGGTGACCTTGGCCAAGTCACACACTCTCAGCCTCAAGAGGCAACGATGATGGCAAATCTCTTCTGAATAAATCTTGCCAAGAAAACCCTATGATAGAGTCACCATGGGTTGGAGTCAATTTGAAGGTAATATAAAAGCAAAGTAAGAGCTGTCTCCAAGTAACCAAGGTAAGAAAGTCTGATTAAAAAAAATAATCCTTCACTAATCCGTGGTGGACAGGGTAGCAAATACATGCTGTGGATATTGGGACGTTCAAACAGATGAAATAAAACAGTTTCCTAAATAGTGAGATGCTGGAAACATTCCTTCCATGGTGGCTGGTATTTGGGACAATGAAATGGAAGAGCTAATGCAGTCATGTAATTCTCAGGCCAGTCAGGTGATTAAATCACATCATGCCCAGTTTCCTGGAAAGCTGGTTTTTACAACTAGTATGTATTTTATTTAATGCTTATATACAGCCTTTTAGTTATTTAGTGGATCCCTCAAGACTAGTTTCATCAACAGAAAAAAAAGACTTCAAGGGGAAAAACAGGCATACAGTCTCAATTCTTAGTCACCACGAGTGTATAATACCCAGGCAGCTGGCTAGTGGTATTAGGCAGTACTATCTTTCACCCCCACCCAAAATTTCCCATTAAGCAAAGAGAATTGTGCTTTAGACACACACATCATGTGAGTCTACAGAACAGTTTTTAACAACAACGGCCCCCCAGCTGCACAAGGCCAGAGACTATTCACAAAGCATTCCCCTTGGGAACAACTGAACAAAAGGTTGTAGCAAGGCCTAACAAGCTACTGATACAATTAGCAAACCTTCTCGGGCCTATACTTCCTTCCTCTCCCCTTCTCTGCAGATTTCTTAACTGCATGTCCCTTGGACTTGGGCTCAGTTACTGTGAAATGCTGTCTACACAGATGACTCTATATTGCTATTACTTTTGTTTGGCCTTGATGGGAATCTCTATTGGGACCTTCTTTACAAACACTCGGTTTGACTCAACTGAAGAGTTACATGGCAGCTGAAAATAAATCTATTGTGGCATAAGGTAAAGACTTATGGAATAGAATCCACTTCCTCTAGTAACAATAATAGTAGCAATACTAAATCTATACATTCCACAACAAAGATTTTCTCTGTGGCTCACAAACATCAACAAAAGAATGTACAATGTAGAATGATACAAAGAGAAAAACTAACACCACAGTAAGAAGGTAGATTTAAATCAAGAGGATTATATCATAAAGAGTAACAATTTAAAAGGCATGGGTTAAAAAAATCACAAATGTCATGAGACATATCTGTCTTGAAAGGCCTTCCCAGAATCAATGTGCCACTACCAAAGAGGTCCTTTCTCTGATGGCTACCTCTTTTTTTCTGGTGGGGTATTCAGAGTAGGGCCACCACAGATGATCCCCTCTGATCTTGGAAGCAGGGTCAATTGTGGTTAGTACAGACTGAGTATCCTTTATTCAAAATGCCTGGGACTAGAAGTGTTTCATATTTTGGAATACCTGTATTTGCATATATGTAAAATACAGTACTGCACACGAGATCCTCAGAGAGCCATGAATGAAGAACAAGGGCCGCAGCTGCCACTCCGCACTGAGCCCTATGCTAAGATGACTTAGAAATCATGCAGCTGTATTTTGGACCAGTGTGGTGAGAAGAGTGACCCTGGGTTCCACCACCTTGCTCTCTTTCTCTGCCTGTCCTACTTCACAGAGTATTGTTGTGAGACTAAAATGGGGAGGAGGGGTGCTATAAGCAGAATGTTGGTTCTCTGGAGGAAAGACAACACATTAAAGCAGCAAACCAATTAATAAAACACATACGTAATTAGGCCAAACTGCCCAGGCTCAGTTTGCAATCTTGCAACTTCATTGTGGGCCAGAGTGACGATGCAGTTCTAGCCTTGGGCTGGACCTTAGGGGATCCATGTTCAAGTCCCAATTGAGATATGAAACTCACTGGGTGTCTTTAGGCCAGTCACTCTGTCTCAGCCTGATCTACTTCATACAGTTGCTGCCAGGAAGACAAAGTGGTGAGGAAGAGGAAAGCCATGAACACCTCCAGCTTGCTGGAAGAAAGCTATCTGTTGTTGTGCACTTTCAAGTCATTTCTGACTTAAGGCAGCCCTAAGGTGAACCTATCATGGGGTATTCTTGGAGGAATTTGTTCAGAGGAACAGCACCTGCCTTCCTCTGAGGCTGAGAGAGTGTGATTTGCCCAAAGTCACCCTGTGGGTTTTCACAGGTGAGTGGGGATTCAAACCCTGGTTTCCCAGTCTCCTCATCCAACACTCAAACCACACCATGCTGGCTCTTCATGAAGAAAGGTAGCACACCAAAGTAAATAACTAAGCCCAGGCATAATGCAATCAAACTAATCACCTCCAGTTAATAATGCTGCAACTTTATTCTGGATCAACTGCCATTCTCCTAACTGTTCCTTTTTTTAAAAGAGGTTAATTCCTCCTTCCACTTTCCTAGTCTGGTAAGGAGACTTGCCAACTTGGGAAAAAAGCTGTCTCACAAGCCACTCCCACTTACGTACGGCCCCATCGTACTACCTGGAACAGACCTGATATCTTCCTATTTTAGAAGCTATCACCAGAGAACCCCAGGGAGAATCCCATCATGAAACCCTGAAGAATCACAGCTGCCAATCAGACCTACCAAGACTTGGATAGAACAACAAAGAGGCTGACTCAGTAGTAAGGCAGTTTCCTGTTTTCCTGCTCAGAAGACCCAGACTGAATCCTCACCATCCGCAGGCAGGGCTAGGAAAACAATCCTGGCTGAAACCCTGGACAGCCCTAGCTGTGGGTAAAATATAACAACACTGCACTGGATAACCATTCCCACAAGGTCCAACTCAAGCTAATGCAGCTTTCTGCTTTCCTATATAGAGGTTTCCAGGGTCACCTCGGCATCTCAAGGCGTTGTTTGTTGTTGTTGATGAGATGTGCCTTCAGGTCATTTCTGACCTAGGGCAGCCCTCAGGCAAACCTATTGCAGGGTTCTCTTGGCAAGACTTGTTCAGAAGAGGTTTGCTGTACCTTTCTCTGAGGCTGAGAGAGTGTGACTTGCTCAAGGCTTCCCTGGCCAAGCGAGAATTTGAACCCTGCTCTCCAAAGTTGCAGCCCAACGATCGAACTGCTACACCACCCTCTAAGGCCAGGGAGGGGGGAGCTTTGCCTGAAAGCCTGGCAAGCCAAGCTGCCTGTCAGAGCTGACCCCACCAGTCTAGAAGGCAGACCAAGGGGCTGCTTCAGGATAAGGGCAGCTTCAGCTGTCCCTCTAAAGCAGTGGTTCTCAACCTTCCTAATGCCACGACCCTTTAATACAGTTCCTCATGTTGTGGTGACCCCCCACCATAAAATTATTTATTTATTATTTACAATCCCTCCCCCCCTTCAGCAAAGGCCGCCTTGCCAGCCAGGAATGGGGGGGCAGGGAGGGAAAGAGGAGCCATGTGTCTCCCCCGGGAAAAAACTCCGAGAAACCCCACCCTGGGCTCTGCTTCTGCTTTGCTCTCGTTTCCACTGGGGGGGCAGTGTGGGAAAAGCTTCCAGAGTGTCAACCCTGGCTGGAGGGGGAGGAATCCCAGCGCCTTTGTCTTTTGCGCTGGGCGCAGCTCACCCCCCTGAAAAGTGCTGCCTTGCGGCCCCTTGGCCTTTCCGCAGTGCCCCCTCCGTGGCGAGTGGGGCAGGGGGTGTGGCGAGGAGGGGGCCTGCCCCCCATGCTGCCACTGCCCCCCCAAGCTGGCCCATCAGACGGGAGGTTCTCCTGGTAGCGGAGAAGGGGAGCGATTTCAGTCCCTCCTGAACAGGGGGCAGGAGGACGCGAGCGCGTGGCTTGCGCACCACCACCGAGGAGGGAATGGAGCCTAAGACCATCGGAAACATGTATTTTCCGATGGTCTTCGGTGACCCCTGTGAAAGGGTCATTCAACCCCCAAAGGGGTCCCGACCCACAGGTTGAGAGCCGCTGCTCTAAAGAAAGTTCTGGCCTCCCTTCCTCACCAATTCCAGGGAGGCCTGGGGAAAAGGGTCCTGCCTGAAACCTTGGGGCATTTCCGCATTAGACTGTTCTAGTGCTATGATTCCACTTTCACCTTCCTATGGAATCCCGGGGTTTGCAGTTCAGGGAGGGACCTTTAAGATCCTCAGCCAGAGAGCTCTTTGGCCTCAGGAAACTACAAGCCCCAGAATTCTAGAGGCTGCTGAAAGTGGAATCATAGCGCTGTAACAGTGTAGTGCAGAAAGGCCCTTGGAGAGCCACCGCCGAACGGATCCGCGAGGGCCCGAGGCAGGACCCTGTCGCTGTCCTCTGGTGCTGACGGCCCCGAGCTCCATCCCGGGCCTCCCCAGGCGCCACGGGAAGCCACCTGGCCCCGGCTGCCTCTCAGAGCTGACAAACGGGGTTAAACGGGCCCCAGGGGTCTCTCTTCCCCCGCAGAGACGGGCCGGGTCCAGTCCTCGGCGTCTCCAGGGAAGGGCCCTGCCTGGATCCCCCAAAGCGGCACGGCTGAGGTGACGAGACCCGCAGAAACACGGACCGAGGGCCTGGCTCGGGGTAAGGGCGGACTCCCTCGCCGGCACCTCCGCGGAGGAGGAGGGTCCCGCCCGAGGAGGGCCGCGGCTGCCTCGGGACGGTCCCCTCCCACACAAAGGGGAGCCGGGCGGGCGGCCCGGGCTCTCCCGCCCCACCCCCGCTTCCTCGCGGGCCCCGGAGCCGCGCCGCGCCTCACCCTCCGTCGCCTCCGGGGGCTCCGCGTCCGGGCTGCCCGCCTCCCGCCTCGCCGCCAACGGCTCTCGGACGGGCCGCCGCCGAGCCCGACCAGAGCCCGGCCCTTCCTCCTCCTCCTCCTCAGCCGCCGCCGATCCCACAGCACTTCCGTTTCCGCCTTCCTCCGCCCGCCCTGGGCGCGCGCGTGACGTCACCACGCCGGGAGGGAGGTTGAGAGAGGAAGCCGGCGCCTGGCGTCGTGACGTCACGCAGGGATCCTCTGGGAGAATTTCCTGCGCTGCTTTTGTTATACAACGTTACAGTTCCCCAGATAAAAGCTCAAATGAATGAATAAATAAGTAGGCAGATAAGCAAAAACGTCTTCCCGAGAAAATAGGGCGAAGAAGGAACATTTGGGGAAGGCCCCTTTAAGACTAACGGACGCGGTGGTTCAGCAAGGCATCTTGAGAGTTGTAGTTTGTTCGCCGAGAATAACGCTAGGGCGGGATGCAGGAGTTTACTACGAATCCCAGCAGGCATAGCGGCCGGCGCTCCTTCCGGAGACGTTGAGGTAGAAACCAGTCCGCCTGTGTCGCCTAGTGCGCAAGCGCGGACAGGGGAACCGAGGGAGAAGCCCAGCAGGTAGGAGGCGAGGCTGCTTCTCTGGCTTGGTCCGGAGTGGCGGCTGGGCGCCGGCGTTGGGGCCGTTTCCAGCCCCGGGGAGCCTCCAGGGGGAGGCCCGGGGCCGACCGAGGCTGCCTCGCCGAGGGACAGCTGCCCCCACCCCAGATATTTTTGGGACTGCAGCTCTCAGAATCCCCGGCTGGCTCCTGGCCCTGCTTGTTGGGGCTGATGGGAGTTAGAGTCAGCACCGGAGGGGCCCCTCCCCCGCCTTGTCCGTCTGTGCAGCGGCAGCAGGTCCTTGCTATGGTTTATTGTGAAAAGGTCCCCAAAGCCCCCAGCTCGAGGGAGCCCCCGGCTCAGGGGCTGCTCGGCTCCCCATAGCAGAGGTTGCAACTAGACAAAGGCCGCGTCCACACCACACTGTTATAGCGCTATTATTCCACTTTCAACCCCCTGTGGAATTCTGGGGTTTGTCGTTTCCGGAGGCCCAAGAGCTTTCTGGCTGAGGATTCTCAATGCCCCTCCCTAAACTGCAAAGCCCAGGATTCTATAGGGTGTTGAAAGTGGAATGATAGCACTAGAACAGTGTAGGGTGGAAGTGGCCAAAGAGGAAGAGCCTCCATCGCCTTGTAGCTGCTTTTGCCATTTTCTGTGCTGGGCGCGATCTCATCGCTTTGCCAAATTTGCCAATATTTTGTCCCTGGAAACTTCTGGGAACAAAATCCATCATTATTTTTTTCTCAGCACTTGCCCTTACGGTGAGATTTTATCTTCCCCTCACCCACTTTGGAGCAGACTTTTGAGTCTGTTTAGGGGAAATAAAACAGGAGGGGAAGTCACTGCTTCCAGTATTTGGTTTGCCTCCTTCTGGGTAGAGGAGTAGGGGCTTGTATTGCCTGGGTGGAGAAGAAAAGCCTGGATCCACAGCTGCCTCCCCTCCAGGGATATATACATGGGCCACATGGCATTGGATTACGCCCCTAGACTGTTGGTTCAGCCAGTTTGCATGAATTACAGAATAAAAACCCCGGTTAAAATCACTAATGCAAAAACATTTTAAATGGTGTTTAATTATGTACATCGTTTTCCCTTTGATAGGCGCTTCCAACCTTCATTTTGAATGGCCTTACCCTTTTCTTTGCTGCTTTCCCCAGGTTCCCTTGCCAACATGAAGGATTCTTTGACGCTCTTGTCTCGCGTCCCTGCACACCCAGACTCCCGGTGTTGGTTCCTAGCCTGGAACCCAACAGGAACCCTCTTAGCTTCCTGTGGCGGAGACCGTAGCATCCGCATATGGGGAAAAGAAGGTGAGCTGGAAAGGTTAACTTGGTTATTACTTCCCTGGGACCTGGCTCAGTTGCAAGAGATCAAAAAAACATCTGAGTCTTTGGTCAAGACCTTCAGTTTAAATTGAGGAGTAGCTCCGCCCCCTGAATTTCCTTGACTGTAATTTGTGGTTTTTTTTTTAAATCTAGACCCTAATTGGTATTCAGTTAATCTGATGCATGCTCACCTGGGTAGATTCTGATTAATTATAGTTGGCCCTCCATGCATTGTTTAATGTAAATATACCAGTTTTTCAAAAGCAGAAGTAGATTTCTAGCTTCTTCTCCTTTTGATATGTGTATTTGATGGTCAGTGTGTCCCACAGAGGTTCCCAGGGGCAGGAAATGGCCCCTAAAACATGAGCAGTTGCCCATCCTTGGCTTGTGGCAACAAGAATGTGCTAACACTTCAGCGAAGTTAAATGGGAACTGACAGAGGGATAATTCAGGATCTCGGTGGGATCCTTTTGCTTCCATTTGATGTTTGTTAGAGTCCTGTTGCTTTTAAAATTCCTTTGTGGCAGCTGATAATTCTCTAAGGATTTTAAGTGGATCCCAGGCCATGGTTAAGATGTAGCCACAAGGTGCCTGTTGAATTTGGCTTCCCTAATAATAGGACACAACGTGAGATGGCACGGCTCTTTGCAAAAGGTCATAAGGCTAGGAAAAGCAGAAGGCTGTAGAAAAAGAAAAAGACCACATTCCATGTGGATTGCTTCAGTGAAGGAAGCCATGGCTGCCCTTAGTCTGCATGACTTCATAGGACTGTTGATGCCACCATACGTTGAAGCTGGCTTGGTAGCTAATAACAAAGAACCCTTTGGATGACATGGTCGGGAGAAGGAGAAGGACTTCCAGGGGACCTCAGGGATCTCACGCACCCCTTCCCACTTTCCTTTCCAAAACAGGTGATGCCTGGGTATGCAAGTCCGTGCTGGGCGAGGGGCACCAGAGAACCATCCGCAAGGTGGCCTGGTCCCCTTGTGGAAATTATCTTGCCTCGGCCAGCTTTGACGCAACAACCTGCATTTGGAAGAAGAACCAAGAGGATTTTGAGGTAACTGCTGTAAAGTTGGAACTAAAAGATCCTCAAACTAGCCTTTTTTTTTTTTTTGCTTGCTTGCTTTAATAACATTTTAAAGGGAATCAGCACAGTTGAACTGAAAGTAGAAGCTTGCCAATCTTAACTGACCTTTGGCAATAGAAAGATTAGGCTACTGAAAGATGGGAAGGTGTTGTAATTTTGGAGATAAAGGTATGAATAACTATACACATATATAACTGCCAAAAGGAATGTTGGAAGTCACTTTTTTCTCTTTTTCTTCATTTTTGTTTAATTTGTCTTCTGTACTTTTTAATTTTTATTATATTTTAGTTTTCTATTTTTTTGCTTTTGTCTCTAATCTTTGTAACTTTTAAAGTATTAAAAAGGTTCTTAATAAAAATTGTTTTTAAAGAGGTAAAAAGGGAAAATGCTCTCTTTCAGTGTGTTGCGACCTTGGAGGGCCATGAGAATGAGGTGAAGTCTGTGGCCTGGGCCCCCTCCGGCACCCTGCTGGCCACCTGCAGCCGAGACAAGAGTGTCTGGGTTTGGGAAGGTGAGAACTGGGAAAGGGCTGGGGTCAAGGGAGCGGGAAGGAAGGAGCCAGGGTCCTCTGTTCTGGGTTACTCTTATTTCTTGTGGGAATTGTGGAGGCAAGGGGGGAACTTGTCTCCTCTCTGAGCTGGGCTCATGTGCACTGCCCCCCTCATTCACTCTGTTGCAGTGGATGAAGAGGACGAGTATGAGTGCATGAGCGTCTTGAATTCGCACACGCAGGACGTCAAGCATGTGGCCTGGCATCCCAACCAGGAGGTGAGTGAACTGCTAGCATCTCTGACCGTGGAGGGAACCTGGCATGTGTGTAGAGGAGATCCCCTGATCACTATCAGGGGAACAGTCTTTACCCAGAGAGCCAGTGCGGTGTAGCAGTTTGAATGTAAGATTAGAATTCTGGGAGACTAGAGTTTGAGTCCCTGCTCAGCAGTGGAAATCCACTGGGTGACTGTGGGCAAGTCACACTTTCAGCCGCAGGAAGAAAATGACAAACCGCCTTTGAACACATTCTGACAAAAAAACCCATGATAGGTTTGCTTTAGGGTTGCCGTAACTCAGAAATGACTTGAAGGCACACAGCAACAAGTTTTTAACCAACACATGGTCTCTCGGTATCATTTCAGTTCTTTGCCCATTTTGTGTTGTTAATAGCATGTGACGTTAATAATGTTTGGTTTCAAATTCACAAATACATACACTCTTTCTTGTGCCTGCACATGTGCTCTTTCTTCCTCTTTTACACTCACTTGCACACTGTCTCTTTTCCTGCATACACACACATAACCTCACGCTTCTCCCCTTTTCTTCCCAGCTGCTGGCATCAGCCAGTTATGATGACACTGTGAAATTGTACCGGGAGGAAGAGGATGACTGGGTTTGCTTTGCTACACTGGAAGGGCATGAGTCCACTGTTTGGAGCCTGGCCTTCGACCAGAGTGGGGACCGCCTGGCCTCCTGCAGCGATGACAAGACGGTCCGCATTTGGCGCCAGTACAAGCCAGGCAATGCGCAAGGTCAGTGGTGCTATGGATCTGGACAAGGAGTTGATGTAGCTGAACGCTGTGCCTGCAGAGTTTCATGGTCACCATTTACTGTTTTCGCCTTGACGAAACTGAACCCTACGAAGGAAGCAACTCACACTGAGGTTTAAAGACTTCACTGGCACCACTGCTGAAGCACAGCTGAGTTCAGCTTTCTCATACTGACCCAGATGCCCTCCCTTCTTCCTCACCTTCCTGCTTCCCTTCGTATGTCCTTAGCAATACCATATATATCGCTGTTAACAGTGATTCCATATGTTAGTTAGCTATCAAGTTGACTTTGATTTATGGTGTCCTTATAAATGAGAGGTCTCCAGGAACCCCCCTCATCAGCTGCCTTGCTGCAGCCTTGCAAGTTCAGGGCAGCCGTGGCTTCCTTGAGTTAGTCAGACCGCCAACTTTTTCTACTTCCTTCCACTTTAGCGAACATTATTGCCTTTTCCAGTGAGTCATGT
This sequence comes from Ctenosaura bakeri, assembly GCA_948474755.1. Classification (NCBI taxonomy): domain Eukaryota; kingdom Metazoa; phylum Chordata; class Lepidosauria; order Squamata; family Iguanidae; genus Ctenosaura; species Ctenosaura bakeri. The sequence continues at coordinate 137,039 of CAOLHI010001907.1, forward strand.
CATATCATATGTCCAAAGTATGACAGCATCTGCTTAATCATTTTGACTTCTAGGGAGAGTTCAGGCTATGTACTATAGGACCCATTAATTGATCTTTTCAGCACTCCATGGTATCTGTAGAACTGTCTTCCAGCTCTACATTTCACATGAGTTTTTTTCACTATCCAGCTTTTACTCATAAACAGAAGGCAGTACTGTTTTGAGGTTCCTTCCCTAGTTCTGCTACTGAAGTCCCAAAGCATTGGTTGGATCTTATATGCTGAGCCCAGGCAGGCCTGAGCCTCAAGAACTGTTTGTATGTTGTAGGGGTGGCCTGCTGTGGCACCGATCCTGCCTGGAAATGCATCTGCACCCTTTCTGGCTTTCACACGAGGACCATCTATGATGTGGCATGGTGAGTGGAGGGAAGCCTCAGAGGGCTATACAGGTTTAGGCAGCTCAGGTGAGTGGCACAGCAGGTGGGTCTGTATCAAGCCTGCCTCAGGTTTTCTATAAGTGATCTTGCATGAGATTTCCAGGCTCTCATAAGAGTTTTAACATCCTTGGAGCCTGGAACTCCTGTGAGAGGCCCTCATGTCATGAGACCTGAACCTGACTATATATAGTACTGGCCACTCTTGAGCTGGCCTGGCAAGAGCCAGTTGTCCCATACATATCATTGCTTGAAAAATTTGGCAACCCAAGCTGGGGGTGCCTGACCCCCCCCCCAGCCACACTGGGTGTTTTGGCAACCCTACTAGGAAGTCCCTATCCAACATTCTTACCTTGGTGCCAAAAAAGTTCCCTAGTTTTATTCCAGACTCCTCCACCATTGCTCCATTGGTAGTGGTTCTCATCCTCTTTAGGTGCCGCTTGACAGGAGCTTTAGCCACAGCCTGTGGGGACGACGCCATCCGGGTGTTTGAAGAAGAACCCAACTCTGATCCCCACCAGCCCACCTTCAGCCTGACTGTCCACATGGCCCGGGCCCACTCCCAGGACGTGAATTGTGTGGCTTGGAATCCCAAGGAAGCTGGTCTGCTGGCTTCCTGTAGTGACGACGGAGAGATTGCCTTCTGGAAATACCAGCGCCCTGAGGTTTGCTGAGTTGATGTCCTAACTGTATTCTGTCCTCAGGAAAGGTGCTGTGAACAGTCTTCACCCCACCGATACTTCATTTCCTAGAACTCATCCCATATATTGGGGGGGGGGTTTGCTGGTTCTTCCATAGAGACTCCAGTTACTGCCTGGATTGCATATGCCAGTGCCCTAGTCTTATCTTGCACCCACCCACTCTGGAAGCTGGATTTCCAAGGGAGGGGTGGGAATGAAGATAGGGACTGAGAGGTGCAGTTGTAGAAACAAGTTGGTTTGTGAAGCAGGTAATAAAGTTAAAGATGATAGAGTTTGTGCTGTTCTTACTCTACTTCCAAACTACCTTTTCAGTAGTACCTGGAAGGGCAAAAGTAATTCAAGCTGACTGACCGTGAGGCAGGAGCAGATATTTTGGTCTTACCATAAAATTTTGGTCATCCCTAAATCTCTTTAGAAGGCACTGTATGAGGAAAATCACTGCTTGTCATACTTCTGTATTAACTTCAAGATAAAATTTTCTCTTCCAAGTACAAACACATTGTCCACCAGAAATTATATGGATATAGCATGTAATGGCTAAGGCCACTACTTCACTTGAAAGCCCTGGCTAGCCAGATGTAATTTTTAAAAAATAATCTTTGGGTCACATCATCACAACCTTTGTATGTGGAAGTGGAATATGTTACCAGCAATGCCACTGAAACTGGAAACAGACCAGCTTGTGTTGACTCTAGTAGGCTCACAAATGGACTGTAGTCCAGGCTTATTCAGCAAGCTATATTCCTGTAATTCCAGAGGTATTCTGTGCACTCTTGCACAGCTAAAAACAACAGAATCACACCAGCTGAGATACTAAGCCAGGCAGATTTAGCTGCCTGCAGATTTCATGAGAAGTCCAGCAAGCTACAGAAGTTTTGCAACTAAACTACAGCATACTAACTTTACACAGAAGCAGTGACATATTCTGATTTTTCAACACTATACTTGGTGTCACATGCAGAGCAGGGGCACACCAACACATTAAAGTTGTGGTATAGTGTCATTATCTGGAGCATCATCATATGAGAACAATCACCTTCCTCAGAGTAAGCCATCTCCTGGATTAGCTCCTTGCATTGAAAAAGGCAAGTTTAATGTTTATGGATGGGCTCAGGTTTGGAATAGAAGGCAAAAATGAAGCACTGGTAGATTTGGAGTAATCAAGGAGTTTTATACACAGCTTGCTTAGTAAATCTTCTCCCACTGCCATAACAAAAGGAGCCCAGACTGTTCCTAAAGATCTTTATTCAGGAGACAAATATGAACTCAAAACAACCTACTCAAGCCACTTACTTAAAATACTGTACACAACTAGTGCTGAGGGTTTTTTTTTTTAAAAAAAAGTTTCTTCTGGGGCTGAAACAACATGGAGGCAATTCCTTCTACACATTTAGCCTAACACAAAATTCAGAATCTGAGTGAAGATTTAATGGAAGGGGTCTTTAGAAAGAGGGTAGAGACCAGGAAATATACAGCGGTCAAAAGGACGCATGTGAAATGTCTTCAAAAGGAGCCACAGTGGATCTCTTGCTCCAAGATAGCTCAGAATTACTGTCCATGGTCCAATAGAGATGTACACCAGATGCCTGACTCACTCTGAATCACTGTCACTCTCTGCCTCCTTCACATCCACACTGAACTTGTACTCCTGGTCACAGCCCATGTAAGCATCACTCATGAAGTACAGGGTATAGTTGTGGGTCCCAGTAGCTGGTGCCACAAAGTCCAGTTTCACCTAAAATCAGGGAAGAGATTTGTAAGCAGGCGTTCTTAGTTTAAACTAGATCATAACTGGCTATAGAGGAAGCATGCCCAAAAGAGTGCCCTTCCCAGCTCATCGCACCCATGAAAGCCATGGCTGAAGGTATACAGTGTGTCACAGCTGTTTTTTTAAAACAGTATGCAAAGCAGTGTGGAGAGTACTCTTGAAACCTGCCTACTTCCACTTTTCAGATGGAATAAAAAAACTGGGGAAGCATGAGGAAGAAGAGTTTATGCAACACTTGCCAAGTGACAGCCCTGCCCATGCTGTGGGTGGTGCTGGCAGAAACCCACATTTGTAGAATTATCTCAGCAGTCAGAATTCAGCTTCCAAAGTATCCTCAAGCTCTTCTAAAACAAGAGATTTCTAAGCTCCGACTACAGAGTCTCAATGAATGTTTACACTCCTGAAGTATCAGATGTTGGGGACCAGGGGCTGGACATTTCCAGATCTCAAGAGTAGACTTTAGTAGCCTGGAAACCTCATTAAGGAGATGGGAAAAAACACAAGTTGACTCTGTTTTGTACAAATATTGAGTTCTTCTCAACCACAGAAACTGGTTTTCTTGCACCTCAGAATTTACTTCCCACCAAAGAAAAAGTGGTCTACAGTCTTAATCATACATGTAATTCCACTGCCCTAACTGTAAGCCAATTTCATGATTTTCAATAATTTAAAGACAACAATATCAAGGCATGAGTCAATGACAAAGAGTCAACAACAAACTTCAAGAGACACCAGAACGCAAGTTTGCCAAGCAATTAAGACTATGGCAGAGACTGGACTAAATAGCCCTTGTTGTCCCTTTCAACTTTTTGATTCTATAATCTCAGCCTGAGTTAGGGACGTACAGTTCCAGCACCCAAAAAAATAAATCTAAAGCCATATTCTCTCACCTTTCCCTCACTTAAAACTTTCCTTGGAAAGCATGTAACAGTTCCCAGGATCCAAAATGTGACAGCTTGGTCATATCTGAAGCATGCCCTTCCCAGGAGGAGCTAGATTTCCTGTGTTACCCCTGCAATACTGTTCCTTCAATGTAGCTTCTGAACTGACACAGCTTTTATGTGCTGAGGCAGAGGAAAACCACCTTCTCTCTCACAATTACTTGTCAAGGGAACTTCCACTTCAGTGAAGCCACAAACTTGGGTCCCTTTCCCCTAAATGCTGTGAACCTCCCCCACTGCCCTCCTTGTGAGCCTGCTCACATCCTCCATGGCCTGAGGCAGGCCAACACAAATGCCCGTGATCTACCATGCTGAGCCCACCATAGCTGCGTATAATGCTCAAGAATGCAGCACTCTTTTCATCCCATAATGCCCCCATTCCCCACACACCCCAAATGTGAACAGCTGTTCTTGCTCACCTTGGCCTTCTGCTGCAATGTGAGTCTCTTAATGGAGATAAGGCTGTTGGATTTGGAGTCACCAATCACAACCCACCAGCCCTCTTCACGTTTCTGTACAGAGGAGGAAGGGAAGGAGACAGTGAGAGACAGAACAAAAATACAGGCTTCACAGCTTAAGACAATTTGCCTACCACAAAAGGAATACCCCAAAGGGATATCTCTCTTCCAAGGCCCCAACATACCTGTGGGAAGAGGGGTGCAATCACTGGCCCAGTGACTTCCTCTTCTCGTTCCAGCTGAACCAACACCACTACTGGCCCTCCGCTGGAGAAACAAAGCAGAGAGGAGATCTTAGCCATCACCCCAACAATGGTGCAGTGTCTAGGCAGTACCTGCCAAGCTTATTTCTCATCCTGATTCGGACAAGAGATTCAGGAGTCAACAGAGCAGCAAGTCACATTGCATGCTAGGGCTTCCAGTGCAGGATCCTGAACAATACAAGTTTCAGTGAGAAAACAGAACATTCTTGCCAAAGAGAGTCCTCTCGAGTGGGCAGCTTCTGGTTAGAAACTGGATGAATCATGACAGCACCCCAGAGAGTGTTCTAAATGATTTGTGTACAGGGTTGATGCAAACCTATAAACTCCAGGTCAGTATTAAGCAGTACAGCAAAGTAGGGAGAGCCAGGAACAGAAAGTATTGTGGGGGGGAGATGGGCCCACAGTCCTGTGCTAAGTCTGTAGCTGAGGCACAACTCAAACTTGCAACAGTCTGGCTCAAAGGCCTCTCAGCAGCTCTGCTATGCCAGATGATCTCTGAGGGAGTGGGGAGCAATCCACTTCATTTAAGACACGGCTCAGCAAAGGATAGCCTGTGGGCCCCAGAAGGCCCCATCAAGGGACTGAGAGTGGCCCTTTTCTAATTGAAAAGAAGGACTCTCGCACCACTGCAAGCTGTTTTAGTCCAAAGGGAAACCCATTTCTCCCCTGCTAAACCTAGAAAACATATGATTATATGGCACAGGAAGCACAGTGAACGTACACCTCATGGCCTCCAGGCACAGCAAAGTTTATTTTCAGTTAAAAAAATTAAAATAGGGAAACAATAATGTGGAAGGACCCAGATGTTGCCCACCCCTGATTTAAAACAAGACCCAAGCATTTCTGTCTACCCCTAAAGTCAAAGCCCTCATTCTTGATAGTGACATAACATTCTATGAAAATAGCCAGGCCCAGTTCAATCATGCCTGGGCCCCAGTGGCTCCTGTTCTAGCTACCACAGCTGAGGCCTCAGAAGGAGAAGGAGAACAGCCAAGAGCTGCTGAACTTACTTCCCATCCCATCCCCCTCTTCCCCTTGCATGTTATGGCTTACATAGACAGAAAACTTATGGGCAGGTAATTGTGAAACCAACTTATTGGTAAGCTGCTCTGGAAACGTTTGTGGTTGAAGGGTGGAGCAGAAACACCCTAATGAATAAATGCATCCTGCAACTTCCCTTCATCAAATTTACATCAGAGGGTTTTTCACTGAGGCAGTGAGTCCCACAGCAAGCATTATTCCTCGCATTACCTGCGGATACTGTCCTTTTCCACCACCTCGTAGGAAAGCTCAATGTTGGGGTAGCGGTTACAGAAGCGGGCCACATCAGCGATCTGGGCGTCAGAGAGCTGCAGGAGGGCATTGCGGTCCTCATCCTCCATTTCCATGATGTCAAAAACACTTTCCACGCCCTGCAAAGGAGGGCAAGCACAAGGTGAGCAAAGCCTTCTGACCCAAAGGGAGAGAAGCCTTCCTGGCCACCATGTTTCCCCTACTTGAACCCACTCTCACCTTCTCTGTGCAGCGCTTGATGTGCTCTGAGGTGAAGTGTGGTAGCTGCTTCAGGTAGGAGTCCTTTGACCACATGGCCTGGGTGACCATCTGGGCCAGCTCCATGGCGGCCAGAGCAGGGCTCAGCCAGCCATTACTGGAGAGGACGTCCACGCAGGCTTGGATCAGTCGAATTGCCTGGGAAAGGAAGCAAACCCAAAGTGTTTAGTGTCCCATTTTGGCACTTAAAAAAACAAGGCCAGTTCCCACATCTAACTGAATGCCCTCAAAACCAGGAGGAGCTTACCCTGGGGTGAAAGAAGTGCCATTCACAGGCCAGAGCATATTCTCCACCACCACCCTAGCAGAATGTCCCCCATTTTTTTCAGCAAAATGTTCAGCCAAAAATATTTTTACAAAACCCTGCCCAAAACTCCACAAAAAACATGGCAGTATGCATCCCGTCAGCCCTTTACCTCTGAAACCCTGAAAAATTGGCTCTATTTTGGCTGATTACCAGCACTGGAAATGGTATAACATCACTGCCAGTCATGCCAGGAGGGAAAGTGTGGCCAGGTGTCCTTCACAGTTTTCCACCTTTAAGCTAGACAGTATCTGGCCTTGTTTGTCACCAAGGCCTACCCTTGAAAAAGCAGGCTGGCACCACTTGGCAAGCCCTGCTTGCCTTCACCCCGCCCTATCCTTCCCCAGGCTGATACCTTGCTCAAGATCTCCTCTGTATCAGACTGGAGCTCTGCACTCAGCTGCATTCGTGACAGATGAGCCTGCAGCAGGAGGTTGGTTTTGACATGGGGATCGTTGAACTTGGGATTATTCAGCTTGTGAGGCACCTTCTGGGCAAGCTGAAGAAGGGCGAGACACAAGAATCAGCACACAGTCGTTATTCATCTGCAAGTGCTCACACAATCAAGAAGTGCACAGACTTTTGGCTCGGGCATGGAGGTGAAAAACATAGTAAAAACACCCCCATGCCCCAGAGGGGTTTTGGATCAAAACAGTTTTTTTGTTTGCTTGTTTGTTTTTGTGGGGGCTGCGTACGGCTGAGGCGGCAGCTCTCCAAGATCCCCTCAGGGGCCACTGTGACCTCCAGAACATCTAACAGCTGCTCACCCCTGCCATACATACACAAACACATATGGCTGTGTATGTCTATAAACACATATATGGGACATGTATAATGCCATCCTGTCATATATTTGACATTACCAGAATATACCAAAGCTGAATTATGCAACTGCTTCTCTTTTAAAATGTTAAAAAAGCAATTTTGTTAAATTTTGAGAAGGACTCGAGCCCAGCAGTCAAAATAGAGCCTACCCACAAGCATCAACCCTCCATCATGCACTGCTCATCATAAAACTTGGCATCCTCTTTGGAAGCTGGCTTGAAGAGGTGGCTCGTTCCCTCACCTGGCGCAGGAGGTTGTCCTCATGGTGCCTGATGGGAATGTTTTCATACTCAGCTGCATTAGAAATAATTTCGATCAAGCCTCGCACTTTGGTCTTGGCATTCAGGGACATGCTGAAGAGTTCTACAGAAGAGGGGTTATAATAAAGAGAACATCAGGCATAAAGTCTTGAACAATAACCCAAACGCACAGCATGCTGTGATCAGATTCCCTCCACCCTAGTACAAACAACCTTACCGATGGTGGTGTAGTTGATGTAGTAATAAGCTGCGATCATGCCCAAGTTGAGAGGTGCCACATCCATCTCGTCCTCAATGCTGATGCACTTGGACTGCTCCAAGTCACTGAGAGTCTGCTCCACCAACTCAGAGAGGTGGTCAGAGAGATGCCTGTGGGAAACACCTGGACAAAAGGGACAAGCTGTATCAGGTGCTGCTCATCTCAAGGCTGTAGGTGAAAAAACTTGGAAGTCTTAGCACTATTCTATTGATTTATTTTAAATAACAAAAAGTTAAAAACCACCCAATAGCTGAATTCCTCTGCATGTGCACAAAGTTGTTTTTTTTTTTTTTTTTAATGAAATGCAGCTAGCATCCTATTCTATATTTATGAGACAAGACAGGTAAGGCAGACTTAACAATTTGGTAACTTTTGGGATTTAGCTTAATGGCTCCATTTTGGTTGGCCCAATAAAGATACCACTATTTTGTGGATTTGGGATTTTGTTGTATTTTGCTGCAAGGCCCAGCATGGCTACGCCTAAATATGTTCACAAAAACCTAAACACACTAAAAAGGAACAGTTTCCAAATATGTTTGGGAAATACCACTTCAGAAGTGTAACAAGGTAATATTCCTTCTCTTCTTTTGCCTGCCCTTTCACCTGGGACAGGAGAGGTGGCCAAAAAAGAAAACCAAGCTGGATGTCAAGCAACTGCCCTTCCTACCTTGCAGATTGTAGTAGTTGGGATTCTGAGTCATCCTCCGGTACAAGAAGGTCCAGGTGAGGTAGTCCACAGCATCCTGCTTATTCTCAATGGTTTTGGTGACAATCTCAGCATTGAAGTGATCGTGCATGCAGTGGTCCAGGTGAGATTCCACTGGGAGGGGTTCATAAAGGAACTTCTTGAAGAAGTCCTGGAGCAGGAGAACCAAAAGGGGTGTTTCACTACTTTAATCAAAGCAGTTGGCCTACACTGACCAAATAAACACTCAAACCCAGGAGAGCAAAGGAAGCAGACTCTAAAAGGCTACAAGAAGAGAAAATATGCAAAAGAATTCAGAGATCCCAAATGCCTTTAAGCCAGCAAATAACATAGGAGTCTATGCATTCTTCCTCCTCCTCCTCCTCTTCCTCCTTCACTCACCTTCTTGGATCCCTGGCACATAATGACGCAGCGTCCTTCATCATCTTGCAATGGACGGTTGGCATGACCCACCATCTGCAGCACGTCATAGATGGGGTAATCCACATACCTGGCACACAGAAGAGAAGAATTCATAATGTTAACAGAAGAAGAGATCAAGGGATCTAGACTACAGCAATTGTGCCTGCAATAATCACACTCAGGCAAATTTTCAACTCCAAGGAGAAGATTCACTAGGCACATTGTCATTAAGGATCATAATCCTTAGAGGTCTGGGGACTCTGAAGTTCTTCTACACATTCTGCTTTACTTTAAATTTTAATCATCCCAGTCAGGAATTACATCTCTTTTATAGACTTCCAGCAGACAAGGTGTATTTCATGTATTTTACAGTTCACCTGATTCCCAGTGTTTCTCAAGCCTGCTATGTTGCCATTACAGAAAAAGGTTCAATCACTCCAAATGTGATTCATTTTCTATTTCAAGTATTATTTCAAATTATCTCAATACTCAAGAATGGCTGGTTCACCTCTGTACATATGTCACTTTCTATCTTGTCTTGCTAGTGCTTCTTATTATTTTCCTGACCGATATATGACTGCAATAAATAATACATTATCAATCTGTATCACAGATTCTAGCAAGCATTTCATTCTGACAGGTGATGTGAACCAATTTCTTTGCCAGAGAATAACCAAACCAGGATCTGGATTCTGAACACACTGTGATACCAAGGACACTGCAGAAATTAAACATTCCTTTCCTGAAAGCTAAGGGTTCCACTAAAGAAGGGAAGTCCCATTATATTCTCTCTGGCATCTAGGATACCAACAACTGACCATGCACTTTCAATAAGCAAAAGACCCAGTAACATATACTTTGACATTACCTTTTCAATACACAGAAAGCTTAAAACCAAATTCTGTGACAAAGAATAGCCATTAGGTCTCTCCTACAGTTTTTTACGGGTCCAAGAACCAACATCCCACATCCCCACAGAAGCCTCCACTCACGCATGGATCTTGCCGTTGTAGTACTGCGTGTCCATAATGATCACCAAATGAGCAGCCACGTTCATTCCCCAGCAGAGGCTGCGCGAGGCCACCACCACCTGGATGGCACCTGAAGTGCAAAACAGGAGAAGAGAATGAGGTGAGGAACTACCCAGAGGCCACCTGAGTGGTGTTGGGACACACACAAATGCTATCCAGAATTAGCAGACTTTTTGAAAGCAACCCAAACTCTTTCCAGAAACCATCCATGAACATGCATGCATTATGAGTACACACACAGACTGAAACTAGGTAGTGAACAAGAACACAATCCAGCCTCCCAGTCAGCCTTCCCTGATGTATATAAAAGGTGTCTGATACAATAATGTTATTTCTTTTACAATTCTGAGATTCTCCCCAGCAATAGTGCCCATAGGTCTTTTCCCCCTTCAAGGTTCCCTTAGGACTATAGTTCTCCCCAATTCACCCAGAACAGCTACGGATGACTTTACTGCATCTCACTACCCATCCTGCCCTCACTATCACTGCCACTTCACCTGAGGAAAAAAGCTGCTCCACGACTCTTCGCTCCATAGCTGTCAGCCCCTCATGTAGGTAGCCCACCCCGTTGACCAGTGTCTCTTTCAAGGTGTTGTCATTCAGCTTGTCCAGATACGGAGCCACGTCCTTCTCTGTACAGTGCAAGAACCTGTCAAGGAGCAGCAAAACAGAGATAAGGCAGGAAAGCGAAATGAAGGAGTTCTAAGACTCTCCCACTTGTTTACACCAGTTGTAAGCAAAGTGGACTCTAGAGGAGATGCACACACAGCCCCCTGAAACCCCTTTTCGTGGTTCCCAAGAATAAACCGGACTAACACTCTCCGCATACCTCTGTCTCTGCACATCCGAGGCACAGGTGGTGAGGATGTCAATGGCCGTGAGACGGGTCTGCTTGCGGGATGGCACAAACACAATGACCGGCTTCTTGGGTGAGTGTTTCATGATAGCGTGATAAACTGGCTTGGCCATGGAGAGCAAGCGGGTCTGCGTGTGACTGATGTTGAAACCCTGAAGGGGAGGAAGAAAGGAAAAAAATAATAATAAGATCGGTAAGAAGGTCAGATACACTTTCTGTGGGAGAAATTAATGGGAAGCGCTGTACTGCCATGCCAGCTTTAATCCTTCACATTTCCAGGTACTGCTTCTCAGCCTGAAACCCAGTCAGTGTTATCAATACTGAACCAATGGTCTGACTTGGTAGAAAGCACCTTTGGGTGTTCTTATCAATTTCCGAGTGAATGAGCGAGTGAGTGAGAGAAAGAGACACGGTGACTTACTTGGATGTGCAGCTCCAAGGGCACAGGGCGCACATTGGGGTGGAAATTGAAGGTGGCAGTGGCGCTGCAGCCCAGCCAGTGGGCCACATCCTTGGCGTTGGACAGGGAGGAGCTCAAGGCCACAATGCGGATGGGCCGCTCAATCTGGGAGGAGATGTAGCGCATCCGAGAGCAGATCACCTCCAAGACAGGCTGCAAAAGAAAGCCAGAAGTACCTAAGTTACATCAGGTAAACCCCAGTGGTGTCACAGCTGCAGATTCTGGTTGATCTGTGGAACTTTGCAAAATGTCTTAATCCATTCTTCCTCTTTCATCACTTCAAGCAGCATATTCCGTTTTTAGTTCCAACAAGTTCAGGGGAGGCGGTGAGTGACATGGCATGCAGGTATGACCCTCTGTAGAGCTATGAAGGACATCTGCATCCCCCAGACTGTTGGCAGTTGCCCACCCCAGCCTGAACGCTCAGCTAGAGAGACCAACATTTTGATCCAATAAATGGCAGCTTTCTGTTTGCTCCCTATATCCCTGTGGGGTGAAAAAAAATTACCTCTGAAATGAACCAAACAGAAAGGGCATGAGCCTTGGTTGAAAGAATCTTGCTTCCATGCCTCCCACTCCACAACATTAACTGTCATTGGGGGAGAAGGGGCTTCCAGTGGCAGCCCCTCATGTGGTATCACATATATGTAAGCTGGGAGGAGTTTTCTGTGGGAGATGGGAGAGATTTCTCTAAAAAGTTCCCAACAGAGACATGGAAGCAGTCTCCCCTGTGCAGAAGGCCTAAGGGAACCTCCCCCATTCTTCATTTCAACCCCCAATGAGGTCCCGCTCCAGCCCACATCACCCTGGATGATCAGTTTCACACATGACAAGCCCTCCCCTAGAAGAGGGGTCAGGAGTGGCCAGCTTTCTCCTGTGAACTGCATTTCTTGCTGGAAAGGACTCACCCCATTCTCGCCACCAATGAGGTGCACTTCATCCACAATGAAGAGGTTGACATTCTGCACATTCTTGCGCTGCTTCCAGCGCCGGGAGAGGATGTCCCATTTCTCTGGGGTGCTGATGATGATGTTGCCCTTACCCAGGAGCTTCAGGTCAGTGCTGGTCTCCCCTGTCAACAGGACAACCTTTTTGAGCAGGCGTTCTTGGAACTTCTCGTACCAGTCCAGGAAGATCTGCCAGGACAGGAAGAAGAGCTGAAATCCTCAACAGTTTCCATACCATACTCTCCCCTCCTCTCCCCTCTCCTCTTCAGGCATGGTCTTCTAGGTTTATAATGCAAACAGACAGACATAGCACAAAACAAATCAACAGCTCTTTAAAATTCTTCTTCCAATTCTGCAAAATTGGATTTCTCTTCACTAATCTCCAAAGGAAGCATTCTACCAACTATGGGAAGAGGAACTGGTTTAAATGTATTCCAATGAACCTTCCTGGGAAAAGAGTTAAGCTGAAGGCACTGTACCTGCTCAGCAAGGGCCTCCATGGGTGTGATGTAGACACAACGGCCCTCCGAGTTCTGCAGCAGCATCCTCAGGATAGCAAACTCTGCACAGATGGTCTTTCCGCTGCCAGTGGGAGCTCCCACAAAGACATTTTCATCGCTATTATAGACTGTGTTGAACACTGGATAGAAAAAAAAAGAGTTAAATGTCTGCCCAACAATGCCAAAGAGGAGCTGAATTTGTTACCATGTCACAATTAAGCATAAAACACATGATTGCTATTAATAAGACTACTAACCTAAATTTCCCTGGCTACAAGAAGATGACAGAGCAAGCATAGGGTGGTGGTTTGAGAGTTGGACTATGAAGACTAGGGTTTGAATCCCTGCTCAGTCATGGAAACTGACTGAGTGATCCTGGGCAAGTCACACTCAGCCTTAGAGGAAGGCAAGGGCAAAGCCAATCAACTTTCTCACCTAAAGGACACATTTTTTTTTTGCAGCTCCACACCCCACTGATCAGACACTCATACACTGCTCACCTTGGGTCTGGATGGGGTTGAAGAAGGGAAACTTGTCCTGGTAAAGACTCTCAAAGGCACTGTTTCGCAAAGCAGAAACAGGCAGTGGCTGTAGGTCCAGCAGCTCAGTTGGCGGAGGATACTTCTCTGGAAGGATCAGATGTCGGAAGGATACGGGCAGCTGTGTCTCGCAGGCTGGAAGCACAGAAATACAACAAAGAAGAGGATCAGCACCAACAGCCAGCTGTGGATCATCCAACATGGAGAAATATTAGCATTTGCTGTGAAGATCAGGGTGGCCTTTTGCATTCTTTCAATAATACTGGGGTTGTTATGTACTTAACACATTAACTGTAGCTAATGGCAGCACAGTGTGATGTGAGACATTTTTGCAACATTTCAGTTGGTCCGCTCCCTGCTCTCTCCATAATGATGCATCTATGTGGAATACCCCCTTTTAATTATTTATTTGTATGCTACTACTTATATGCTAAAATTTATATTTTATTTTCCCATAGTGAACTGGGTTCAAGGTGGCTTTCAAAAAACACCAAGTTATAAAAATACAACTCCACATCTGGAAGAAAAATGGTCACAAACTATAGTAAGATATTCAAATATAGGAATCAACAATTCAACAAACACAGTTATCATTTCACTGTTAGGGTGGCTGTGTTTACACCAGCAACAATTCAGCACCAAATGGCTGAAAGCACTACAGTCATCAGAAAAATAGACTAAATGCATGATAGTCAATGGGATGGTCAGTATTAATCTTTTCTCCACTGACTTTGGTACATTCAGTAGCTCAGTACCAGATTTTCTCAAACTGTCATGCCTTTTCTTTTTTTTAAAAAAAAAAACCAGTTGGCATGAGGGAGGCACAGAAAAATGGGGTTTGGAGGCCTGCAGTGATGCCTTAACTCCCCACTGGGCAAGGAAAACAAAAGCTGGAGGGCCAGCATTGGAAGAATGCTAGACCATATGGTTTCTGTAGCATGTGCTGTGAAGGACAAGCCAGATAGAGACAATGACAGATGTAAATCCTGCACAGCAAAGCACTGTTCACATTGCAGAGTTCAGTCAAAGAACCTGAGGACGGGACTTACAAAGCCAGCGATCCGAGACCACTCGGATGAAGTACTGTGGGGGAAGTGGCTCAAAGACTGGCACAAAGAAGGTGATGAGGTGCTCGTCTTGGGCATATTTGGCCTTCAGAAGAAAATACTCATGGTGCAGGATAACTTCACTGTCCACATCCTCCACCAGAATCCAGAAGGCCTCTGATGAACCATGGACCTGGACAAGAAGAGAGAGAAAGGACTTTAAGCTATGCAGGGAGAACAAGGATAGATGCTCAATCCTCACTTAAGTAGTGCAATGCCTCCTTTTGTCCCATAGTTTGCCAATCCTTATCCCCTGCTCCATGAGCTGAACCTGGCAAGTCTTTTCTCACTACCATTCCCTCAAGCAACCCTAATGCTTACTAATGCAGCTTCCTCCGTATTAGTTCTGTTACCTTTTCATCCCATTGGAAATCTGGTGCGATTGTCAATTCGACTTTCAGAGTAGACCTGGTGATGGGCTGCAAGTGGACAGACAGCTCAAGCTTGGGGAACAAATGAACATATTTGTGGATTGTCTTTCCCATCTTTGGCATCCGAATCAGCTCCCCTGTGGTGGAAAAACATTGGTGAACAGTAGGGCAAGTGCGTGAACAAAAGTCTGAGAGTAACTCTATCTGTGCCTTAATAAGCAGCATTAGACACAGAGTACATGTGTGCCAGTACAGAATTTGATTCCCAAGCTCCACCTAACTTCTAAGACACCTATTCTGTGCATTCTACTCATCTGTGTTTCTCTTTTTCTTGCACTGAACTAATCAAGTTATTCCAGACCAAAACAAAATGGAAGATGTTATCCTAAAAGAAACCGTCGGGTACAAAAGTACAAAAGCTATTGCAGCTTTCTCCAGATTGTTGGACTCCAGATGGCTTAGGCTACAACTCTGAAGCTGGCTCTCCCCGAGAGATGATGGGAGAGCTTCAGCTTGGAAAGGATGCTATAGTTTCAGTAACTCTGAAACTGGCTATGGGATTGGCTACTTGTAAAACACAACCTTGCAGGTCTGCCAAATATGACCATGGACCTGCATTTATATATTAGGTTGATCTCTGAAAAATTACGGAGGTTTTTTTTAAATTACACATCAACTTATTATGAGCTACATTAATTACAGTTCTTTTTGGTTCCTAGTCATACCAGCATTTGTCAACTTTCTAAATTATGTACCAAGTCAAACAGGATGGTATGCACCTACCCATGCTGCACATAACAGAAACCAATACATTTACTCTACTGGGTAAGCAAGCTCCCAAGGGAGAGAAAGGTACACACAGTACCTCCTTTAGCCTCAAAAGCAATGGTTGGCAAAGTATGACCCGGGGGTCACACCATCATTATCATTTGATTGTGGTATTTATTTACAACCTGTTTTTTTTTGAGACTCAAACCAGCTTACAAAGGTTAAAACAGACACAGTTTTAAAATTCCTAACATACCAAAATTAAAAAACAAACAACTGAATTAAAAGCATTAAAAAGAAAACAATAAACATATAGCACACATATTCTACATAGCCCTTTTCCCGCTGAGCAATTAGTGATTAAATGCAAAAACTAAGGGCAGCCACCTTGGATCTGAAATACACTCAATTCAACCAAGTGACAGAGATTCTGACTCTAACACCAAAGGGCTCATCTACCCACAGCCACTGACCTATTTCATTGTGATTCAAGTCATAAAGTCGCTCAAACGGGAAGTTTTTCTTCTCAATTTTCTTCACCACCTCTTCAGGTAGTTTCTTGAACTGACGAAGGGGACACATGGACTGCCACCTGCAGGAATAAAAACCATTTTCAGACCTGAACTATTAACGATCTCGACTGGAAGGTAGCAAAAGCCTCAGCTGGAAGGGAGGAGGTTCCCAGACATATCCTCTTAGGCTTGGATGGGAAAAATGCAGTCTGTGGGCCACATATAACTCCTCCATCATAACTCTGTGGGCCCAACCTCCCCCCAACAAGTCCCCCAGAGCTACCTTTTTCTAAAAAAACCAAAACAAAAGCTAGCATGGTTTTTTTCTGTAAAATCAAGCAGAAAAGCTCTCAAGCACATGAAAAGATACAACCCACTCCCACAGGCACACCAGAACCCTGTACTACCCCATCTAAATCAACACCAAAGAATGCTTTCTAGACATTTGATGTGACCTTCAGGCACAAACTCTCCAGAGTTTAATATCCACTGGAACAACCAACATTTTCCCACATCAGTAAGGTAACTGGTATTTCTTATACCTTCAAGCTGTAGTTCTAGAACTATTAATTGGGAGCAAGTTCTAATGAATTCAAGTGACACTTCTCAGCAAATATGCATAGGAAAGAGATGGCCTATAAGGCTTGGGAATGTTATTTTTGGGGACCACAACTCTCACAATTCCTCAGCCAGCATGGCCAGTGGAATCCAGAAGCTGCAGCTGAAAAAAGGAAATTTCCTGAATTCTGCTTTCAATGATTAGATTCAAGCACACGTAAGCATTCACATTTAACAGTATGCCACATACATTCGTTTGTCAATCATCTTGCAGAGATTCAAAGTCTTGTCAGTCAGCTGTGCCCAGCCTCGGTTTAGGACAATCTCGAAGATGGCACGCATGAGGCGTCCGGCAGACTGGAAGGGGTACAAAAGAGGGTATCAACATGCAGTGGTGGGGGGAGAAGGTCACACAACCTCATATCCCAGAAAACATTTAACTTACTCCTGGCTAGAAGCAAGCAGTTAGTTCCCCTCCCCTCGATCCCCTTATATCTAAAAGCTCTCTGGTTTTGAAACCATTTCCCCATCTGATTGCTAGACTTTAGCAGGATTGTCTTCTTCCTGTGGCCCCATCTGTACAAGTTGGGGAAACTGGGCAATACAGCTGACAAAACAGATTCTGCCTCTCAAAAGACTCTGCAACAGTTCAAGGTGCTATAAGTCTCTGCTGCTTTGCTACAATAAAGTGTTCAGTGTGGCCTAGTTGTTGTGTGTCCTATATTTGGTGTAAGGGAATCCTTTCAAGTTTGTTGCTGGCTATATAACGAACATCTTGTGAACTGTTTGGAGCACCGTAGGAATCACGCAGGCTTCCAGATATTAACAGTCTGCAACCCCCAGCATTGTGCATGGATGGTTGCGCTGGCTAGGGCTAGTGGGAATTGTGCCTCAACATACTCAGGAGAGCTGTACAATCCCCACCCCGTGGTTTAGATATGTATGGCTATTTCTTCTTGTGACAATTTCTCACGTTCACCACACCCATTGGAATGAATACCCAAAACTGCCTTATACCAAGACAATCATCAACCCACTTATACCTATAGTCTATTTTTGACTAGTGGCATTGCTCCAAAACTTTTCCCAGCCTGATACACAAGATTTTTTTTTTAATAATCAGATAAGCCAGGGACTAAACCACAGACGTTTAGTACACAAATCTGGACTCTGTCACATAAGGGGTGTATGGGACATATTAGATTAGAAGAAAAGTTTACATTTGATCCACAAAACCCAAGAGTTCTGCAGCAGCTTATAGGGCAGGTTTTTGGAAGAGATGTCAAGACTTCTAAAAATTTTTGAACATGCAAGACACCTACTATACCCCAGGACATACAGGCTACCATCTTGTTCTCTCAGTGCTGTGACTCACCTGGGTGACATAAACCATGTCTGCCATAAGAGCAAAGCCTTCCAGCTTCAGCTGAGAGATGAAGGCCTGGAGGAGCACATTGATCTGACGAAGGGAACAGAAAAGAGAGCTTAAATTTCCTCCAAAGAACAAACTCTTCCCCTGGGCCCAGGTTAACAGGGAGAGAAACGAATGCGAAAAGGAATTATTCAGTCAATCAGCAAGTGGGCTTCAATAATTCCTCCATGATTAGCCAGTTGGTTGCTCCTCTGTACATGATACCTCCTGCCCTTTCCCCAATACTTTCCAATTAGGGAGTGTCACACACAGGGGATCACTCAAACCCTGATGAAGATAAAGAACCAGGCTAGCCTGGGAGCGGCAAGGGGTTACCTTAGCACTAGGCTCCTCAATGCTCTCTTTCACTGGGATTGGGACCCTCTCTAGCAACTTCTGTAGTTCCAGTTTCTCTTCCTGGAAAAAAAGAAAGAAAAAGAAAAGAAATACAAAAAAGGCATCCTCTCCAGCCCACACCTGCCCAATTTCCTTCTAAAATAAAGAAAAGGTGACCAAGGATGTACACAGAACAATCACTACAGAGGAGACGTTGGAAAGAGATATGGAATTGCAGGTGCTTTGCACCTTGGGCAAAACATCCAGGATTTAAATAAATTATAAAAGAACAAGACCATTATTTTTAATTTATTAGCTTCCCCAATGAAAAGATAAAATACATCAGCCCCCAACAGTAAAACAAACTTCAGTCCCTTTATACAAGCATAAAAATAATGATACTTTGAAAGAAAAGCCAACAAACAAGCAAGAAAGAATGATAGTTCTATAAGGTACTGGCATTTTAATCAATCTTAAAAGCTCATACTGTATTTGTGTATAGTAACCTCTCTTTCTTGTCATGTCCACCTCATAACCAGAAAGACACAAGATTAAGAGGAAGAACCTCACACATCATACACACACGCATATGCACAAACACACCACCCCTCTGCCCAAGAAATGCCTGGATTGATACCTCTCTCACAGTGATATTCTTGAACTCTGAAGACAGTGAGAAAACACGGAACAGTTCAATCTCACTCAAAGTGGGCTTGAGCAGCTGGTTGTAGGTTTGTACGGTCTCATTGGTGATATAGTAATGGCTAGCGATGCGGCCCAGTTCAGTAACCTAGCAGAGGAGAGGGAGAATGAGAAAGGAAAGAGAAATCTCTTTAGAGGAGCAAAGGCAGAACAACAACCAAGACTGATCACTGTAGTGACTAAATATTCTGAAAGCACTGTCTGATCTCAGAAGCTAAGCAGGATCAGGCCTGGTTAGTATTTCGAATGGAAGCCAGCAAGGAACACCAGCTCCTGTAGACCGCTTCTTAGGCTGTCTGGTGTGGGGAAATGACATTTTTTCTTCTCAATGTGCCAGGGATGGTACTAAATTTGTGCTCACTGGGTACAGCTGTTTCTTTCTCTCCTGGCAACTTAGCAAAGTTGAGGCCACCTTACTGACCTGAACTATGCATCAAGAAAAACTTGCAGAACACATCCCACGCACATAGCTTGTACTCGTTTTCATCCTCACCTGGAAGTTTCCTGTCTTCTTGTCATACTTGACTAAGTTGTTTTTGTCCAGCATCAGCGCTGCAGTATGCACCAAGTCCAGCCGGCGCTGGTCTAGCAATGGATCGCCTTTCAGGTCATCATGGGATATCCCATACAGGGTTGGTGAACGCAGCATTCGTATGTACAGATAGGTATAGCCAAGCCAGTTCACAGCATCCTACAGCAGCCAAGAAACAGATGATCAGAAACTTCAGTGCTTCAACAATTAAATCTGTGAGGCCT
The DNA here is from genome assembly GCA_948474755.1 of Ctenosaura bakeri. NCBI lineage: Eukaryota > Metazoa > Chordata > Lepidosauria > Squamata > Iguanidae > Ctenosaura > Ctenosaura bakeri. Next base: position 156,742 of record CAOLHI010001907.1, read on the forward strand.
CAGCTCCAAGAAGAGATGGAAAGGGAACAGGCAAAATCTGTGACGCTATCACAACCTGCCTCAAAAAGCCACAAAGATACATATCTCCTTGGAAAAATAGGAAGTAGGCTAGCCATTTCTTAATAAAATGGAAAAGATTTTCTCTATACTGGGCTCTGCTCTCAAAGTCAAATATTCAACTGTGGGATGTCAATGCCCTGCCTATACACTGTACTGCTGTGAAGAGACGTTTTCCCTGAACAAGAAGCACAAATAATTCCAACCTGTTCCTCCCACTCCAATGCACCCAGTTCCAGTGAGAGCTGCTTGCTCAATACTTCTAGGGAGAGACGCTAGCAACAGGACATCTGCAGTTCATGACAGGGAATTCTCCTCACCTTTGCATTCTGGACATTTCCCAACACCACCTCCGCGTTCAGCATGTCCGGGAGCTTGGCCACCATCTGGCTTTCAATAGGAAGCTGCTGGTTGAGCAGCGAGAGGTAATACTGCAGTTCTCCATGGGAAGTGATGAGGATGCCTTCACCCTTAGTGTCGTATTGAGGTCTCCCAGCACGGCCCAGCATCTAAATAAACCAAAGCCTGAGATGTAAAAGTGAGCCCCAGATGAGCGAGTTCAGCCCATCTGAGAAGACTTTTGCACGGTCTAAGTCAACGAGGTACAGCCCTCTAAAGCTGTTTTTTTGATTCTTGATCCTTCAGACTCTGCTTTATCTGCCCCCCTCTCCCGCTACAAAGGATGAACTGCCTCTCTTGGAATCCTCTACAGGCAGAACTTCACCTTTTAAACAAGTTGCAGAGCCTCTTGCACTGTTTAATATTTTTTTAAAAAAAATATTTTTCAAAACCAGAAATGGATGTTTGATTACTTTGCCTCTCTCATTTTTGCAGTGCACACAGCACACATACCCCAAGTCCTGGGCGGGGTGGGGTGTGGTAAACCCCGGTTCTGTCACAGTTGCCCATCCATCAAGACCAGAGTTTGGAAACATTACTGGCCAATGCTGGCTGGAGGATTCTGAGAGCAATAATTCAAAAAGTAACTTTCTCAAGCTCTGGACAACAAGAAAATATGCTCTTGTGCCCCAAATCTATTAGAGAATGTCCACACTGCATAGGACATACCTGCAAGATATCCAGTGCACCCAGCTCAGTCCAGCGGCCCTTCTCCGGGCTGTATACCTGCGTCCCTTTGATGATGACAGTGTGAGCAGGGAGGTTAACACCCCAGGCCAAGGTTGCTGTGGAGACCAGAACCTGCAAAAGAGAATTATCTTTCAGTCCCAAATGACTTCCCAAAATTTGGAGGAGGTACACAGAACACAAAGGTAAACAGGACTGCCAAATGGTTAAAAGAAACTGACTGGAAATGTGCAAACACAAAACTTTTAGTTGTTAATGACTAAATATGTATGTATATGAATAAAAAAGCACCTTGTTTTTAGAAAATTATACACATGTATATCATATCTACCATTAAGTTATAAAAGGGGCTAACCAGGGATGGAAAGTCTCTGGAAACTCTGAAGATCTTTTCAAGCTACTGTGGAAGGGGGAAATCGAACTATAGCAAACTTCTCCTTACATTTTAACTCATGTTTCTAGTTTTTAAAAGCATCAAATGTATTATACATTATGTAGGACATAAAATTAGAGATATGATTTAGACCCGAAGTTTACAATAGTTTGAGCTGGTTAAAATTATTACTGTAGAAACACTGATCCCAACATATTCCACTCACTCCAAACAAAACATTTTGTATGGCCATGGAAACCCCTGGTTGACCTTGAGCAAGTCACTTTCTAAGCCTCAGAAGAAGCAGTAGTAAGGATAGGAAGCAGTAGGGGGGAAGCCTGATGTGTGCTTCTTAACTCAACCCTCAATCAGGTTTGTTCTAGCTTGCTTGCCCAAGTTTTCTGTTCTCAGGTTGCTGGCCCAGGGGCACCAACAAGTAATTTTTTTCCATTGTGCCAAGGAACAGAATTGTATTTTGTGTCCACTGACTTAAACTATTTCCTTCTTTCCTGGAAACTCACCAGGGACCAGCAGTCAACAGCTTAGGGACTGGCACCAGCCCAGGAACTACCACTTTTGAGTAGCACTGCTCTAGTGTATTCAGAAAAAAGGAAAACATACAAGTGTTTTTCTCTTGTCACCAACTCAGAAAAAGAAGGGGAAACATTAACAGCTACTGATACAAGAAAACTCTGTTTCACCTGGATATGCTTGTCTGCAAACAGATCTTCCACCAATGTTCGGTCCACTCTGGTCATGCCAGCATGGTGAATGGCAAAGCCGTACGGCAGCAAATCCTTCAGTTCCAAATTCTACAAAGAAGAACGCAACATTCATATCAAAAAATTAACAGGGGACTCTGTCCTGATTTATTGTAACCGAGTGAAGAAACAACAGAATTACTGTACAGCAGAGAGAACAAATGCTTGCTCATCACCTATTAGCTCTTGGGATCTCCTAATGAAGGTTTCTTCCAAAATCTGTCCAAACAGGAAGCCAGGCTTGCCTACACTACAAGCCGGGACTTCTGTGGATAGTCCCCTACATAGTGGAACTTTCTACCAAGACTTTCCAGAAGAGAAAAAGCCGGTTTTAGTTTTGGCTAGCTTTTAGGGAAGAGAAAGGTTCTCTCTTCTGGCCCCTCATGAGGAGTTTAATTGTGTACTGTTTCCCACTCATCTCTGAAATTGTTTTGTTTCTTTGGATGGCATCATGATGTTTTCTTCAGTATGAAAACTGCTTTCAAAATTAACACAAAAAGGAATTTTAGATTTAATGAACAAATACCTTGCACTGCTCAGCTTCTGTCCTCAGGACCTCAGTGGAGGCAGAGCCCTCTCGCAAGAAGAGACCCAGCGTGTCTTTCTCCAAACACATGTCCCTAATGGCTCGAGCTGTTTTCCCAGTCTCCTTCCTGGAGTGGACGAACACGAGCACCTGTGTTCCAGACATCAGAAAGCAACACTATTAACCACACACTGGGAAAGCCAAGAAGATACGGAAGAAAGCTTGGAGAAAACTGAAGCAAAAAGACACTGGAAAGGGATGGTATAACAACCAAGGGAAAAAAGCAAGAATGGCAACAGCATCTGCTGGAAATAGTGACTGGGCACCTCTTGGTGGTTTATACTGGTATCACTGGGGATTATGCTATCTTAAATACCTATCTAGGCACTGTACAAGGAGGTACCCAGCACCTCCTTGCACAATGCCTTTCAGCTGACTATACAGCTGGGTGCAGCTCTACCCTACCCACACTCACCACTGATTGATCTCAGGGACGTGCCTGGGTGCTGTCCGGCTGCTGTTGCACAACTGGAGGAAAGGAGCAGCTTTTACCCTTCAGAATCTGTGTGGCACAGATTTTCTGGCAGAGCATTAAAGAGATTAATTGAGTATGGGGGAGTGATTTAACAATCTGGTGCATGACATGAAGAAAAATCTTGTAACACGCAGGACTGCGTTTGCTCTGATGTGCATACTTTTAATTAAGATGTAGTTCTTCCCTACTCCCTGCACATTAGAAATCCTGCTTAGCTTTAGAAACCAACTTTTGATCCTGTAATGGTCCTGATCTTCCTGACAAACAATGTCAGAAGGTAATTCTGAGTAAGCTGTGGCAGTGCAAGTGCTTAAGCTGTGGAGCTGACAGGAGTCTGGGTATGGGCTAGTAAAATGAAATTGTATCTTAACAAGACAGAATGCAATGCAATGCAATTTCACCAATACAAAGACATCCAGACGCAGAAATGCAACTCCGAATCATCCCTACCTGGTTCTTCCCGGCATGCTCCATGATCTTCTCATAGACTATCTCATTCATGATCTGGAAACGCTTGATGGCTTTCTTTTCAGTGATTCCCACGTAGGTCTGTTCCAGGGGAACTGGGCGGAAGCTACAAGGAAAGTATTGCATAATTATAAATCCTATAAAAGACAATAATTTCTTCACTACCCTGAAGCAAAGGACCCAACCAATGTTTATCTGCCACAAATATTAGGCAGGCCACTTCTGCTAGCTGTCATGAACAGAAACAAGCATTTCAGTCATTTTTTTATGCACTTAGTAATATCAACATAGTACAAAAAGAACTTTGGGTGGGGAAACTGATGTTGATAGGTGTAATTTTAAAAACTAGCAAAGGCTGGGATGTGCAAGAGAGAATTCCATCACTCTGGAAGCACATCTGAGAGTTTTTGCACTGCCAGTTTCCTTTTTTTGTGTTCTTTCTCAACTGTTTTCCACATTAAGGCACATCACTTCAGTGATTCATTTGGGTACACTTAAACATATCTGTCCATGATAGTTGCGTGCATCATTCAGGTTCATGTATCTAGAAGCTGGGACTATCTGTAGTTTGGGGCAGGTACAAATGAACTAACATTTGACACTGTATAATGAATTCCAGGTGCTATAGATTATATTTCAGAAACAGGAATCAGCAAAACCAGCTCTGACTATTCCTTGCCTAAGAAAATGCTATGAAATTCATGGAGTCACCATTAAGTCAACTGACAACCTGGATGCACACACACAAATATATAAAACATTTCTAAGTTTCAAACAAGCTCTTAAAAATTAAAAATAGTGCTTATGTATCTACCAATAAGACCACTCTCCAATACTATAAGTAGTTCTCACACACCTCTCCAAAACCCCTTCTGACTCTTTGTCAAAGCATAACTACGCTTACCTATTGTCAAAGTAGAACAAGCCTTTGGCAGGTTCCACTCTCAGGAAGGTAGCCACATCCTCATAGTTTGGGAGAGTGGCACTTAGGCCAACAAGCCTCACATCTTCCTGGGTCATCTCGATGTTGCGGATGGCTCTGGCCACCAAGGCCTCCAGAACAGGGCCCCTGTCATCATGCAGGAGATGGATCTCATCCTGCAGAAAGGAGAAAGATTTACCTCCTTGCACAGTTCGCTAAAAACAATGTGAAAAACTGGGACCAGGAGCAAAGATGGAAACCTAGAAGCAAATACAACCAAACCATCTTCCAGCTTGAGTTTTTCCCAACTAACAAGCAACAACAATCTAGCACAGGAAAGGGCCTCCATCATGTTCCAACAAGAGAGGGAAACACTGACTAAAATCTCCAGGCCAACTTACCAGTATGATGAGGCGCACCAACTGGGTATAAGTGCGCTCCCCTCCTTTGCGGGTGATGATGTCCCATTTCTCCGGGGTGCAAACAATGATCTGTGTGGCATTTATTTCCTCCTTACACAACTGGTGGTCTCCAGTCAATTCAGCCACAGTGATGCCATAAGTGGCCAAGCGCTAGGAAAGAGAATGGAACAAAGATGTCAACAGTAACAGCCACTCACACAGTGCTTTCATGTACTTCACGCACAACAGCCCTGTCATGGGGAACAGTGCCACCTTACACTGCAGATGGTAGTGGAGGATTTTGAGAGAGCATGGCATGCCTTAGACCACCTGATGAGATCACTGCACAGGCAAGATTCCACCAGATAACCTGTAATTCATAGCTTAGTTCCAATTAGTGCCATGATAGCTGGGGAATTTGGGAGTGGTCTTCCAGAAGATTAACCTTTCCAACCTCTGGTTACTACCCTCCAACAGCTCTTACTGAATAAAGCCTTTCCTCCTGGTATTCACTGAAGAGAGAAGTGAAACAGCAAAGTCCTTTCTACTGGCTCTGGGCTGGCATTACTAGGATCCTGAACATGCCATTCCTGGTCTCTCCACCATGACTGCTATGAAGCAATCTTCCCCTTCCCTCCACTTCCCTTTTCTGTGGTGCACCTATCAGACTGTAAGCTGTTCAGGCAAGGGGCTTCCTATTCTGCTAGTTCTTACAGTGTTTAATGGGCTCCTCTTATGCCTAATAAACATTATGAGTGAAAGAGCCCCCTTCAATACGCCTGAAACCAAACTCCTCAACCCCAGTTCTCCCTCTCTCACCCCATCCCACCCACTGCAGGTCCTGTACAAAACAACGAGTGTTCTCATCATACCTTCCCAAAGCTGCCCACCATTTCCTGGACTAAGGACCTCATGGGTGCAATGTAGATAATTTTGAAGTCATCCACATTGATAGTTCCATCCAGGTTGATGTGCTTTCCTATCTCACGCAGCATACACATCAAAGCCACATTGGTTTTTCCAGCACCCTGGAATATAAGGAGAGAATCAGAGCACAAAAGCCCCATTCATCCCTCTTCCTCTCACTTACACACAAACACCTGTGCATATAAGCTTTGCATGGTGTATGAGGCACCTGTATGTTTATGCAGTTAACTATATTTTTCAGAAACAGAGCTTTCTGCCATGGCCATTTTACCACTCTGCGTGGAATTTAGCTTAAGAGATAGGTCACTTCAGGCTTACGTCTATTATAATTTTCCAAAGATAAACAGACACGCAGATGGAATAGCAAAATAGGCATACAACAGAAAACAATACTAAAAGGTTGTTTATATCTTATCAGATTTACAGACTAGAAGTGGGCAAGATTAAATAGCCTAGAATGGTTTAGAGAAGAGAAACCTGTTTTGACTCCATGAAAGATGGCAGGGGCACTTACGGTAGGTGCACACAGAAGCAGATTCATATCTGTCTCAAGTGCAGCACGATAGAGTTTGCTCTGAATTCGGTTCAACGTCTTGAACCCCTCAAACCCAGCTTGTGCATATTTGGGAAGCTTCTCTACAGGAACTAGTTGCTGAGGGAAAGAAACAAAAATCACCATTACCATTATCGCTATTGCGAAAATCAGTCAGCCACAATGCTTGTAAAACACAATCCATTCTTTTGGAACCAAAGAGGTTCAAAGGTATTTATCCCTGAAGCTGCCTTAGAAAAAATGCAAAACTCATTGCTTGCTTAGGCAAAAGCAGAACAAACAACTAAGCTTAGAACCAAGACAATGAAAAAAAATTAAGCTATGTAGCCAAAAAAAGGTAACTCATTTGAGACAGTAATACTGGTGACTGGAAATAGAACAATGAGTAAGGACTGAGCTCATTGGCTATTGTGGCTCCTTCCCATCCAGCCTACCCCCATTTTGGAGGTTTTCACTGCAGGCTGTACCCTGATTATCTACTTTCTTATGCAATTTCAGTGGTGGCAGCACTGCCGTAGAATAACCATCCTAGGAAGCTGCTAAGTCAATGCCCCTTCTGAACATAAGAATGGATTTTATGAATACAGAAGACACCAAGCAAAGATGCCAGTTTGCAAATGAGAAATGTTTTGGTGTCAGTGAGGGCCAGACAAACCCTGAGCACTGTTTAGGCAAAGCAAAGGTAAGAACATATTGCCAACCTCATCTGAACCAAAGGGCTTTGGCTTCAAGGCTGGAACATGGACTTCCTCATAGCCTTTGCGTTGTCTCCGGAAAGAACCATCAGGCAACTGGCATCGTTTGTTGGCCATGAAGTGACTGCCTTGGGCAAACACCAGGTCTTCCAGGTCTAGAACTTGCCGAGGAGCCAATGCCTAACACAGAAAAAGAAAAGCCAAGATGAGAACAAATAGCAGAATGCTTGTCCTAAACATGTATCTGCTGCTCATAAACAGGTTGAGGGCTTATTCTTCATCTCTACAGGTGTACAGTGCATGGTATACACCACCAACAGAGATGGTTTGGGGAACTTACTGGTTCAAAAGTTACTATTACACAGTTTAGGTAGGAAGGGAAGGGGTTACCTTGCAATTAGGAAAGCTAGGCTTCACTATTCACCCCGGCAGAGCCTTCCAGCAAAGAAGATCATCAGTTCGCTTTCCTCCTGTGAAAACTTTCTCATGTAGCCATGAGAGGCATGAGCAAGGTACCTGCCTGGCTTTTCTGTGCTTAAAGCTTTGGGGTACGGGGAGAAGCCTGCAGATGGGATTCCTTTCTTTAGACGCTCACTATTTAAGTCTCTTGTTTTATGGCCACACCTTGGTGTACACAAATGTTTGGGAACTGAATGGCTTCCAGGTTACTACTGTGATAGCTTGTGTAGTCTGGCTATAACGGCATAGGAAGTGGGTTTTCTATGCTGTAAATACTTGCTTTATCCCCAGAATACCAATAAATCTACATTTATACTGGTGGCATCATCCCACGATGATCACCCTCAAATTTGTTTTGGTGTGGAAACTCTGATCAGGCCCTAATTTTTTCCACATTAGGTAATTTGAAACAGGGAGTCTCTTTTCTCAGCTCAATGACACAGACACTTCACAGTCTGCTCTCTCAGGCTATGTAAATCTTTGATGAAGCACACTAACCTCCCCTCCTTGATCCAAATCCATCGTTTCCAGGTCAGTGTCCATGCGCGATTGACGGACTCGCTCTCTGCGAGAACGTTCCTCCTGAAGTACAAAAGGCAAAACCCCAAGTTAGTATGGACTTTAGCTCTTGAAAGTCAAAAAAAAAAAAAAGTGTAGCAATGCCTACATGCACTTACCCAGCTTCTTTTAGCCTTTTTTTTGTAATGTGCCTAGTTATTTCCACATTGTCTTCCAAGGGCACCACCCACGTCAGCTAACACCTGCTCTTCCATTACCTAATATGTGCATGAAAACTCTCATGCCCCATAAAGCTGTTATGCTAAATACATTTCTTTATCCATAGCTAACTTTCAAGTTATCAGAACTATGCTGTTAAGACACTCAAAACTTAAAATACAAAAAGTAATCCATACTTCTTATTATACACATACATTAACAGAAAATGGGATGTCCATCCCTTATAAAACTCTCCAACTCCACCAGCACCACTCTGAGTCAGAGGAACACCGAAGGAACAACCTACATAATGAAGTTGCCACTTGAATCACAGGGCATTGTACATTCAAATCAGGGCTTGTTCTTACAAGGTACGGAGGGGTCTTGACCAAGTCAGCCAGCCTTATCAGCTTTCCGTCCAATAGCCAGATTTGCAATCAACAGACACAATGGGACAAAGCCATATTGCAATTTATGTTGATGGCATGAACACAGGCAACCATCATGAAAAAAAAATATATACTCAGTATTCCTTTCCTACCAATGCTTACCCGAATCAAATCTTCCTTTTCAGTCTCATGCAGCTGATACAGGAATTTGGACAGCTCAGGGTCAGACTCCATCTTTCCCATAATCCTCTCCTTCTCAGCTTCACTCTGGGCACTGGCCAGGAGGGTACAGTACAGGACTGGGGAAAAAGAAAAAGGCAATGAATTAAAAACAACACGGCCCTAAATTCTCTCTAAGGGAATAGGTAGCCTATAGGCTGGTGACACAGACAGCCTGCAGTTCCCTGAACAAGAGATCTATGACGTTTCTGGGATACAATCTAAATTCCCAAGAATCCTCACAGTCTTTGAGAAATTACTAGTCCTCAACAGCTGCGGAGATGCCTTTGTCAAAAAATGAATCCAGTGCAAAATGCTTTTATCTTGGACATGTATGATTTGCACCACTGAGTCCAGTCCACAATGATGCATCCGCTTTGCATCCTGGATTACTACCTGCTCATCCCTTTCAGGACTTTCATGGCCTCTAGAAATAGTCATCAACTCATGCATCCAGATCTATCCACTTTCCTTCTCCAGATGTGGGGGGATGTGCAAATACTACACCGTACCCAAACAAACCATTCCAAAATTCAATGCAAGGTTCTAAACAAAGTTTGTGCACATTTTGTAAAGGTTGCTGTACATTAAGAACAAAGGCTGACATGCATACCACTTTTGGGCTATGGTATAGTCACTGCTGAGGTTGGAATCTTCTCCTTGCCTCATGCAACAATGAAAGCTCCCCCATCACACACACACACACACACACACACACAGAATCGCTTTTTCATGATGTTCATCCACAACATAGCCATACAGTGGCCAGTGGAGAGCAGATGTCTCAGAGGCACATGGCTATGGCTCTTAGTAGTTAACACAGCAATAGCACTTACTAATACCCCACTCCCAGATACTCAGTAACAGCATGGCAAACACTCACTCATCATTCTGTGTTGCCTCAACACTTTGATGAAGTCAAATGTGTTAAAGCCCAAGAGCAGGACCAGTTGGTTTTCACATTCTCTGTCATCACTGGCAGTCTGGGGAGAGACAAGGAAGAAAGAAGTTTATACTTGCTCGCTATTAAGAACCATTCTTCCTTACCCAAGCACTTCTAGCTAACAGAGAATAGACAGAGACAGAAAAACCAAGTCTTCAGAAAGAATGAACTTGGACATCTGCAATGTGGAAGTCTCAACAGGAAGAAAAACACAGCAATTTCTTCCCACACTTCAGAATCAGGCTTCTGACAGATGAAAGTGGCTGGGAAAGTCAAGTTGGGCTACACTGAAAGGGCAGACAGAAGGATCCCTTCCTCTTTTCGAGGAAGTCACAGATACAGTATTTACTTTTTAATCAATATGCTCAAATACATCATTAAATGAGATCTCCAGTCCATCCAATAATAAATAAGATCAGTACTGTGACTGTAAGGAAACAGAAGCAAGTAAAACACCTTTAAGATTTCCAAGACTTCATCAGCCTTCTTCTGGGATACGATGGCATCATCATAGAAGCGGCTGAGCTGCCGCTGCAGCCAGAAGGCATCAATGTCCCGCGGATGCAAATCTTTCTTCTTTGAACTCATAAGTTCACCTGATGCCACAAGCTGAAGAGAAACACAATTATTTGCACCAAGTGTTTTATGAAGTCAAAAATATGCTAGGCATTTTCCCTTGGAGCACTCTATAGATTCTCTATCGGTTTAGAACATGGATGGGCCTTCTCTAGGCCCCAGGGGCATACAGCATTTCAACCTCCTCCAGAGAGTGACAATGCCACAACATGGCTGCTATTTGGGAAACAGAAATGATGTCACATCATGTCCAGCTGTTTTCAAGGACGTGTTCAAATTCTATTAGTTAGCCTTATTTGCATAATCCAAGTTTTTCCTAAAGCAAAATAATTTTTTTCCAGTCAAGGAATGTGTGTGTGGGGGGGTGGATGTTCTGGGACTTTTGAGAGTAAGTTGAGGCCCCATGGGATACACTGGATTTATTTCAAAGACAAAAAAATGTAGCCTGCAGGCTGCATAATTTCCAAAAACCGTTTAGAAAATGCTTCTAGCATACTTGGTAGCAAGAGATTCCCATGCTATTATGATCATTATACAATCTCAAAAGTTACTCTTGTCAGTCATCCTGTCCTCCTAAAAAGGCAAAAGTCCTGCTGTGTTTGCTGAATGACTCACATTGGCTGAAAGGGTGCAGCGAACAACTGCCTCATCTCCTTCCATGTCATCATCAGATGCCTCATCCCGGACTTCACCGTAGACATCCTCATCTCCTTCCTGTTGGAGCAAGATGGCTTTTTCTTTAGCTAGCCTTCCAATCACAACACGTCCAAAATTTGAAACATTTCCATTAGCAGCATGACAAGCAGCAGACAAGATGAAATACCATTGAAAAAAATGTGGGAACAGTTCATTAAACAGAAGAGACTGCGTCCTGCCCAGAATTTTAGTCAAGTATGTTCCCAGCTAAAGCCCACTGTTATTCTTTAATCAAGATCCTGGGAGGGTACGAATACTGGATTCTCTGTCACTTATATGTCCCATGACGCCAACAGCAGGAACTAACACTCTGGCTGGTAGCTACACTGGCTAATGACAAGTGGCAGGAGGGAACTAGAATTGAAATTGATGCCAGATGAGAAGTAGCATGTTGTTTTGATGAGTGCTGGACTAGGAAGCAGGGAGAATGTGGGTTCAAACCCCTCTGTCCCCCACCAGCAAACTCTACTTGGGCCAAGTACATCTTGCTCAGATTCTCTGTCTAACCTACAGACAGGGTTGTTGTGAGGAAAACACCAACTGGAAAACATGACCAAAAGCATTCTAGCCATCACTTTCTTTTTAGCGTTAGAGGCAGATACTGTACATCTGTGTAGTTCTTCTAACAAGCTGGCTAATGTTGCAAGAATGAGGAGAAGCTCAGAAAGAGAGTTATCAGGAGAAAACTGGTGGTGTGACCATGAGATGCCTTGTTATCACACAATTCTACAATCACTTGGGCAAGGGAACTTTACTGGCAACATTTTCAGTCAAAAGGTTCATCCCCAAATCATCTGGACTGCATGCACATTTCCATACCCCCAGCCTGCAATGAAATAGTTGGTGGACTCACTTCTTCATCCGACTCAAACTGGACGTTCACCCCATAGGTCTCATCAATGTTGTCATCTGCAAAGATAGCCAAAAATCAGGAGTTGTCACATGGGCCAAGAACAGCAGTAGCAGGTTTGCTTCTGAATGGAAGTGAATAATGATTGTAATCTTTGGCTGTGATCTATCTACACAGTGGACATAGATTAAAAACAGCCTGTGTTAACTCGCGGCTGTTCTCTGTATGTGTTAAGCTAGTCACTTGTCACCATGCATGAAGGTAGTTCAAAGTGCCACACAGTAAACATTACTGAGTGCACAGTGGGCATCTTGGCAGAGCAAGGAGGCAACAAAGAAATAAGGCAACAGATAAAGCTGATTTATATGTAGTCAGACCACTGGCCCGTACAGTTCTCTACTCTGGAAATAGGTCCCCGGAGAAAAGGCACTGCAGAAACAGGTTGTAGGTACCTCCTTGCACAATGCCTGAAAAAGATCTCGTACAGGAGTGAGCATGTACTATTTCAGTGTAAATCACCAAGAGGATTCTAGTCTTTGACTTTGAGAAAGAGGCTAAATTAAACAACAAAGTGCTTTATGCAGAATTCTGTGTAGGAATACTGAATCCAGAAAAAGCTGCACAGCCATACCCATGTTCTGGATCTCCTTGTCCCCACCATAATCCGTGATCTTCTTTCCCAAGTTCACCAGTACATGGTAACGGGTGTCATCAGTCTGTCCCAACAGAAGGTCAATTTCCTTCCGACGCTCCTTATCTCGTAGTTTCTCATTTTTCAGAACAGCCAGAACCTCATCAGCAGCACCGCAGAGAATGTCTCGGGGCTGTAAGAAAAGAGGCTTACATCACTGCCTTTAAAAGCAAAAGAGCACCAACAGATGTTGATCTAAGAGGGATACTAAGAAACATGAAGTTGGTTAACAACATTCTCAAGGAAACCTCCAAGTTTACAGAAGTACAAAAAAGTCCTATCTACCTCAAGAGTTTAGTTCAGGATAAGCAGTATTATTTCTCCGGTGTGAAAACAAGGCAAGCTAAAGTATGATTACAGACCAGAAACCGCACTTGTACATTGAAACAATATTTACTGTTAGAACATATTCATTTGATATTATTTAAATCAAGAGTGACAATACTGTGAAAATCCAACTATTGGTACAACTGCAGCTTCCAGCATTCCTTACCACAGGCTATGCAGTTTTGGGTTGCTAGGACTCCAACAAATGATCCCCCATCTCTCATTTTAATATAAACCCAAAACACACAAAATTATGTAAACCAAAATTGCCACATTAAAGTTACAATTAAAAACTGAGTTCAGATACCTGCAATCAGAATCTATTTTTTTTTTAAATATCCTTTGAAAAAGATACACCTGAGATACTGAGAGGTGAGCAGTGATACTGCCAGACTTACTTTCTTGTGAAGGGCAGTAGTGTTCCAAAGTCTCAGCGCCATCAGTATCTTGCTCCAGCTAAACACTTCTCAAACACAATCTTTTATACATTTAAACTACCCAATAACTTAATTTCAATAGATTGCAGAGAAGAATGAAAAGTAAAATTATTGGAAGCCCTAATACTAGCTACTAACATTGCTTCAAGAAAATGCTGAAGCGTCATAGGGGATTTTGAAAATCTCTTGAGCCTATGTAGAACAGGGCAAACATGGGAATCTTAGCCCACTACTTGGCCCAGTGCCCTTTGAAAACCGAATACTTCACAACCCCCTTTCCTTTACTCACCTGATCCCCAAGAGCTGCCTGAATGAAGCTCAGCAAAACTTCATAGGTTTCCCGAGTCTCCTTGGTTTTGGGTTTGTATATAATTCCCACCATCTCATCAATGCCCTCAGAAAGTAGAGTGTAGCCTTTCATCTTGTTAATGTCATGGCGGTCTTCATCACGTTTCCGCCTCCTATAAAGCAGGAAAGAAGATCATCACACAATCAGGAAAGGCAGGAGGACCTCTTCCCATTTCATTCAGAACACTAACCATAAAAATGGCACGCACAGAGACAAGAGTCATGCTTTCTCTCCCTAATGAAGAAATACGGAAAAGTTATTTGTAACGCTACCAAATACTGTCCAGTTTATTTATGTAAACGCTGTTACTGCATTCAAGATTAGGAAATCAGATTATTATTTTCTGCTCCTGGTGGCTGCACACAGTTCAGTTCTCTAACTGACAGAACAAGCTATCATCAAGCAGTTAGCAACGTAACATTCAATATCGCAAGAACAATATGCTACCCATTCTGAGCACACCAGATACAGCTCTAAAACTGATCACTTGCTCACTTTGCTCGTCTCTCCTCTTGCATTTGGGGTTTGGTCCTCTGGGCCTTGTCACCCATCCGGGTGCCTTCCAGTTTCCCAACCAGTGACAGGACCTCCCCGGTAGGTTCATCACGGCGAGTCCTGTCAATCAGGGAGCGATCGGCTTGAAGTACAAGATTTGAGTTCTGAAAGAATGACAGCAACAAGAGGAGGAAAAATCAGGACTTTGGAGAAAGCAGTGAAACAGATTCCTTCACGTGCTCTGATCGCCTCTACCTCACTATTAGGATAGGCAACCATCATCCAACTTGCTTTTTATGAGCTTATTGACTGATTTGATTTATTTGATTTATATCTCAGCCTTCTCCCAACATGGAGTCCTGGTGGCGCAGTGGTTCAATGCCAGCACTGCAAGCCACAAGGTTGTGAGTCCGATCCCGCCGGGCTCCAAGGTTGACTCAGCCTTCCATCCTTCTGCAGGTCGGTAAAATGAGTACCCAGCTTGTTGGGGGCATGTATAGAAATACATGCTATTTGTAAGTTGTTCGCCGCCTCGATCCATATGGAGAGGCGGGATACAAATAAATAATAATAATGCCAGTACTGCAGCCACAAGGTTGTGAGTTCGATCCTGCCCGGCTCCAAGGCTGACTCAGCCTTCCATCCTTCCGCAGGTCGGTGAAATGAGTACCCAGCTTGTTGGGGGCATGTATAGAAATGTTTCGAAATACATGCTATTTGTAAGTTGTTCGCCGCCTCGATCCACATGGAGAGGCGGGATACAAATAAATACATAATTAAATAATTAAATGTGTTGGGCAACAGGTTCCATTCCCCAGCTTGCTAGTGCGTCCCAAAGGCCTCTCCTGAGCGGGGATGATGGGCACCGTAATCCGAGACGTCTGCAGGCCGTCAGGTTGACACAGGCTGACAGAGAAGACTTATTTCACCCCCATCACCACCGTCGTCGCCATCCCCGCCCTCCACGTTTTAAATCGAGGTGCTCACGGCCAAGAGGAACCGAAGCCGAAGGGCAGAGGGAGCAGAGGGAGGGCAGCCAGGCTCCCCTCCGCCTCCCTCCCCACCATCGAAGGTAACCGGGGAGGGCTCCCGTACCTTTAACCCGGCTGCGTAGAAAAGGGACTCTCTCACGCAGCCAGGTTAGAAAGCAACTCCTGCCGAAATCCCCTCCTTCGCAGGGGTCCAAGAGCCCTCTACGTTTAATGGCACCAGCCGCCGCCTCCCCGGGGCCCGTTCAGGCCGCCCTCCGCCCTCTCTCCCTCCTCACTCACCGCCTTGTACTCGTACTGCAGGCTCCGGGCGGTGACGTCCGCCATGGCGGCGGAGGCGCTTCTCCTACTACTCTCCCGGCTCCGCTACCACCGCTCCGGAGAACCGGCCGCGCTCCCTCCTCCTCTCTCCCTCCGCCAAACGCTCCTCACACGCAGGAGCCCTCCTCGGAACTTCCGGTTCCGGGTCAAACTACAAGGACTCTTCCGGCGTGTCAGTCGAATCGGCCGGCTCTCGACCATAGAGTACGGCTCAGAGGGGAAAGCCTAGAGTGGCGGCTCCTCAGCCGGCTTGACAGGACTTTGGGGCCGCCATGTTTTTGAAGCCTCTCTCAAGTGGGGAGGGGATGGAGAGCATAATTCTCATTGTGGGACTAAAATTGGGAGGAGGCGAAGGGCTTTGTGTGGAAGAAAGTTTTTATGGGCGAGGATGATGGTTATTTATTTATTTATATCCCGCTTTTTTCCTCCAGAGGACTCAAAGCAGCTTGGAATATCATATAATTAAATATATATACACACACACACTTATATATGTATGTATATAAGTATATATACACACACATATATGCATACATGTGTATGTATAAATATATATATACACACACTCTCACACCCCCCACACACACGTATATGTATGTATCTATATATACACACACATATGTGCATATATGTGTATGTATATACACACACACACATATATGTATATAAGTATATACACACACACATATATGCATATATGTGTATGTATATACATATATATATATATATAATATACATTTCGAAATAATATAAAGTATTTTAATTGGAAAGTGTGTTGTGAAGCTTCCCAACTCCGTTTACGATAATAGTATTTTCCCTATGCAAAGTACTTGGTAAACGAAATAATTGTTGCATACCCTCAAACTGTTTCCAGCTTATGCTGATCTTAACTGTCGAGGGTTTTTCTGGGCAAATTTACTCAGAGAAGGTTCACCATTGCCTTTGGAGGCCAAGGGACTGTGACTACGGCCATTTCCGCATAGGCTGTTGTAGCGTTATTATTCCACTTTCAACCTCCTATGGAATCCTGGGGTTTGCGGTTTAGGGAGGGGCCTTTGAGGATGGCCCTTGAGGCCCCTCCCTAAACTGCAAACCCCCGGATTGCATAGGAGGTTGAAAGTGGAATAATAACGCTGTAACAGTCTAGTGTGGAAACGGCCTGTGATTCACCAAGTGAGATTCCAAGGCTGAGTGGGGATTTGAATCCTGAAACATTTCTGCATGACACTCTTATAGCGTGATGATTCCACTTTCAACCTCCTATGGAATCTGGCCGACCCCTCCCGGAACTGCAAACCCCAGGATTCCATAGGAGGTTGAAAGTGGAATCATCGTGCTATAAGAGTGTCATGCGGAAATGTTATACATCACGCTGGCTCTGAGCAATCCTATAGTAGGCACCCATGCTGCTGACATCAGTGGGGCTTATTCCTCCCAAGTTGTTGCTGGATTACAAACTCAACCATGGCTTCAGACATTTATGGGCACTGTAGTTCCAATGGAAGGTAACCTTACAGGTAACAATCAAGGCAAAATTAATAAGTAGAAAAATATATATTTTATTGAATAAATAAAAATAATATGAAATCTGCTTTAAAAATATTAGTGAAACTAAAGATTATAGAAAAGTATCAAAGACGACAAACTAATACATCTCTAGTCTGGGGGGGAAGGCTATTTACTAGCTACCTATACCTCTTTTAATTTTGAGAGACTGAGTCCTTACGCTAAGGGTAGCCATATCTGTAAGAAATTGCCATTTCTTTCTCCCGTTCATGAAAAAATCTGACTCTCCCCACCGCAGTCCAGCAGGCTGCCTCCCTCCTCGCCCTCTGAGCTTCTTGCTTCATCCTCTCCCGGATGGGCCGTTGCTCCTCCGTTATGGGGTCGGAGACCTCCAGGTCAGGAGGGGGTGTCCTCCAGGGGATGAAGGTGTCCCCTTTGTAAGGTGGGGATGGAGGAGGGTCTGGAGGAGCAGGATCTGGTCTTCTGGTTGGGGGTGCTGAAGGTCTGATGGTGGGCTTCTGAATCTTCTGTGCTGTCAGGGCTGGGATGGAAGGGAGGATCTTTGTGGTGGTGGTGGTAGCCTGCACTCTTGGTAGGGCAGGCTGAGAGGATGGCAGCTTGGTTGGATATACCTGGGTTGTAACAAAGGGTCTATAGGTAGGCTGGCCTGGAAGTTGCTTCTTTACTGCTGGTGGTTGCTGGGAGGAAAGAGTTTCTGGTGGCCTCGGCCGTGTCCCTGTGGTTGAGGTTGCTGCACGTGGCTGTGCTGGCATAGATGGTAGAGGTGCTTGTTTGGGCTGGTACAGCCTCGTTTTGGCTGGAGGTGGCTGAGGCAAGAAATATCCTGGTGGCCTTGCTGCTGACGTTGAGCTTGTGGTCCGTGGTACTTGGGGCACTGGCTTCCCAGTGCCTCTCTCTGTGATGGCCATTGTGGGCAGAGGTTTCTCCGAAATGCCTCCGGGAGGTCTCTTTTCTGGGACTGTCTTTTTCTTGGGGATGGGGGGAGCTTCTTCCCCAGTGGATAGAAAACATGGACTGACTCCATCATTTGCTGAGCCAGACTGCTCTTGGGGATTGGCTTGTGAGGTTCAGCCACGGTTTTTTTAATGTCTGTCTTCTTCCTTTGAGTGCCTTGTGAAGGAGCGTTCCGCTTGACTTTTCCCGGCCCTTCATTGTTAGATGAACTTTTCTCAAATTTCAGCTCTTGGGGCTTTGCCTTCGGAATAGCTGCTGTTACTTTCTCCTTGGATGGCTGTCTCTGCTGGGGCAGCTCTCTTTCGAGATGGCCTTGCTGATCTCCAGGTTTGTGAGAATAAGGGTCCTTTTTCTCAGCCTGCAAAGAGGTCGGTGCCCCTGGAACTTTAGGAACCTGGGACAAAACTGGGTCCAACTTTGTGCTTTTCCGAAATGGCTCTCCTTCTGTGGATGTTATTTTTCTTTTCCTGTTGATCTTGGATGGTTGTGAATCAGATGCTTTTTTGAGAGATTTAGAGCTAGGTTGCTTTTCCACAGCTGAGCTGGCTTTGATTTCTTGCAGCTTTATAGGGATGCTGGGGATTTTTTGAAGAGTTATGCCTTCAGGATGATGTGATGTTTGCTTCGCTAGACACCCATGCGGCTTCTTGTGTGCCTTCTCAGCACCTTGTTCCTTATGGTTCTCTCCATCTGAGCCCACAAGGGGCTTTCCATCACAGGAATGCTGTTCCACAATGGGGGCCCTTGCTGTAGAAAGAAAAGAACAGACAATCAGTTCACCCCAGTTTCCCTTCCTATGAGCAAAGGCCCATCAGACCTCTGAGAGTAAAAGCAGCCTCTAAACCAAGGGTGGAGAACATGCTTTTCTCTAGAGTTTTTTGATGCTCCCACCCCCACTATCACTTGGGCCATTCTTGTTCTTGCTATAAAATCTTTTAGGGAGGTACAAATTCATTTTTCGGTACGTTGCAGGTGGCCGCTGTCATTTTGGCTCATTGGCTCATACCCAATAACCCATGTTGTTGCAATAATAATAATAATTATAAGGCTGTTTTCACCAAAGGGAAGGACATCAGCATGGGACAAAGGCAATAAACACAACACTATAGCAACACATGGAATGAAGTCCCCCATACCCCACCAGTCATTACCTGTCTCAGCACCTTAAACACAACTCAGTGGCTTAAGATGGTGAATCGAAGAAGAAGGTCTTCAGCCCTGGATGAAAACGGGTGAGACCTTCCTCCACCCAGAGGTCCAAAGGAAGACCGTTCCACAAATGCAGAGCCAGATGTTGAAAGGCTCGCAGCCTCGACAGAGCTGCACATGTTGGTGGAACAAACAGTGATCCTTTGCCTGTAGATCTTAAATTCCTGGATGGAACGTACCATACTAGCCGAGCTGCGAGGTACTGAGGAAGGTTAGAACGCAAAGCCTTGAATACCAGAACCAAAAGTTTGAAACAGGCCCAGGCCCAAACTGGTAGCCAATGAAGGGATCTACGGGGAGAAGAAACAGGTGAATATTTAGGGAGATTTAAGACAACCTGGACAGCATTGTTCTGAATTAAGATGAGAGGAAGAAAGCAGCAGGGTGGAAACCTGCCAGTAAAGCTGTGAAATAACCCAGGCGGAGATAACCAAGGCCTGGGCAAGTAGATGGGCAATCTCAACAGTCAGGAACCTCAAGATCCTGCAGATGTTCAAAAGACGGAAATTACATTCTGTTGCTGTTTCCCTGATAAATGGGTGCAGAGATAGGTGATCATCCAGCAGGACTCTGAGGTTTCTGGCAGCTGAGGACATGGGATAGGAAACACCAAGATCTCCACTTTGTCCATGTTCAGCTTAAGACAGTGAGCGATCATCATCCACAAAAAAACACGTGTCAGACAGTCCATTACTGACTTCTACCCATTGGCATCAATTGATTTAAAACTCTGGAAAAAGTCTTAGTGTCATCTGCCTACATGTAATGCTGTAAACCCGATTCAGAAAATAAGAAACCCAAGGGGGAGTGTTTATAATGAAGAAAGAAGAGGACTCAAGACTGGTCCTTGTGGCACCCCTATCATTACAGGGAAAGTTTTTGATATAGATCCCCAAAGTAAAACAGAAGAGGAATGATCACATGAAAAAAATATTTCAACCAGGATAGAGTATTCCCTGTTATTCCCAATGATGTCAACCATCACGATAGGATCTGATGGTTCAAAGTGTCAAAGGCTGCAGAAAGATCCAACAGGATCAACACAGAAGTTTGACATTGCACCTTTAAACTACAGAGTGAATTTTGTGGGGAGTGGTTTATCCAATACATGACACCTCCTGTGGCTCAGTCACCAGCCGAACACACATCCATCTCCCAGTGCAGCTGTTGCCTGGTAAAGTAGTTTTGGGGAGGCACTTACAGGATCATCCCATATTCATGATTATGGCCATTTCCGCACTACACTGTTATAGTGCTATGATTGCACATTCAACACTTTGCTATGGAATCCTGGGGTTTGCAGTTTAGGGAGGAGCATTTAGAATCCTCAGCCAGAGATCTCTTTAGCCTCAGTAAACTACAAACCCCAGAATTCCTCAGGAGGTTGAAAGCAGAATAATAGCACTATAACAGTGTAATGCGGAAATGGCCTATATATGATTGGTGAATACAGAGCAGTTACAGATCAGTAACTCTAGGTTACAAATCTTGTTGTTGTGTGCCTTCAAGTTGTTTCTAAATTATGCTGACCTTAAGGTGAACCTATCTTGGGGTTTTCCGGGGCTGAGAGTGTGTGACACACCCAAGGTCACCCAATGGGTTTGCATGGCCAAGTGGGTAACTGAACCCTTATCTCCAGGGTCATAATCCAATGTTCAAACCACCACACCACACTGGCTTTAATAATTATTACTGTGATCTATAACTGAAATAAATGCCAGCCCTATTTTTCAAAATTTGTAGTGGCCTCCAGCCATGTGCCTGTCTATGTTCTCTTTTTGCACCACTCCACTTTTGACCATTTTGGTAGTCTGGCTCTTGGAAGCTCTTAGCAGAAGAAAAGTGGCCCCTGAACCAGCCAACATCCCTTAGGCCCAGTGTATGATTTCCAAAAAGAGAGCCATCTACCTTTGAAGTCTTTGACATCCACGGCTTTTGATGAGGCTGCAGAAGATTTGCTGGTAGGAGGAGGTATCCAGACAGGGTTGGATTCCAGTTCTTCTAGAATGGAAACCACACTGTTGCTTGGGATGGGTGGGATAGAGAAAGCCTGTAAAGAGGGATTTTCCTCTGCCAGGGGAATGGGGGCCAATGTTGCTTGGGGGTAAAAAAAGAGGCCTGTTCCCTCCTGGAGTGGGGTTGGCTGGATCGGAAAGTGCCTCAGAGATTGGATTGGTACCAGCTGAAATCTGGGTACCTGGTGCATGTGGACAGGCCCATACAACTGTTCCACGGGGTTTCCAACTTTGGGAAGACTTCCATAGGGAAACATCCTTGGTACAGGCCTAGGAAGACGGCTTCTTGTCCCCCTGTCCTGGACAAAAGGGTAGGGTGCAGCTTGTGTGGAAAAATGAACCCTTCCATGATGCCTGAATGCCCCTTGCTGGAAAGGTATTTCTGGAAGGTGAAGCACATAGTGGGAGGTGGAGGATTCTTCAGGGTTTGGTGGGATGGGCTGGTGGACAGAACTGGAGCTCAGAGATGATGATGAAGTTGCACTAATGCTCTGAGGACCTTGTCGCATGTGTTCTGTTGGTGCAGTCACCACCATTGGAAAGATGTTCTGAGACGGTTGGTCTGAGCCCTCAATCAGCTGTATGTTTGGCGTCTGATCTGCAACACAAAAAGGAAGAAGACTGGAGCATTAATGATGGTTCTGGAGCACATGACCCAAACCTCTAAGAGGTAGTTTCTCATGGATCCTAACAAAAAAGTGAGATATTTCCACTTCTCCTAAAAGAAAGCAGTTTTATGGTATTTGCTCCATTCAGCCTACAGCCAAGAGAACCCACAGAACTGGAACAATCTCAACCTTCTCGTGGCTGTCACCGGAGTAACCCCAGGATTCTAAGAGAGCAGAGAATGTTGTGATGCAAAAGGGATTCTAGAAGGACAGGCAGTTGGCTGAACTGAAGTTGTCAGGAGGTCTAATGTCCGTTATGCAACTCAAATCAAACAAAAACAAGAGCAAAAATAAGCAGCTGAGTGTACTTTTCCAGTTGAAGACTTCTCAAAGTACAAATAAATTTCTATATTTTTCTGTAGGCATGAGAATCACTCTTAAGTGATTGCAGTCCTCTAAATTCAGGGCCCCCAAACCTCCTGGCACCTTTCAAAGGCACCAGGACTTTCCCTCTCCCATATATCTCCTTTATATCTAGACTACATCTAAAAAAAAATTCTGCCCTGTCAGCCGTGTCTTTTCTCCTGTTCTCAGTGTTTTCACCCAAATTGACAAATAGAGATTCAGTGCTTCTTGACTTGTCCGGTAAGACAAAATCCTCCTGAACAATTTCCTGGAAGGTTTTGGCCAACCTAAGTGCTGCTGATCTCACTGGGAGAACATTGTGCCCTGTAGTTCTGGATTTTCCTTATTCCTCCTTTCCTCTTTTATTCTAGCATTTATTTATTTATTGTCACACCTTTCTCTCTGTATGGTAGCATCCATTTCCAAGAGTCTTCCCTTCCCTAAGCTCTCTTCATTCTTTGATTTCATCCTTTCTCCAAACCTGATTCCACAGGTGCACAGTTAGCTTTTACCTGGGCCAACTCAGAAAATAAATGCAGAAATGATCTAACTGAACATCTAGATATTCCTGTTTCCTACCTGCCATGCTGAAACAAGTTCTTTTATCAGTCAAGTTCTACTCAAGTTCTCTTATCAGTCAGTGAAGACCTCAATCAACTCCTGACCTCCTCATCTTTCAACTGTATGGTAAGGAATGGACAGGAGAAGGATGAGGATGCAAAATTGTTTATTTCTGTTCCTATGGTAACCTTAGTGATGGTGAGGAGGGGCAAGGAGGAGGAGAATCCTAGACTCTCAGGACGGAAGATTCTATGATAGCCATAGGACAAAGAGGGGACCCAGGGCAACACAGAAGAAATGATGGAAGGAGGAGAAAATGGCACCATGTCATCCTTTCTGGTGGACAACTCAACTTCAGAAGCTCTCTATCTGTGTCAGCCTATGAATCTATGAACTGCCATCTTCATCTTGACTTGTAGAGATGAAGATGAGATCTTGTCTGAGTCACTGCTGATATTTCCAACTCAGTCAACCATTTGAAGACTCATTTGTGTTTTTCCTACTGGAAGAACAGCTGATTTAAATTGTGGATAGGGAACATGGTCATCCAGACAGTCTATGGCTATCCTGTCACCTCTTAACCTTCTCTTCTCCAGGCTAAACATTCCCAACCTACCAGGCTTCCTAAGCCGCTCTTCTTGGACTTCATGGTTTCCAGGCCTTTTACCATTTTGGTCACCCTCCTCTAGACACACTCTAGCTTGTCAATATCACAGTTGATTCCTGAACTGTGTTGCCCAGAACAGGACATGGAGAAAGTCAAACCACAGACATTTCCACACTAGGCTGTTATAGCGCTATGATTCCACTTTCAACCTCCTATGGAATCCTGGGGTTTGCAGTTTTGGGAGGGGCCGGCCGGCCTCTCCCGAAACTGCAAACCCCGATTCCATAGGAGGTTAAAAGTGGAATCATAGCGCTATAACAGCCTAGTGCGGAAATGGCCCAAAACAAAGGGTAACAGCCAACTGTTTCAAAATAATTATGAAAATGTCTGGAAAGAAAATAAGAAATGTTTAGGAAAATGAGGAAACTAAATCTATCCCTTCTGAGAGAATTGCAGCAATAAAAACCAATGTGTTGCCCAACTTGTATATTATTTTCAAATAATCCCCATTACAAGGAACAAAATACTCTTTGTGCAATAGCAGAGATTTGTACAGCATTATATTCTGTAGGTTCACATCAACTTTTTCAGGATAGTGTGCAAAACATAACTTGGGTGAAGAAGCCAGGAGCCAAGAAGCTCATTGAGGCCAGGCAACTTTGACACAATCTGACTGGGCCAAGAAGGTCAAAGTGTCCTCCTCCTCTTCTTTTTCTTTTTTTTATGGTCATTTCCTTTGTAGAGAGACTAAAATAACCCCTCCATGTTCTGCCAGGGATTGTGTTCCAGCAGGCAGAGAGCTTGCATGCAGCCGAGGTATTTTTAGATGTACCCAGAAAAGTTTCGGAAGGTCTAGATTTGCAAGCAGCAGAGACATCTGAGATATCCAGTCATTATAAATGTAGATCAAAATTTGGAAAGTTTACTTTTTTTGGACTACTGCTTCCAGAATGCCCTAGCTGCCATCACCAATGACTGATGTACCACTGGGACCAATTCTGGTTCCTTTTTGGTGCCAAGTCAAGACATAGCTTCTTATTAAAACCCTTTGGGGCCAGATTTATTCTGAAACACATACATACCTTCTGATTTTCCAATGGGCAGTGAGGATTGTGCTTTATTATGTGGCCTTGGCTCTCAAAATTACAATTGCCTGCTCTGATGTTTTTTAAACTGGTCTGTCTGGTTTCAGAACTATTAAATTATTTGGTTTGTGTTCTTTTGGTGGTGTACATCAAGTCATTTCTGACTTATGGTGACCACAAAGTAAATGTATCATAGGATTTTCTTGGAAGAATTTGTTTGGAGGGGTTTTGCCCTTGCCATCCTCTGAGGCTGCGAGGGTATGACTTGCCCAAGGTCACTCACTGGGTTTCTATGGCTGAGGAAGAATTCGAACCCTGCTCTCAGGTGTCCAACACTCAAACCCTTGCATGATGCTGGCTCTCTTGGACTGGCTTAGAACTTATTTCATTTTAAAAAGTGTTTGTACCAATTGCACATTGCCCTGGACATTCTGCTGAGTCAAGCTATGATAAATAAATGCTATGAATGAATGAATGAATGAATGAATGAATGAATGAATGAATACATACATACATACGTACATACATTTGTATTTTTTTTAAAAACTCCTTTAGCCTTTTAAAGTAGTTTTAATGTGATGGACTTGTTTAATATCTTTTTCCTTCTTTAAATTATTTGCTGTTTTTAATCTGGAATTGTTTAAATTGTGTATATTGTGTTGTCTGTCTGTCACCCTGAGAACTCACAACTAAAAGGCCAGAGAAAAACATTTAAATCAATCAATCAATCAATCAATCAATCAATCATTTCAGGCATTTCAGGAATTATTTTGTCCTCAAAATTATCACAGTTCAGCAGCCAGAAAAGCCAAAACAAAACACTGGGCTGTAACTATTGGGAGGATATAGAATATAAGTGGGTGGTATGCGGTTTCTTCTGTGCAATGGAAATTAGCACAGGATATTTACAAATATCGCACGGATGCAAAACAGCATTAATTCATTTAGTTCTGATACTGGAAGAGGTGGAGGAGGAATAGCAAAATGACAGTCAAGAATAGTTCCTAACACTGTATGACTCAATTAACCACAACAAGCAGCACATTTCTAGGCAGCCAACACAGTCTCCCACTGCTGCACATTCCACAATCTGGCAACACGCTGTGCGCAGGAGTATCTCCTTTTATTTGTTCTAAATTTACCAACTGTACTTCCCAGTAATTCCAACTGGCTAAGGCAGAAAGGACACTAGAAGCAGCCTCTGTATGGTCTCCAAGGGCGAGCTCATGTCAGGAGGTCAAAGATGTCCATGAAAAATGTCCTCAAGAGATTCTGGGAATCCAAGGAGAGGCCATCTTTCATAGAAAGCTCCCACATCTGAACCTAGTGTGGCTGCATTCAGAGCTGTCTCATTATTTTCAAAATATTTGAAAAACAATTACCTGGGTTGTTTCTTCCCCAGAAACATTTCTCCTGGTTTGTGACATTGTCTTATCTTCCCCCAACTTTGCGTGGACAAATTTATGGGTCTGTAACTTCAATCATTCCTGGCCATTGGCCGTGCTGGCTGAGGACAATGGAAATTGTAGACCAATGTAGCTATCTGTTCCAGGTTGAGGAAAGCTGGTCTACTTTGATTAGCACAGAAATGAGAATCATGTGGCCCTCAAGATTTTGTTGGACTACAGCTCCTAGCATCCCTTGCCATTGGCTAAACTGGCTAAGCCACAGGGTTTTGCAGTCCAACAACATCAGGAGAGCCACATGATTGTCACCCCTGGACTAGGGGAAGCTATCCAAAATTTCAGGCAAGACTCTTTCTCAGTCCAAGACTGACCCTGGAATCTTCAATATTCAGTGTTCTGCATCTGGGCCCTTGTGCACGGCTGGACATTTTACATATGTGATTGGACACTTTTCTCCAGTGCAAAACGTCCACATTCAACAGAAGTGGAGCTATGCATAGAGTACCATTGCACGTGGATGCACATTGTCCTTTGGTTTGCACATTGGGTTCAGTTGTGCAATATTGCCATTCAACACAGGATGGTGCAATACAATTGATGTGTAACTCCCTAAGGAGAAGTTTACACTATGTAGCCCCAACATAGGATCTTGACCACCATTTGAGATCCATGAGCTTCTATTACTAAGCATGGGTCTGCTGTCCCTATACATGGTCACAACTGATCCTGTACCTATAGGGTCAATTCACAAAAGTGACTTTGTTTCTAGACTCAATTCAAGGTGGTGGTTTCAACATGAGTCCTTTCATTGCCCTTCCAAAGAAGAGGCAGCAGACAGCCTAGGTTTCCTTTCAGTGCTGGATCAAAACATTCCTTTTTACCCAGGTATTTTCATCCCTACAGCTGAGATCCTTGCATCAGAGGCTGCAATGGGTAAGTTTACAATGACGGAGCTACTTTGCTAGCACTGTTCACAACCTTGCTAAAGATCTGCAACAACGGAAAAAGGAAGCACTGTGCTAGATATTCTGTTGGGCAACAAGGACTGCCACTGCATAATGGGGCACTGCAAAAAATGAGGGCATTTTTCCAGCTGGGTGCAGGACATCCATGGATTTCCACTAGCTTCTGGATTACGTGTAGGTCTGTTGGGGGCTATTGCCTCCCTCTCATTACACTGTCATTGCACAAGGGCAGCCTGTCCCACAAAGTGCCGTCCTGTTGTGCCTTGTGACTGCTGTGCAATCGCCATGCTGCTCATTCTGCTTGTGAAATGGTCACAATTGTGCAGCAATCACAATGCTCCCCTCCTGGAATTACTGTTGTTTTGTGCTCCTTCAAACCATTTCTTACTCCTGGCGACCTTAAGGTGAACCCATCATGGGGTTTTCTGGGGCTAAGTGTGTGTGAGAGACTGCCCAAGGCCAGTCAGTGGGTTTCTGTCTCCAAGTCAAGAATCAAATCAGTTTGTTTAAAACCACTGCACCATGCTGGATCATTGTGTGTTCCTGCAGTTCTAAATTTCACAAAAACCATATGAGACAAGACCTAAAATATTAGGTCAATCACAGACTACCCTGGACAGTAAATGCAAATTGTGGATGAGCCCTGCGTCAGCCTGGAAAAATCCCCAGCTTTGGCCAAAAGGACTCGTCCCCGTTCAGGAAGAACACAGTCAAAACCACTTCTTACATGAACAGAGAGAAGGACCCTTTATTGTTAATATTGCGTGGATCTAGATGTGCTCAGTGAGAGGGGAGGAGGAAGAGCACAAAGGCAACAGAGGGAGGGAAACTCGGGATATTTCAAGGAAGAATTTGCGTGGAAATAAGCCCCAGTCTCAAAATGGAGACTTGCAGACTGAATTTGTCACTGCTAGGTACTGCAAGTGCTACTCAGAATGTACATGTTACCAATGCATTCTGAGACAGAGAAACTATAGGTAATTTTTACATTGCATGCATTTGCCCACATGTGTAAACCCCTGGTGTCTGGTTTAGCACGGAATAACAGGTTTAGTAAACAAAGAGAGTTCCAGTCCAGGTGCATGGTGTTGTAGTGAAATAGAAAAAAAATAGGTTTTATTGTTCAGAAGAATCACATGGCAGTCATAGATAAAGCAACAATCTGAAAAAAAATAATCTGGCTTTAAAAGGAGTCTTTATCTCATGGGGGCAAATAGACAAGGTAGATGTAGACTTGCATGCTTGAACAATTTTTTTAAAAAAAAATTAATATCAACCACCTTCCAAATTGTCCACCTCAGTTTAGGATGCTTTTCCACACGTCTTCCCCGGGGAATTCCCGGAGGCCTCCGGATCGCCATTGTGGGAACCGAATGCTAGGGAAGAGAGGCCTTTGGTGGTATCCAGGAGGGCTCTTCTGATGTCCTGACAAGCCCCTGTCTTCATGAAACATAAAAGCTGTCCAGAAGAAGGTTTTGCAGTGGAACGCTGGCAGAGTCCACAGTAGAGGAAGCCAAATGTACCCTGTCTTTCAGAACTGGTATCCTATTTACTCTCTACACAGGACCAAGAGATGACAAACCCTGGTAACAGTCTTAGGAGGCATCCATCTGGATATTCTTCCTTTGGACTCCAGCATCACACTGGTCTGTCCAGATTGTACTGGCTGGAGCTGGGGCTGATGGCTGGATTTGCAGGAGTGCCGTAGCTGAGGGGAGGCTGCGGCTGCTTTGCCCTCAGCCTTAAACCACCCAGGCTGGCATTGCAGGGGGGGTCCCTGTACATGTATGGCGAAGAAGCCCCTGGTCCATAAGTCGAACTGGGAAGCCCTGTGGGGCTTGCCATGCTGTTGAAGTTCTCTAGAGTTGGGACACTGGATGTGGAGGCCCCTCCGGGGGCAGGGAACACACTCTGGGGAGGAAAGGTGGAATTGAGGCTCATGGAGTTGAAGAGCTGGAAACCTTTGCCATGGAGGGGATTGGCATGGAGCCCCTTGGGGCCCCAGGCACTGTAGGCGTAGCTTGAGTAGAGGTCCTCATAGGGGTTCCCGGAGAAGCCGTTGAGCTGCGAGCCAAATCCCCCTTTGCAAAGCTCAGACTGCTGATGACGCTCTTTTTTTCGCCATTTGGCTCTCCGATTCTTGAACCAAACCTAGAGAAAGAGAGACAAGGAGGAAAACAAAAAGTATTCTCAGTTGTAGTGGTTAGTAACAATTCAACCAGTGACTGAATGTGAGGTTGTTTAATGCAAGAAAGTATAGTTTTTGGGTGGTATAGTTATGGCTGCCAGCTCAGAGAGTTTTAGGAGGGGCCTGGATACATTCATGGCAAGTAGGGCCACCGACAGCTTCTCATTAGGATGGCTATTAATCACTTCCAGTATCAGAAAGAACAATATAGCTTCGTTTACAAATAGTGGGGTGACGGGGCGGATTCAGGTGCCCTCATGTCCTGCTGGTGGGCTTCCCAAAACCAATTGGCTAGTCCAGTTGTGACTCCTAATGCCACTGTCTGGACTTGAAAGAGCAATCCAAGGTGATGAACTTATTTGGGGAGAAGGGTTCAGTACCTTGGATAACTCCTTTGAAATTGTTCTAAAGCCAGAGTTTAAAAAACAGCCGGACACCCCTAATGTTAAGAGTCAAAGGCTGCACAAAACAACACAGACTTAGATGCTTGCCAGAAACCCAGGGTGGAGCCAGCCTGGTCTCCTTTGGAAATGAGTTCCATAGTCGGGAGCTGCTACAAAGAAGGATCTGTCCCATGTTATCCACCACCTGAGCCTCAAAGGGTGGTAGGATTCAGGACAGGGCCTCTGCCAATGATCTTAGATTTTGGGCAAGCAGTCTTTCAGATACCCTGGCTCCAAGTCATTTAAGGCTTTAGAAGTCAAGAATTTGAAAGATACCCAGTGTTGTGTCGGCCAGTGTGGTTAGGGATTTGGATTCATGTCCAACACACAACCGTAGAAACCGTCTGGGTGATGTTGGACAAGTCACATTTTTTCGGCTTAAGAGGAAGACAATGGCAAATATCGTATGCAGAAATCATGCTGAGAAACCCCCAAGCCAGAGTGGTCTACTGATCTGAGTGGCAGATAGGACCCAAAAAAACCAAGGTTCAAATCCCCATTCAGCCATGACAACCCTCTGGCTACTTTGGGAAGCTCACAATAGTCTCAGTCTTAGAGGAAGCCAGTGGCAAATATTCTCTGAACAAATCCTGCCAGGAAAACCAAGCTGATGGGCACCATAAGTCAGAAACGACCTGAAGGCACTCAACAAAATTTTAGCTTGGAAGCAAGGAGGAAGCCAGTGCAGTTCTGGTGGGACCGATGTTCCAAGATCTCTAAGATGTGCAGAGTATGGGTTTTCGCCTCACCCTGATCTTGGGCTCAGTGAGATTGGTCCAGCCTGCAATCTCCTCCCTGGTGCTCATGTCTGGGTAGCGATTCCTCTGGAATGTGGCCTCCAACTCTTGCAGCTGCTGGCTAGTGAAATGGGTCCTCTGCCTGCGTGGCTTCTTTTTGCCCACGTTTGCCTCCTCTTCGCCACTGGACTCAGAGGATTTGCACTGAGAAGTCTCACCATTCTCTCCTGGAAAAGACCATGAATGAGGGAAGGGTTAGCACATATAATGGGCATCAGACTCACCCCCACAGACCCTGGAACAGAGGGGCTCAAGCCTTCCCAAAACTAGGATGAAAGGAGCATGGAGCCTGTCCCAAAATGATGTGGCAAAAGTGGACCACCGAGAACACTATGTGGTTGAGCCTCCTCTGGTGTTATTGATCAGAGGGGTGCTAAATTGTCAAACGCAAAGGAATATTGAAGCAATGATGGTGACATTGAGGCAATTATCCTAATTCCTGATTAACAACAGTAAACACTAACACTAAATATTAATACTAACACTAACTACTGGAAAAACAAAAACAAAGGTAGTTACCCACTTTCCTAATGTGGACTATTATTAGTCTAAAGAGAAATAACAATTTCTCTGACTACAAATGTTCATGAGTTTCCAGTGCACTTTTTCAAAAATACTATAGTTGGCCCTCCGCATAATGTGGGTTTAGCCTTCATGGATCTGATTATGTGTGAGTTTCTCCAACCTCTGCCCGCCCCCCACTATAGATGCTTCGTTTCAGGGGGAACCTTCCCTCTTGGCAGCTCTGATCAGGCTGTGGAGCCCCTTAAAAACCTGCCTTTGGTCCACTTTTTCCTCCACCAGCCACTGCCTGGCCAGCTAAGGATGGATCACACCCCAATTTCCCAGCACCACAAATCTTCTCCCTATGTGCCCCATGCACACAAGAAAGGAGATGGGCAAGAGAAAGGAAATACACATCTATCATGCTGATCTACACCCCTTTCCCTCTGTTTTCCCTAACCTGGCTTAGACCCTGAGTGTCTGCTCTCTCCACGATGCCTCAGACCCCTTCCCACAGACAGAAATACACATACATTTTGATATTTGTGATTTTCCCCCTGTACTTCTAATCCTAGCATATGTGGATGATCAACTGTAATTATCAAATCCTACAAATTGCAATAGGTTTTTTTCTTGCAAAAACTTTTGTTAATGGTTCCTAATCTTCTGTAAAAGTTGCCACTGATTTGTCCATTATCAATCTTATCAATTTGTCCATTTCAGCTAGTTCCAACACTTTTAATGCCGAGTCTTCTCTCATTGGTGTCTCTGTGCTCTTCCATTTCTGTGCATACAGTAGTCATGCAGCTGTGGCCATTCATCTTAATATCTTGCCATATTTCTTCTGCAGCTGATCTTCACTAGTCCCGACAGATATTGTTCAGGCTTTAATAACACATCAGGCTTGAAGATTTTAAATTGTATGCATTTGATTCCAGAATTTTTTGGCCTTTGCACATGTCTACCGCATATGGTAAAAGTTCCTACTTGTTGCCCACATTTCCAACATCTATTCAAAGCATCCTTTTGAACGTATTTTGGCCAATTTTTCTGGAGTCAAGCATTACTGAAACATCATCTTATAAAAATTCTCTTTGTCCCACTGGAGTTGTTTAGCTGTACCATTCATACGCCCAGCAACATGCCACCTGTTCAATGGAAGCAGCAAATTCTGCTGCTTTATCTTTTAGTTCTTCATATGAGTTGGGGTCATTAAAATAATGTCCATATTTAAAAAAAGAGAAACAACAATGTCTCTGCCACAGGAACAAACCCTGTGGCCATGGGGTAAAAATCCCGATGCACCTAAAATACAGTCACTGGCCTCCCCCTCACCTCCTTGCTGAGCGGTGAAAATATTCTGACATGTTAAACAGCTGAACATTTCCCACCTTTTAACGGTGCCCAAAATCTATCCTCAGAGGTGGCTGCCCATGGCATGGCCACTCCTGAATATCGTTCAGTTCTCTGACAGTTGTTTATGGTGCACAAAATACTGGAAGGAGTGTTTATGAGCAGGATAGGAAATGAAGATAAGCAGGAGTTTAAAAGCTCTCTCCTTGAACCTGAGCTAATCCCAAGTGCTTAGACTGCCTGCATTGCAGGGGAAAGAGACCGCAAGACAGAATCCATAATCACCAAGGACAATTTGGTATGTTTGCTGAAGGCGCAAAACTCTAGAACCCAGATGTTCTTGGACCTGAGACTTGCTTCATGAAAGGGATCTCTTTTAACTTAAAGCAGAAGGTAAAATTCTAACCTGGCTTTGCTGAAAGCCCCCTCAACTTCTCCTGGCTGGCATATTTGGAATAGATGTTGGAAGGAACTAAGAGAAACAAGGTTACTGAGAAGAACAAATCACAGGAGCTAAAAAGCTTGTAAACTTTACATTTCCAATAGGATAAGTACCAGACAAAGGCCATTTCAGCACTAGACTGTTATAGCGCGATGATTCCACTTGCAACCTCCTCTGGAATCCTGGGGTTTGCAGTTTTGGGAGGGGCCGCCCGGCCCCTCCCAAAACTGCAAACCCCAGGATTCCAGAGGAGGTTGCAAGTGGAATCATCATGCTTTAACAGTCTAGTGCGGAAATGGCCAAGGAGAAACCAGCTCCATCTGGGTTGTGTGCAAATGTGAGTCAGAAATGGATAACAGACTTTTTATGAACAGTTTTTATAAGACAACAGAAATATTAGGAATAATGAGGCTTGGGTAAAACTTATTCATACACACACTTCTTGAGAATCCACAAAACCTTCTGTTTTTTTTTTTACTTAGTGTGAACAAGACAGAATTGTGTATTCTCTTTACATCTCAGATTCTATATCTGGAGTTGGTTTCTGTTTGGTTGATAATTATTCTATTAGTAAAGTGGATGTTTGGGCTGGGAGGTTTGTTTGTTTGTTTGTAGCTTTTGGAATGGATGTCAGCTATAACAATCAAGAAATAAAAATGGCTATCTCAACTGATTTGACAAAGGATAAGGATCCAAAACACATTTTTAAAAACATGGGTGTTCTAATATAGATCTAGTTATGACACCTTGTACCCTCATGTAAAAATACACGTATAAACCATCTCCCTTTCTTGCTTCTCAGCTGCAGGCAAAAGGAAAACTAGACCCTCCCTATATCCAAAATATAAATGCCAAAGGGCAGTTTCACTAATCTTTTTATGTTGGTTTTCTTTTATTTTCTAATATGTGTGTGCTATAGCTAGGGTGCAGCTGTGGGAGGAGCAGAATAAGGCATTGCCCACAAATAAGAATTTTCCCACCCTAAAAGAAATAATCCTCCAGTCTCCAAATTTCTAGCATCACAGTAACTAAAAACTTCAGTTGAGCCTTTGGAAATAGACTTTAAGCTCCAAAGAAAATGGGGCAGGCAAAGTGACCCAGGGAATGTGAACACAGCAAATAGAAGGGTTCCAGGCTTTCAATATATCTCACTCTCTACAGTGCTAGAAATTTGGGGACCAAATGTCATTTGAGGAGGCAGATTTCTTATTGAGGGGGTCAATGCACTCTTTTTTCCCCTCTGCCCCATAGCCCCCAATGAAGATGGTGTTGAAAGACATTCATTGTAGAATTTTACTGAATGCATTTCTATAAGTGGTTATGTTGTGTTTAATATCTTCATTATTCTTGTTTCTGTAAAATGAAAATACTGTACATTGTTATACAAGGACAGAAGTTTTTACGTATTTTGGATCTCCATTCTTTGCAGCGGCTACAGATGTCAGATATAAAGCCTAATCTATCATTGATGTGCTGACCTGATAAATCAGAATTCAGAACTGAGCTTGAAAAAGATTTTATTTTGGTTTGGTTTGTCCTGGACTACAACTGTCCAAATCCCACAGTAACAGACTTCAGGCTTTAGCTAGAATTCTGATATCCACCAACTGGCCGGCCCCTCCCTAAACTGCAAATCCCAGGATTCCATAGGATGTTGAAAGTGGAATAATTGCGCTATAAGTGTATAGTGCGGAAGTGGCACTGGAGAGTTTTCAGGAAAGAAATAGTTGTGGCCAGTGAGCCCAAATGTGGTCCCAGTCCCTGGCACACTGAGTGAAAAAAAGAGTACTGATCCCCAAGAGTACACCTTTGAGGGGGAAGAAAATAGAGCATTTCCTTCCAAATAAGAATTTTGCCCCCCTCGGTGAAATTTTCCTTCAGTCCCCACATTTTTGCATTTCAGTAACATCAAACTTCAGCTAAGCAAATCAAAGGGACCAGCAAAGTTTTCAAGGGGATGAGAACACAGCAAACAGAAGACTTCTGGGTATCAATTCAGTGTTTAACACTCTGCAATTCTAGAAATTTGGGGACTGAAGGAAAATTTGGAGAGGAATTGTAATTCGGTGCATTATATATGCATATTTTCCCCTCCCTCTGCTACATGCGTGCCAGTCCCTTACATCAGATAGCACAAGAAGCATTGTTTTAGACTACAGCTTCCATAATCCCCCAGCCAGCATGGGTCTAGGGTGTGCTGGCTGGAAAATTGCGAGAACTGTAGTCCAAAAAACGACTTATTGCCAAGCCGTTGTTTGAGTATCATGGAAAACCATACCTTTCTCCATTGACTTTTCAATCCTTTGTACCCATCTCTGCCCAACAGGAAATACATGATGGAAGTTATTTGAAGAAAGGGATCTTGGGTTCACAGCCTGTATCCTATTGATGGTCCCAACTAGAGTGAGCCATGGATTTACCATGGATTTACCTACATGTTGGCTCGCTATTCAATGATTAATTCAGTGGGTCTAGTTAGAATTAACCAACTTCAGAGGCCTAGCTGCTCCGGGGCTAAAGGTTTTGAAGTCCTTTGATGATCTGGGTCCCCCCTGGGCTCTCTTCTCCTGAAGGCCTTACCTCCGCTCTCTGTGCTGGGGGTCCCAGCTAGAGTTCGGGATGGCATCCCTTCGGCGCTCCCATCTGCGGCTTGCAGCGAGGCTGACATACTCCCTGAGGTTCAGAGGCAGATCTCCGTCTTCAAAAGTCCATCAGATGCAAGCACTCCACAACTTGCTGCTTCCCACTCCACAATTTCTGAAAGAGCTTCCTGGTCAGCGAGACCGGAGGTGTCCGTTTTGGTGCTCCGACAGCAGCCAAGGCAGAAACAAAATGGCACAAAACTTGGGGCGCTGGTTTTGCAAAAGGGCAAACACTCCAGGCTAGAAAACCTTCCTCCTCTGTAGGATATTTGGTCAGGCTCTCCCAGATATAAAATTTCCTCTTGGGCTCCCCTTCATGGAGCCAAATCAGCCATTCTCTCCAGGGTCCGCTTTTCTTCTCCACCAGAACCACCTCAAATGCCTCCTCCCAGTCTCCGTCCCCTAAAGAAAACGTCTGCAGCTTCCGAGGAGCTGATTTCACTCTTGAAGTACCACTGTTTCTTTCTTTCTTTTTCTTTTTTAACCCTATCCCACCTCCTTCTCTCACATATTTGTGTCCGTTTCCCAGGGCTGGAGCCCTCTTTGGCTTGCCAGGGAGGAGGGGAGTATGTGTGTGTGTGTTTGTGTGTGTGTCAAATATCAGGGACAGCTGAGTCCGGTCTAACCAGGTGTCAATCAGCCATGGTCTCCACAGCGGGCTTTGGGTATGTTGGATGTGGGGATGGATGAGAAGATGGCAGCTGGGACGGAGGCTGCACTTTGGTTCGGAGCGCTCTTTCAGAGGCGACATGAAATATGCTCCGTTTCAGCACCAGTTGTCTCTGCGTGTTTATATTTTCCATATGGAGTTTCATTCATCCTTGAGGCTTGTCTCGGTACCACTTAAGAGAAGAACAGACAAACTGGCCTCTTAGGTCAGATCAAAGGCCCTTCGAGAAGAGGATTAAGAGCTGGTCAGATGGTTTTGGAAGCTCCCAGACAGAGAACTAAAGGTCACCCCCCTCTTGTTCATTCCCAGCTTCCGCACTCAGACATATTGGCCGTGATCACCAGCAATGAGTCAAAACAGAGCCTTCCCCTCCCTTACATCTCAAGCCCAGCACTCTGGTTTGTCTCTAGCCTGAATAGCAGCCCTTTCACACTATACAGTTATAGCCCTATGGTTCCACTTTAGTTGCCATGTAATCCTGGGATTTGGAGGAGGAGCTCTCTGGCTGAGAATTCTAAACCAGCCGTTGTCAATCTTTGATCCTCCAGCTTTTCTGGACTTCAGCTCCCAGAAGCCTCCACCAACCTAGCCCATGACAACGGATTCTGAGGGCTGAAGAGAATGGCGTTTGAGAATGGCTGTTCTAAACTAGAAATCCCTCCCTAAACTACAAATCCCAGGTTTCCATAGCATGCAGCCATGGGCAGTTATAGTGGAATCACAGCACAGCAACAAGGCACTCAGACATATTGGCCATGATCACCATTCATGGATCTGATAAGACAAACTTGAACACTTAACAAAAGATATGGCCAGGTGGCCACTGACCTGGCTTCATTTGCATGCAACAGCAAGCCAAAATTCCAGAATATCCTGATACAACACAAATGAGCTATATGCCAACTATACATCCCATCATTTGCTTCCCAACCAATAAACAACTCAAGAAGAAATTGTTTAGCATGCTGTCTGAATTGGACATCCAAGGTGGGAGTTCATGGAAAAGCCAGAACATCTAAATTAAAAACAACCCCAGATTTGTAATTTTAGTTTATAACAAGCCAAAGATCCTGGTTTGAATGGCATGCAAAGCAAAGCTTTCCGGGTATTTTGGTGTCTGCACAAGTTGGAAGTGCCAGGGGAGGAAACAGCTGTATGCACCAACCTGCCGTTATTAAAATAACCCAGAATCCTCTGGAATTTTATTTTATCGTTGCAACACATCTTGTGGTTGCAATTTTCCTAAGCTATTTCTTTCTTGTATGAAAACATTACCTCCCCTTTGGAGGGCGATCTGGGGGGCTTGAGGGTCAAAAATACAGCATTGGGGGCCACATTCAGAAGGGAAATAGGGGACAAGCTCTTCTGTCTCAATGTTGAGCATCCTCTGCATTGCTCGCTGACACGGGCTAGCTGTCAGCGATTGGCAGGATGGGACAGGCCTCCAGCTGGCTAATTAGGCCTTGAAAGATGGGCCAGGGTGGCTGCCTCTGTGCCATCCCATGGAGAAGGTCAGGTTTCCACAGTTTCCGTTCCGCTGAATGATTGAAGAAGGCAGTGTGTTCTTTCATTCTTCTCCCTCCAAGCCACTCAGACAGGCTGGCTTCTGAAAACCACTTGGGAATTCCTCTCTTCCAGGCATCTCAAGTTCTCCTGAAAATCCTTTCACTCTGGGCCAGCGATTCCCTCTTTCTATCATTCGCCGCCCAGAAACCTATAAAATGGCTTCCCTGAAGCTGGCACCTCCCAGATGCATTGGGGCTACAGCTCCCATCATCCCCTGCTTGGTCGGGTGGGGGCACAGCTTAACACATTTAGAAAACACAGAATAGAGGAGGAGTGATATCAAAGCGGTCCAGGAATGTCCTCTTTATCCGTTTTACAATTTCCTCCCTCCACATCTGTCAAATGTCTTAGCTTTCTAGCAAAATATGAGTGGGACCATAGAGTACTAACATTTTTCCAGATACATTGAAGAGGGGCATGAGATGCAATCGTCCTTCCTACCTTTGCTCCTGGCAAGAGATTTTGCAGGTTTTTGTAGGGCTTCAAAAATGGCTCAGACTTGTTTAACCAGAGCCAACATGGTGAGAAAATAAATGATTTTGTAGACCAGCTTTCTCCAGTCTCAGTCTCTCTAACAGAGGGGTCAGCAATGCATAATCCCAAAGGGTTGTATTGACGCCCCCTCAGAGTGAAAACATTTTTGAACTTTTTTTTTGCTCCCTAGTGGCTTTTGGAGGTGGGCAGGTCCATTTTGCCAAGTTTCCTAGTCTTCCCTGGCTGTTTGAGGCCCAGGAAAGGCCAAAAACATGATGGAAATGCCAACAGTGGAGGGCACTGGAGACATTTGGGCGGCCAAATGTTTTTGAAAAAAAAATTGTGGTCTGTGTGATGGAGTGCAGCCCTCCAAGTCCTCCTGGAGAGTAGTGTGGCTCCTTAATCCCCAACAGTTGCCCACCCCTCCGGTAGATTCTAGATGTTTCTGATGATCTCTCTCACCATCCCTGACTATGGGCCATGCTGGAGTTGTTTATGGGCATTGTATTCAAAACATCTGGAGGGACCAAGAATCCTTGATTGTCAATGGTTTCAAGGTCTCAGGTGGAAAGATGTCCAAGCCCTGGCTGCTCCTATCTGAGATCCTAGAGGAGATGCTGAAGACTGCAGCTGAGGTTGTTTCACACAACACAGTTACAGCACTACGATTCTACTTTAACTGCCATGGCTACTTCCTAAAGAATCCTGGGGTTTGTAGTCTGTTGAGGCACTAGCACTCTTGGGCTGAGAATTTTAAATGAGGCTATTTCTGCACTTCACTGTTATAGTGCTATTATTCCACTTTCAACCTCCTGTGGAAGTGTTCTGGGGTTTGTAGTTTCCTGAGTCCAAAAATGTCTCTGGCTGAGAATTCTAAACGTCCCTCCCTAAACTGCATACCCCAGGATGGCCATAGGATGTTCAAAGCAGAACAATAGCTCTACACCAGCGTAGTGTGAAAATGGCCCAACTCTCCACAAACTACAAACAGGTCTAAAAACCCTAAAGGCAACTTTCTAAGCTCTGAAGTTGATCCTAGGATCAAGATATTCCTAAGTCAGGCTGCAAATTTGATTTCATCCAATATTGTTTTGTTCTCTTTGCCCCCTCCAGCTAGCATCTCATGGTCACGCTATGTCATTCCAACTTTCTCTAGATTCCCAGTTTGTTAAAGACAAGCTGCCCCACTAGCTTGCAGCAGCTTCTGATCCCACATCCCATCTCCGGCCTTCCCCCACTGCCCAACAGCTGTGCTCAGGCAGAGTTAGACAGGCCGGAATTTTTTAAGACAGCTGTGACAGCTGAGAGGCCAACCTGCTGGGAAACATTGCCCCCCTTACTGGCAAGAATGCCTCCAGATCTGGAGCTTCGTGTGGAGGGGAGGCATCCCCACCCCACTTCATCAGTGAGAGAAAAGTCAAAGGATCACCCCTATCCCACAGACGGCTTGTGATTATCTTTGTTAGCATTTCCATGTGAGCTTTGCATAACCATCTCACTTGGCATGTATGCCTTGAGTGTTGGAATATGACCCTGGAGACCAGAGTTCGATTCTCCATTTGGTCACGGAAACATAACAGATGACCTTGGGTGAGTCACACAGTCTCGGCCCCAGAAAACTCAGTGATCGGCTCACCCTCAAGTTGCCCTAACTTGGAAACGATTTGAAGGCACACTACAACAAGAGGCCATCAAAATAGTGAAAGATGTTCTATAACTTGGCTCAACCATTAATCAAAATGGAGATGAAAGTCAATAAATCTGAAGAAAGCCAAGATTTGGAAGGGATGTCGAAAAGAGACAAAGTCTCAGGGTGCTGAAAAAAAAAGAATGTTATTCATCCAATTAGACCAACACATTTTGGACAAGTAATATTTAATGGCCTTCTTCAGGAGCCGATAAAAAGAATAAAAGAAAGAATACTGCAGTATCAATTTTGTATACATATATCTTGCATCAAGGTGCATGCAAAATGTTTCAGTTTTAAAACACACCTATTAACCCAAATAAACTTATATACTTTCTTCAGTATTCAGCTTTCACAGCCACACATAGAAGCTGGAAATATATGATTCATTGTTCAATAATACATCTTCACCCTTGGTGATCTCCAGTTTCTTCATTATTGCCCTTCCAAATCCTAAAAAGCCAAGAGAATCAGTAACACCCAATTGGAAGGATGTAGAGAAGAGAGTTAAATCTCAGAGTGTTTTAAAAAACAATTTTTTTCATCCAGTTAGCCCAATGCATTTTGGCCTAGTGATATTTAGTGGTCTTTTTCAGGGGCTGATAAAAGAAAAGAGACAATACATAAACAACAAAAATCGTAACAGGAGACAAGTTAAATTTGCAATATCAAATTTTTTTGTACTTCTATCTTGCATCAAGATGCATGTAAAGTGTCTCAGTTTTAAAAACACTCATTAACCCAAATAAACTTGGACAGATACAAAATATAACCTTACAGCGCAACTTTAAAACCACCTGCAAGGATTCCAAAAAGAGTGACTCCAGAGTTTATGACTGGAAACTGATAGAGAAGTTGGAAGCAGAGTGTTCTACTGCCCAATTTCCCCCCCTTTTTGGAGTCTCTGAAGGGAGTTTTGCTGGAAAAGAAAATAGTGCTTGTAACAGTGAAAGAGGAAAGGGGAGAAAAAGAGGGAGAATGCATTACAAAGGGATTGAACTCTATCAAGGAGGCCATGGCCACCTTGGGTTTGCAAGGCAGGGCTCTGGTTAACTGAGGCTTATGGATGTCTCTCACTCCGAGGGTCACCATATGTTAAAGCTGATGGGAAATAACAGCAACAAAACTCATTTGGAAACTTCATAGCAGAGAGGGAGTTTGAACTCAGCTTTACTGGGGGATGGCCAAAGTACACAGTTATAGCCCTCTGATAGCACTTTAATGGCCATGGCTCTGTCCTGCAGAATCCTGGGATTTGTAGTTTAATGTGGTGCCAATCCAGGGGGGGATTAAGAGGGGAACAGGTGCAAGGTGAGTGATAGGAACCCAAGGATTGCAACTGTGGTGGCTTCCACATCAGTATGGTAGTGACTCTGCTCCAGTTTGCAGTCTGAACTTTGAAAGTCTGGCTGTTAGAAGGAAAAGCTAGTGGAGCCAAATGCTTAATTTTTCCATGGATTTGTTAAAAAATTCTATACAGCTGTTTCACAACATTTATTGGTAAAAGAGCTCTCTGAGGTGCTGAAGTCTATTTGCGAGAGAGGCCTGGCCCATTGGCTAGCTCCTTTAACTTTCAGACTTCAACCGGGAGCGGGTTTGCTGTCCTTCTGGGATGGAGGCCACTGGCTGCCACTGTCAAAATGTGATTTTAATTGGTTCTATAAATTGTGGCAGTGAACCTTGACATGTTCCAACAACCAGAGTGGAAAAGAGGTACTCTTTAACTCGAGAAGAGAAAGTTGAGAAGTAATATCATGCTCATCTTTAAATATTTGAAGGGAGGTCATGTAGAAGATGGGATGAGCTTGTTTTCTGCTGCTCCAGAGACTAAGACCATTTCTGCACTAGACTATTATGGTGGTATTATTCCACTTTCAACCTCCAATGGAATCCTGGAGTTTGCAGTTAGGGAGGGGCCTTTGAATCCTGCAAACCCCAGGATTCCATAGGATGTTGAAAGTGGAATAATACCACTATAATAGTCTAGTGTGGAAATGGCCTAGGACACAAACCGACAGATTCACATAACAAGAAAAGGGATTTCATCTAAATATTAGGAAGAAGTTCCTGATGGTAAGAGCTGTTCAACAGAGGACTAAACTACCTCAGGGGGTCTAAACATTTGTGAAGATCTGTAAACCAATTGCAGGGGGGAATGAATTCACTCGTATTAGCCTGCCTCACCAGCTACCCTGGCAGATTGAGAAGAAAACATAAGATCTGTGGGTTTGCCACCAGACTGGAAATCATAAGAAAAGTGGAAGCTGTTGAAAGAAAAACAGTTCATCCCAGGATGCATTTTGGAGGAAGCTTTCAAGTGGTCTCGATAAGGTTCAAAAGGTTTTTGTTTACTTGTGTAAGACTTCCATGACCTGGTTGTTCCATTTCACATGGCCGCACTGTTAGTTTTCAATAAAATGTTTGCTGAACATTTGCAATAATACGTTGCAATAAAATGTTTGCTGAAATACATCCTTTTCTGTGATATTGGAACCTGCCCCTCTTTCCATCTTATTTCTACCCCTGGTAGCAAAGTCTTCATTAAAGAAGCAAAGCCAAGGAATACATCTACCTTGTTCACTGAGGTATGCTTGTAATTTGAATCCCTCGGTTCATACCCTAATTTCTAGAGCAGCGGAAAACAAGCTCCTCCATCTTCAACATGACATCCCTTCAGATATTTATAAAGATGACTATCAGATCACCTCTCAGTCTTCTTATTTCCAAGCTAAACATACCAAACTCCCCAAGCCATTCTTCATAGGGCTTGGTTTACAGAGCTTTTAACATCTTGGTTGCCCTTCTCTCTGGGACACATGCGAGCTTCTCAATACCTTTCCTGAACTGTGGTGCCCAAAACTGGACACAGGATTCCAGGTGGGAGTCTGATCAAAACAGAATAGAGTGGTACTATCACCTCCCTTGATCAGGACACTATAGTTCTGTTGATACAGGTAAGAATTGCACTGGCTTTCTTTGCTGCCATGCCACCCTGGTGAGCCCAGATCCTTTTCACAGGTACTGCTCTCGAGCCAAGCATTCTGTGGTTCTGTGTTCCCCATCCTCTATCTGTCCCTATTTTCCTTTCCAAATGTGGTATCTTGCATTTATGCCTGTTGACATTCCTTTTGCTAGGGCATTTCCACCCTACATTGTTATAGTGCTATTATTCCACTTCCAACGTCCTGTGGGATTCTGGAGTTTGTAGTTTCCTGAGGCCAAAGAGTTCTCTGACTGAGAATTCCTAAATGCCCCTCCCTAAACTGCAAACCCCAGCATTCCATAGGAGGTTGAAAGTGGAATAATAGCACTGTAACAATGTAGGGTGGAAAGGCCCTAAGAATTGTGCAGAGAAGCTGTACTCAGATCAATGTGAAATGAGGGGTTTATTCCTTCTCATTTACTTAGGGAGATGGTATAAGGAAGGACCTTTTATCTAGCCTACTTGCTTCTAGCCAGAAGGTAGATATGGAGGAGAGTGGAGGGTGAGCTCTGGATCCTCAAAGACTCGGAGGGGAAGAGGAAGCGAATTAACTGAACACATAAACCCCTCTAGTGTCTTTGCAAGTTGTAGCAGCAAATGGATTAATCCTTGGACGCTGTATCAAGCCAGCACTCTCCGAGCTGAGCTGGAGATTTGCATCCGTCCCTTTCCTCTTGCCTGGAAGTCAGCCCTCCAAAACGGTAGGATTTTCACCCTCATCTCCTAGCTGGAAATGCCAGGCCCTGAGATCTGGCAACCCTATATACTGAAACAGAACAACCCAGACCAAACCCAACCTGGATTATAGGGTGTTTTCCCTCCCTACCATCTGCTGAAGTGAAAGTGGGGTGAGAGAAGTTAAAGAGCTATGAAGGGTCCTGCCCTTGCAGCCCCCTGCCACCTTCTAT
Organism: Ctenosaura bakeri; assembly: GCA_948474755.1. Classification (NCBI taxonomy): domain Eukaryota; kingdom Metazoa; phylum Chordata; class Lepidosauria; order Squamata; family Iguanidae; genus Ctenosaura; species Ctenosaura bakeri. The sequence goes on from CAOLHI010001907.1 coordinate 200,503, forward strand.
GCCCCCTTGGCCTTCTCCTCCTCCTTTGGTGGTGGAACTCAAACACGACAACCATTTTAATGGAAGGCTATTTGGAGCCAGACTTTGGGCTCCGTGCCACCTTGACCTTCTGGACAGGCTAAATTTGTTCTTCTGCAAACAAGTCACTTTATTTATAGCTGTGATGACAGGCCTTCTGGGCAGCGAGTGTCCCTGGTCCAGTGGGAACGTGCTCCCCTATCCCGCCCCAAAGAAAGGGGGTGCTGATTGGGTCCAAAAGTAATGAACTACGATGGACAGTAATCCCAGCTAAGGAGGCCAGGATTAACTGGCTGTCATTACCAGGAGACCCTCGTAATTCAAGCCAGCCGCCCGGCCTGATTAATGAGGGGGGATCTCCAATCGCTGAATCCTCAGCGCCACTTGGCACCACAGGGGAGCTCAGCACCAGCCTCAGCATAAATAAACCTGTAAAGGTTATTCAATGACTTGCCACCCGGCACAGAGAGCCTTGATATTGTCCCACCGTTGGCCGTAAATATACCAGCCGCTGTCCTGTTTACACCTTCCTGAAGCTGGCATCGGATGTTCCAGGGGACCCCCAACAGCGATGTTCTCCCGAAGAAGGTGGGCAGCTGGAACCAGAGGGCACCTTGGCTTGAGGCCACCTGGTCTCCATGGCCAGCTGCCACCTTTGCAGCATGGGTTATGGAGTCAGTGGGAAAAGACGGTGCAAAGGGCTGTTGTTGTTTTTGTGGAAGTGGAGAGCTGCTTCTCCTTAAACTCACGTTAGAGAAGGGGGCTTTAAAAACACTTGCACGAGCACCAAGGTTTGGTCCTACATACCAGCCTCTTCAGGAGGCATGGGTGTCATTTAAATATTTGAATTGTTGTTCAATGTATTCCATTTGCGTATTGTTTTCTGCAACGTGGCCCAGGTCAGCCTATGGCCATTTCCGCACGAGACTGTTATAGCACTATTATTACACTTTCGACATCCTATGGAACCCTGGGGTTTGCAGTTTCGGGAGGGGCTGGCCAGCCCCTCCCAAAAATGCAAACCCCAGGGTTCCATAGGATGTCGAAAGTGAAATAATAGCGCTATAACAGTCTCATGCGGAAATCGCTTATGATTGATCCAGACGGAAAAAGTATGCCTCTTGTCAGCCCTCGGAAACTTTTAGTAAGCAGGTTTAAAGGTCAAATTAGGGCTTCTTTTTCTTTTTCTTTTGTCCCCAATTTCCAGTTCTTTAGTCATTTTTGTCTTTGTATTTCAAAATGTATTTCCATAGCCATGAGGACCAGAATCTTGCTTCTTTTTTATGTTTTTTTTTCCTTTTTTTTGGGTAAAAAATAGGACTTCACAGTAACTTCCCTAGAGCCTGGCAAGCCAGAAAAGCACGCCTCACATGATACCCGTGTGTTTATTTATTTTCATGTGTTCTGTTTTATTTTATTTATATCCTGCCTTTCTCCCAACATATGGCCCAAGGTTGCTGTAGACTCTGAATCCGGTGTGATTGCGGTCAGATGCCGCTGGTATTTCCCAAAGGCCTGGGAGCCACGAGGGGCTATTGACACCTGGTCTAACAAGAGTGTAAATCCACAGCAACGCCATTAAAGCCAGTCAAATGCCTCCGAATTTAACTTAATGCATCGTGTGTCCCTGAGTTCTCCATCCTCCGTATCTTTCTTCCTCTGACCCTGGAGTCATTCTCTTCACGTTCTTACGAGGTGTCACATTGCAGGGTATAAAGGGGCGATCACAGAGATGACAAGAGGGGATTATAAAGCAAGGGGGAGAGACAACGGGAGACGAACGCAGCCATAATAACCCACACTTGATCCCAAGGGCAACTCCGGGGGGCAAGGCTCTGTCCGCAAGGGCAGAGGGGCTCCACCGTTTCTTCCTAACCAAACGATGGACATTTTTATGAGATTTTTTCTGCACTGAACTCACTTCCAAGGGCTTTTCCTGAAGGATTGTCTAGATGGCAAGGAAAGGGAAAAAAACCCTGTAGCATTTACTGTCCAGATGTGGCTATTTCAGAGATGAAAATTGGGACACATGCGGCCAAGCAACACCGGAGTGTGGTCAAGATGGCAAAGAGGAAAAACACATAAGCTAGGAGAGGCTGCAGTGGTTTGCTTTTGCATGAGCCAACTGGGAAGGGCGAGATTTCGCCTCCTCCTCTCCTCTCCTCTCCCTTCTGCTGAGTTAATTTAAACAAAAGGCCTTTCTGCACTACACTGTTATAGTGCTATTATTCCCCTTTCAACCTCCTATGGAATCCTGGGGTTTGCAGTGTATGGAGGGGCCTTTAGAATTGTCAGCAGAGAGCTTTTTGGCATCAGGAAACTGCAAACCCCAGAATTCCACTGAATGTTGAGAGTGGAATAATGACACTATAACAAGTGTAGGGCAGAAATGCCCAAAGGTTGCCGTAACTGAAGTAAGCTGAGAACTAAGTGGGAGGAGTGGGTGGAGGAGAGAAAACTGGGACATTTTAAAAGCAAGTGGAAAAACGGGATGACAGAGGATTAATTGGGACCCTCCCTGCCAAATTGGTACAGTTGGAGGGTATGATATAATAGAATAATAAACCTTTTGTGAGTTGCTATGAAGCCACTTAGACTTGCATAGCTTAGGGTGCAGGGGGGAAATGTAGCCCTTCATGTTCATGCAGCCCCACCCTGCCCCAGACTTTTCAGTAAAAACACACACACTCACCAAGTACTTTGTGATTTCAACTATCTCTTTCTATGTAAGATGGTAATTTAAAAGAAAAAGAAAAAAAGAATCCTGCTCGTTACACCATCCAGTCTACCAAGGCCATTTCTGCACTAGACTGTTATAGAGCTATTATTCCACTTGCAACAACCTATGGAATCCTGGGATTTGCAGTTTTGGGAGGGGCCGGAAATGGCACAAGAGAGGAAATTGTGAAGCAGTGACTGCAGGGAATTGGAAAGGCAGCCCAAGTGGGTCCTCCAGATGTTTCCCACTGTAGTGTGTGATGGGCCCAAGGTCACCCAGAGGGGTTTCCATGGCCAAGCAGGGAACTGAAACCTGTTTTCCAGGATCATAGTCCAAAGCTCAAATCACCACATCTCTATTGCTAGCTAACTCTCCCGTTTTCAATCTGGCCGCCCCAAAATCCAGGTTTTAGTCCAGATTTCCCAAGAGTCCAACCCTTCAAACAGATTCTCCTGCTAGGAGAGCCCATTTAAAGCATGACACACCAGTGGTTCTGCCGGTGAAAGGACTGCCCCCAACTCCCAAAGGAGCCTCAGCAAAAGGGAGGCTTGCCTGTGCTCCCCTGTCCTTTTAAGGCCAGCTGTGGCTGCAGGGCAGATGTGACTTCACAGTCAGCCAGGTAACAATGGGGAGAGGAGGGTCATGGGGCAAGCAGCAGCAAACAGGGCTGCAGGGCAGCTGGAGGGAGCCCGGGCTTAAAAAAGGAGAAAAGTGACTCAGGATGTTATGCTGGGCCAACAGGGAGGAAGTTGGGAATGGACCACCCCTGGTTTAAGATGCGCTGCCCCTTTAAGAGCCACATGTCTCCAGAGGTAGGTAGGGGAGTGATGTGGAGGTGGAACTTTTTGTGTGTGTTGTGGCGAGGGGTCTAAAATAAGGGCAGTCAACCTTCTGTACAGGCCCTGGCTCCTGTGATTTCTTAACATCTTCACACTCAGACTGTAAATCGCCATAAAACCTTTCCCGTCATTGCTATAAAGTGTGCGCATGAGTTATGCTCCTCACCTCGTAACTAATTTGTTTATTGCACTTCCAAGGGTGCAAATTGCTCCATCCTCCTCACAACATGTAGAGACAGGAAAACTGGGTCCTCTTCAGACATTTAAATATGGGCATCACACCACCAAGAGCCAGCATTGTGCAGTGGTTTGAGCATTGGACTATGGTTCTGGAGAACAGGGTTCGATTTCCCGCTCAGCCATGGAAACCCATTGGGTGAACTTGGGTGCGTCGCACTCTCTCAGCCCCCCAAAATCCCATGATAGGTTTGTCTTAGGTTTGCCACAAGTCAGAAATGACTCGAAGGCACACAACAACATCATATCATCTCTCTGGGAGGACCATGTACACTGCCTTGAGCTCTCTGGAGGGAAGGCAGGGTATCGATGCAACAACCAAACACAAGCAAACGAATGTTCTGCCTGGGTCCTGTTTGAGCCATTTCCTCTCCCACACTTTCTTTTCCCCTCCAGGAACAGCTGCTTTAGACATGGCCCTGGGCCCTCTCATCTTCTTTGCGGTGTTAGCTCTTGTCTATCATCCCCTGATGGTCAGCGACGACACAGACTCGGCCATGAGGGACCGGCTCCAGCAGCACGAGAAGCTGTTGAACAAGGAAATGGGGCGCTTGCACGTGGAATTCGAGCAAAAGGGCTGGAGCTGGGACCCAAGCCAGAAACAGGAGGACTGGGCGGCGTCTGACTTGCCAGCAGAAGACGGAACCTGGGATGGGTGGCCCTATGTGGGCCTGGTCATCCTCGTCATCTTTGGGTGCTGCAGACACACCATGGAGAAGGAGCCCCAGTATGACTCCAGTACAGACAGCTCCAGCACCACCACCAACACGGATGAGTACGACGACACCGATGTGGAGCCAGAAGATTACGAACGCAACCAACAAATGCTGGAGGCCTTCTGCAACCACCATGTTGAGCTGGAAGCCACAGATCTGAGTAGTATGTGTGAGTTTGTTGAGTCCTTCGTGAATGACTTGCTAGAGGAGTGTCGGAAAGCCCTTCCTCAGTGGAACACCTTCCCTCTGATGGAGAACTGCATTGGGGTGGGCAGTGCCTTCGAAGGATGGCACACGCAAGAGTCTTCCAAGCCCTTCACTGTCCTCGTGCCCCTCCTGCCGCCCAAGGGCTACTCCTTCAAGATCGAAAGCAGTGACTCTGAGGGCAGCCCCAGCAAGCATGGACACATCTTGGTGGAGATGGAGTGCGTGTGCAAGAGAGAGAAGCTACTGGGAGATGTGGTGTGCTTCCTTCACCACCCAGAAGAAGAGCTGAGTGAAGACAAGCCAGGGGCTTTCCTCCTGCACGTTCTGTGCACCAGCTCCCACCTGGATGCGGAGAAAACCATCCACTGGTTCCAGAGCCTGGTGAGCAAAGCCTGGGACGAGCTCCATCATAAGTACAACCTCAACCTCATGCTCCAGCCTTCCAACACAACATGCCGGCTGAAACTAGCCTTTCCGTCTGGGCAATCCATTCTTGTCGACATAATCCTTGGGGTACAGCAAGGAGACTCTCTGGTCTTCCTGGTCACCCAACATGGCGAGAGCGACCAAGCAAAGGGCACGATTTGGCCAAAGACCTTTGCCATTCAGGAGCTGCTGTTCTTCAAATGGGTCAGCCAGCGGGCCCCGGAGAGGAGCTGCCACCTGAAATGTCTTCAAATCCTCATTTATTTCAAGGAGTCCAGCCTGACCAAGAAGAACCCTGTCCTCACCAGCTACCATTACAAGACTTGCTTAATGCACCTCTTGCTTCTTCGGCCTCTCTTGGACTGGGCTCCCAAGAACATGGCGAGCCGCCTTCAGGAGATTCTCTTGTACCTGCACACCACCCTGAAGAAGAAATATCTTGAACATTTCCTAATTGGTAACATCTCCTTGCCGATCCAGATTCCGATGCCGCAGGTTCTCCGGAGTGCCGAGCCCCTCAATCTTTTTGAGCACTTGGTGGTGGACAACCATCTGCAGGCTGAGGCTGTAAAGGAGGCTGTGGCAGTGGTGGAACGAGTGAGGGCTCTTTACTCAGTATGCGAAGAATAACATAGGTCAGCTCTGTTCTAAATGTCTCATCAAAGAACCACACTTCCTAACGGGCTGGGAAAGTGGTGTGTGCTGGTGTTGGTAACGAAATGAAGCTGGATGGGAGCGATGGCATTGTTGAACAGGGAACAGTGATCCAGATTTGGATGTTTCCGTGCATCTCCTGTGCTTCAGAATGACCTGGTGAAAGGCAGACAGGGGCTTCAAACCAAAGTTGGCTTACATTCCTTGTACCAGCTACGCTTCTGTATTTTTATACTCTCCAGTTCCAAACAAATTTGCTCTATTAGACTTGAAATAAAGGCTCCAGCAATCTGTGTTCTGACATTCCACCCAGCGTGATTGTATCTATTAGGCTGGCGGTGAAATCTAACTCTTCCAATGCTTCCCTAGGTCTAGCAACTCTAGAACAACCCATAACCTAACTGCAGGGATTTCATGGTTGTGTGCTCTGCTTCCAACTTGTCATTTCAATGGAGCTGAAAGGGGTGAGGGTCAAGCCAGGAGGAATACTGGAAGCTGCCCTAGACTGAGTCAGACCACTGGTCCATCTAGCTTAATATTGTCAACTCTGACTGGCAGCCAGAGTGGGTTTCAGGGATGGATTCTTTCTTAGACCTACCTGGAGATGCTCAGGACTGAAGCTGGGACCCTGACAGAGGGACATAGAAAGATGACTTCTTCTGCGTTAAACCACGAGTCCGTCTGGTCCAGTACTGACAACACTGACTGGCAACCTTGGTTTTCCAGTTCTCAGATAAGATTCTTTCCTAGATATACCTGGAAACACTGAGATGTGAACCTGGGACCTTCCCATAGGAACACAGCACACACTCAAACCATTCCAATTGGGCAAGGACAGTACTGAGCAACCCTGTGTTGTCCTAAATTTTCAGCTGCTTTCCAAAGGTCCCAGTTTGTCTCACCTTCTCCCACTTTCCGCCTTTGTCTTTAGCTTATCTACTACAAACTGAATTCAAAGTGCTCCTTATGTATGGCGCCAGAACTAAAATGTTAGGTCCATCATAGACTGTACCAATTAGTCAGCATGATTGCAGTTGAGCCCTAAATCAGCCTGGAAACATCCCCAACTTTGGCCAAAGGGACTCTCCCCACCCTAGCAGGAAACCACTTTTTACATGAGCTAAGAGAAGAACCCTTTACTTTTTAAAGGGTTTTTTTTTATATAGGTTGAGGTGACAATGATCTCATAAAGCATTCCACGCATCTGCAAGAATCATTATTTTCTGGGGGCCAAAGTTTTAATACATGGTGGGTAATAAAATAACTTCTGGTTAATAATCAACAATACATCCTGAATCACGCATGTATTCGCTCAGCAGTGAAGTATAAAGAAATATGGTTACAGAGAAAAGCAGAGCACTGGGAACTGATGCTGTGAACCCAGGCGTTGACTTTGCCAATTAATGTCAGCATAATGTTAAGTAGGACTAGGGCCATTTCTGCACTAGACTATGATAGTGCTATTACTCCACTTCCAACATCCTATGGAATCCTGGGATTTGCAGTTTAGGGAGGGGCATTTAGGATTCTCAGCCAGAGAGCTCTTTGGCCTCGGTGAACTACAAACCCCAGAATGCCACAGGATGTTGAAAGTGGAATAATAGCACTAAAACAGAGTATTGCAGAAATGGCAAAGGTCTGGCAACAGGAACAATCTTTTAAGCTGACTAGAGTTCAGAATGGAGGAACTTTGGGGCCTTTCCACACCACACTGTTAAAAGCGCTATTATTCCCCTTTCAACCTCCTGTGGAATTCTGGGGTTTGTAGTTTCCTGAGGCCCAAGAGCCCTCTGGCTGAGAATTCTGAATGCCCCTCCCTAAACTACAAAGCCCAGGATTCCATAGGAGGTTGAAAGTGGAATAACAGCACTATAACTTCCATGAATTGAACTGCCCAGGGTGCTGAACCTTTAACAGCCTGCAGAGTCCACCAGGGCAAAGCTGGACAGCGCTACCTATTTTGTCTGAACTCTTTTATTGCTTGCAAAGGAACCTGAGGGCAAAGGGGGAGGCGCAGAGAGAAACTGGGACATTTTAGAAGCAGCAAAAATGTAGGAAGGCAGAGGATCAACCATGACCATTCCTGGCAAAGTGGGGCAGTTGGAAAATGTGTGATCTCCGTGGGCAGGGGTTTCCAACAGAAGCTGTAGAGGCTGTTTTCAATACATCACTACACCTAATTATTGAAGAAGCTTTTGTACCTCTATGTCATGTTGTTTTTTACATTGTTCAAACATTTATATGCCACTTTTATATGGATTTTGCCATAAAAAAATTAATTTTAAATTTAATTTTCATAATTAAAAGCCTGCAGTAATGTTATCTTTTTGCCCTATACCTTAATCTTCAGCTTTAGCATTCTTTAATAGGGTATGCAATGCAATACTGCCATAAAAAGCCACTGTTGCTTAGTCCTTTTATTTGACCTTGTTTGCTATATTTTTATTTTTTAAAATGATATACTATCTATTTTTAGTTACCTTGGGCATTAAGGATGAAATTTAACAGATTTTTTTAAGCATTGTTCCTTTTTAACAGGGGCATCCGATATTCTATATTCTGCTACCTCTCCCATTATTTTTGCTTTCCTAACGTTTCGAGTGTGCAAAATCGTTGCTGCCCCTGAGACGTCCACGAAAATTTCCTTTATTCAAAGCCTTAAATTAAAATTCACTCTCAACTGAAAACAAAAATGAAAAGATGGATCTCTCTACACTTTCATATCTCTGCCGTCTCAGCCTCTTAAGCTGGATCTCTCTATCCTTTCATATCTCTGCGGTCTCCGCCTCTTCAGCTCCTCCCACACGGAGCGCGCGCGCGCCACTTTAAATCCGTTAGCTGCGTGATGACGTCACGCGGGCGCTGCGCCTGCGCAGTGCTAGCGCGGGGCGATTCAAAGAAGCGGCTGCCGCCGAGAGCGCCTGTCGCCGTTGAGACGTTCGTCGCCTGAGAACCGGCAGCGCGGCGACGGTTCCGCCTGACGCCCCGCATGGGGGGTGGGAAAGGTGAGTTGCGAATGTAGCCCTCGGTCGCTTGAGCGTAAGAAGCCGGAAGGAGGGGGAAGGGACACCACCGCCGCCGCCGCCTCCGCCGCCTCAGACATTTATTTTCGGCCGAGCGGTGCTTTGCCAGAGTGAAGGAGACTTCTGATTGGTCGAGAGTGGGAAGGTTCAGCCAATAGGGAGCATTGGAGGATGCGGTGATGGAACTTTTGGACGAGGCGTGCGGATTGGAGCGGGTGGCGAGCGCGAATGAAAGCTGGTCGCTGATTGGCCAATGGTAGCTCGCTGGACTGGGACTCCTCTGAGGCTGAGAGAGTGTGCTTTGCCCAAGGTCATCAGTGGCTCTAAATGCATTGAATATGAACAGGCAACCTTTTTCCAAGTTTTATTTTAGCAGTATAAAAAAATGTGTAAAGCATGATAGCACATTGACCCCCTTGCCTAGCTTGGCCCTGATACTGCCTTTTAAAATTGCCATTAAGATTAATGCAAATATGTTTTGTTCGTGTTGTGAGAACACATGAGATACTGTGCCCTGTTGGAGAGGGGAGGCTTGTGCAGCTGGAGTTCCAATCAGGCAGAAGGTAGCAATAAATCCTAAATGTGCTTAAAAATTAAAAAAAAAAAAGAATACGAATAGGCAATCTAGGAACTTTGTTTTCCTCTTTGCTTTGCTTGTCCTTCCTTTGTCCCTCCTAAAGTGGTAGGAAGGGAGACGAGAGCTTTCTACCCATGATTTTAAAGAGAATCTGGGGGTTCTTCTCAACGGCGTTTTCAACCAGCTGGGAGAGAGGTCTCACAAGCTGTTCCTCTTCTCTTTCAGCAGCAATGGACTCCTCAACACCACAGTCTGCTGGCCGCAAAGGAAACACTTCTTCCGACAGCGTGTTTGTGTCCCCTGGCACCAGGCGGCAGCCTCTCAGTGCCTCTGGCACCCCCGTGCTGGAAAACTGCCCGGGCAATGACGACGAGCGGGAGAGGAAGCAGCGGCGGCGTTCTAGAATTGTTGACCTGCACTTTAGCACCGATTCACCTCTGTCTGTGCAATCTCCCGCCATCAAGTAAGAATGGCTTTTGCTAAAAATGGGATTTGTGCATTTGTGTTCCATTCTTTCTTATGCCACAGTCTTGTATAATGTTACAAGGTCTGCTCTATCACTTGTAGAAACACTTACAACCTAGTTTATAAACATGCTTGCCTGTGCTTCAGATGAAAGTAAATCTATCAAAGAAAGAGGGGGGAGTCATTTTTGTTTTCTGATGTGGGTTTCTGTGTATCTGGAGTTCTTCTGTTTGTTTTCTAGGCAAGCGGAAACATCATTGCCAGCAATCCCACAATTATCAAATGCTCAGATTGCAGATCATTATTCCACGTGCATTAAACTTTCATCAGAAAATGTAAGTCTGCCTTCTGTTAATTAAGGTCAGAATCTGTTCTTTAGTGCAGCTGAACCTAAGGTTATTTTAGTGCAAAATACAGTCTTGACTTCATGTTGGAAGAGCATTGCTGTCCATACATGCAAAACTATTGTTCTGTCTTCCAGAAAATCACTGCAAAAAATGCTTTTGGCTTGTACCTCATTGACTATATGACAGAAATACTGAAGCAAAAAGATTCTGAACTCACCAACTTTAAGGTTAGCATCCTTTCAGATCATGTTTTCTGTGACACATGCAAGAAATTGGGAATACTATGGTATTTTAATTCGGATTTTAATTATATTTTTATTTGAATGGTTTTATGTTTTTAGTGTATTTCTTTCCCTTTCCTCTGACAGGTGGCAGCTGGTACCCTGGATGCCAGTGCAAAGATCTATGCAGTGAGAGTTGATGCTGTTCATGCTGATGTCTACAGAGTTCTGGGAGGGCTGGGCAAAGATTCTGCGTCATCGGAGCCTGTGGGTGGCCAGGATACAGGTGTGCCTCCTGATGCAATCAGTTGTGTAAGATTTGGAATGGAATGTGTGTGGCGATTGCTCAGATGTGTAGAGAGCACCCGTGTTGAATGCACAGGGCTCCAAAGTCATTCCTGAGCACCTCTTCTTGTTTTTCACATTTTTCAACTAGAGAAAGATCTGCCCTAGTGAAAAACTTGGAGAACTAAGAAACTGAATTCTGAGCCAGTGAGACCTACAGTTCAATTAGGTATAAGGCAATGTCACTGTTCATTTGTAGAGTGGATTTGTTTACTGAGTGCTACGTACCATAGGGACTTGGAGTTTCACACCAAGCAAACAGGTACACACAAGAATGGAAGGAGGGGTTCTTATGGGAAAATCTTTATTCTAAATGAGTAATAATACCACATGTAGAAAGCATCACATACATGAAGGATACCCTCCCGTTAGGCACAGACAAACATAATAGCACAGTTTTAAATCAGATTAAATGTGCATAAGAGACACAACCATCTGACTACACCATCCCTGTTCTGCTCAAAATGTAGTTGCCAATCTAGTTCTCAGATGTCCAGTTGGGGAAAAAGAGAGTCTGGTCTTCTGTCTGGCCTCAACTGTGCTTTTCAGTGGTACAGCAGAATAGGTAAACACACTTCCCTCTCATCCATCAGTTCTCAGCCCTTGAGAAAATTCTGAGCCAAAATTCTGAAAACTTTCATGCTTTATTTCCAACAGCTTTGCCACATTGGATGAGTTTTGTCTTACATTTGTCTTCAGTTCCAATGTAATGGTGTCCTTAAATCTATATGTTAACCCTTTAGAGACCTGAATATTAATCAATGCCTTAGTAGCTTTCTGAAATTATCTTTGTCACTATCACAGTCCTTCAGAGTTGTATTTCTCCCAACCCTACATTTTGTTCATCACACCTGTATAAATCTTTTCTGATGCTGCAGGCTTTTGTGGTAGTTCAGCTATAACTAGGAAAGCAGGCAGGTTCATTTGCTCAAAAAAGAGATACAAGACAACTCACTCTCACTGATGTGTGAATGAATTTTGCCAGTTAAGTGTTGGGAAACATTTGTGCCTGGCTTTAGCTAAGGTCCACTAAAAGTGCCTTTAGCCCAGCTCAAGACTGTGACTTTTTGTCTAGGTGGAGGAGATGTGGAACTTGAAAGTTCTAAGAAGCATTCAAGTAAGAGGAAGCATCTGTACAAAACCATCGAACAGAATTTGAATAACATCAATGCCTCTGAGACAGATCGTAGGAGTGAGGTAAGAAACCCTGCTCTGAAGGTTATTCTCCATCCTTCTTAGAATGGTTCTTTGACTTAACTGCCTAGTGCAACAGCGTTTTCTGAAAAATCAGTTGGAGAAAACAAAGTTGAAATTTGGGTAATGGAGAAACGTGGACCAGAATCCTGTTAGTAATTTGCATGTGTTTAAGCATCACATGCAGAAGGCGCTATGCTGTAGGCCTTTGCATGATGTCCAATCTTCTCCCCTTGAGGATCTGCTGCCAGTGGGGAGGGGAAATGGGAAGAGGCAATACAGATTATGAAGATGTGGCTGGTCTGGGCTCTGAGAGGAAAGGATTGGAAAAGTACGTTTTGTTTCAGTGCACTATCTGGTGGTTAAGCAGCAGCTTAGAAGTGCCTTTCACTTTGTTGTTTAAACCCTGTCTTCTGTGGTTTTTCTCCTGATTTATGTTCAGATTGATCCCATGTTCCAGCGAACTGTGGCCTCCTTTGACGAGTGCAGCACAGTTGGGGTTTTCCTCAGCACACTTCGTACACACAATGATCTCAGTGAAGTCCTGTTTGATTCCATGGTCACACCTCTGGCTTCTTCGGTGACTTCTGGGTTACCAAATTCATCACATGTGAAAGTAGAAGGCTTGAAATGTAGGTGCTAAAAACTGCTAGCTTTTTGTTCTGTTCCAGTGCCAATAAAAGACATCCGAATGCTCACTTGACAGGGCTTTCTCCATAACAGCACCCCGGAGTGTAAAACTCCCCACAAAGGGAAGTTGGGCTGCTTCCATCTGCTTTGAGCCTCTGGCAGGCAGGCAGCTAAGTGTTCTCCATGGATTTGAGACTCTTCTGTCTGTTTTATTTGTTTGCTTTAAAATGATATTTATGGACTGCTTTTAAGTTTTTAAAGAGTACTTTAATTTGTTTTGCTTTCTTTAAAAAAAAACTAAACTAATGTTTTGAAAGTTTTTCTGTTGTTCATGACCTTGCAGGCCTTGGTAGGCTGGGAGCAGATATATAAATGCTTCTAATAAATAGACCAAATCCACTTGGTTTTACCAATGATCCTCTCCCTTCCTTAATCTAAAATGAATCACCAGTAAATTGACAAGTTACTGTTGCTTTAACGTGATAGCTTATTTCATTGTTTTAAACTTTGTTTATCATCAGGTTTTTTTAACAGCGTCTCATTTTAACCTTGTTGTAAACCAACTTTTTCAGGAGAAAAGTGAGATATGAATAAAAAATAATAAAAATAAAATATAAAATAATGTCTCATGTGAAGGTCAGAGCTATTCAGACCATCTGCTAGTTCTTTCTACCTGGAGTTCTTCTCTGTTGGCGGGGAGCGTAATAGGATAAATGCTTTTGAGTAGCTTCTCACACCAGAACCTTTACTAAGATATGTTCTGTTATTCTTTCTAGCTATCCTTCTGAAGTGTGCTGAAAAGCGCTCCATTTGCCCTTCCCTGGCTGGCTTTCGGTTTTCTGAGTGGGACAGTGCCACCCATAATGAGGTTGGTCACTCTGGCTGTCATTTGACATCAAAGGAGAGTGGAGAATCTATTCCTTGGTGGGCCTTAGAAGTACTCACCCTTTTGGCCACTGTATCTGTTGATAGGCCTTCCTTCAATAAGTTTGCCTGTACCCTTTAAAAATATATATATATAAGTCAGTTGTTGTCGTCATTGTGGCCTGAGATGTTGAATTCCTTGTTAAATGATGCATTGTGTTAGTATTTCCTTTTTCCTGAACATATGAAAAGTTGCTATTATTGGGTGGCCCCCAGTTCTAATATAATGTATATATCTAGTATAAGAAATATGACAGTATAATAGCTAGGAAAAATATTTTTAGCCAGTTTGTTTCCATTCCTTACATAAACCTTTTCTGCCCACCCCTGTTTTTCAAATCAGGCACATACTACATAACTCAGCTTGGAATCCCTTAAAACATCATTTTTCTTCATCACATAATTAGAAATTTCTCTTAAGGCAAGCAACACCATACCCACTTAATGGGGCTTACTTTTGAGTAGATACATCCAGGCTTACACATTTGGTGAGCATATCACTTACAAATGCAAGCTTTGTATCCCAGATAGACACAGCTAACTCACTTTGTATCCTGGCCTTCTAGCTTCTTATCAGATCTTGTTGATAACAGAAGTTTACTGAGCACTTAAGCACAGAGGCACAGGCAATTATGACTTCACCGTTGTGTACAAACTGAGCATAACATCCATTGCTCCCAGTTTTTGTATCTGTTCTATTGTCTTCTAGACTTGGACAGAGAGGATGGGCTTCATTTGGCTGTGCAATTCCATGATTGATATGGGTTTTTTCCCACTCTCACTGTGAAAGAAGTATCCTTTAACTTTCTTTTCTGTCTTCAGTCAGTCTCAGCTCTGTTGGATAAATTTAAGAAGAGTGACCAGGTGTTTGACATCAACGCAGAGGCTGACAGTGATCCTGGAGACCCTCTGATGGAAAATGATTTTGACGCTGACAACATGGACATGACAATTGCAAAGGATCTTGGGGAATTTTCAGAGAAGATGGAGGCATGCAGAATAGCACCAGGAAGCTCTAGGTACGTTCACGTTGGAATGATTGTGAAGTTGAGAGGGTATTTAAAATTCTTTAAAGTTCACAAACAGAGCCTGATAGTGAATTGAGCCCAGCTGTTTCTTTAACAACGTAGTGCTGGGTGGACTCTATCTTGGTAGACCAGGGTTTGATATTGAACAATTAATTAAAACCAAATTCGTGTGGCATTCTTGCAACATATAGTGGTAGCAGTTGAGCATCAGAAAGTTATGACATATGTAGGAAGTTACCAATAAAGAGCAAGCACTGTTTTCAAACTATGTGTTGTCCTTTAAATTTTTTCTGATGTTGTAGGTATTACATCTGTATCACATGTCAAGATGTTTAGAACTTGCCTCAGAATGTTTCGCTTAACTTGAATAACTAGGAGCTTAGAACATTTTCTATGTCTATGCAGACAGTTTTCTTCAACATGGCTCTACCTTATTTAGGCCTTCTGGTCAGTTTCTGGCTCTTTCACTTTGGTTGTTTAAATGCAGACCTTTAGGAAGTTCCATCTTTAATCAGAGTTTACTTTTTATTCTGAAAAATAGTTATGAACCAAGTGTGTTGCCTTTGGATGAGGCCTTGTTCACACATGCAGTTAATTCTAGGAAGGATGATTGGACCCATACATTCTATAATTAGGGTGTTGTGTTTGTTTCTGTTTCTTCCAGAAAAGATGTAGTTCCTCTGGGTGAAGGAGATGTTGGGTCCATGTGTCTTCAGCTGTCAATGAAGCCCAGTGAATACTCTTACTTCAGCCCTCGAATCATGTCCATGTGGGCAGGCCCAGAGCACTGGCGCTTCAAGCCTCGTCAGAAAGGTATTGTTTTGGAAAGGGAGATAGGGAAGTAGTTCCAAAGGTCTCAGCTTGCACCTGGAAGCTTTTCTGGTTGTTATCAAAGCAAGGCCTCCCATGACAAGTGTGGATCCAAGCTCTCTCCTGTTCCTAGAATCAGGTTTGGTAGATCAAATTTGGGGCTAAATGTAGTGTTATTGTTCTTAATAATAATGACAATAATCTCCAAAGTATCAGGTCACAAAAACACCATTTAAAAAAAAAGTGTGAGAGAAAATATATAAAGGGTGCATATCATCATAGATACTTGTACTCCCATGAGTAGGAAACTCAATTTTTCTGTGGATCTGTTTGTTACCACTGCAGCTTTCTTTACCTGTTCATAGTATGTAAGCTTAGTTGCTTGTGTTGTGGCTTAAATACATATGGTCATACCAGCTAGAAATAGAAGGGGAATGGTGAAAATTTTGCTTATAAACAACAATTTCTCTTGTTCATGAGCTTATAAGCAGTTGAACAGTGGAATCCATTGCCTCAGTGAAGTGTGGTGGAGTCTCCTTCTTTGAAGGTTTTTAAACAGAGGTTGGATGGTCATCTGTCAGGAATGCTTTGATAGTATATTTCTGCATAGCAAAATGGGGTTGGATTTGATGGGTCTCACAGTGTCTTCCAGTTCCATTATTCTATAGCTTGCTCTTCCAACCAAGCATCTCTTTAATATATCTGAAAAGCACAACTTTGGAGATGAGTGTATTTCATATCCTATCATTCTTAAAACTTACTACCAAAAATTATATAGTTTAGAACATGGAAAAAAAAAAAAAAAAAGTGACAAATACACAAAAAATATTTGGCATCTCCAACATCTAACCTTTTGTTAATCATAAATCTTTTTAAAACCTGAATGTAATGTTGATTTATAAATTGCATCCTCTGCCCAAAGACATCCAAGACAATGTACAGACTTCAAGACGTACACGTTTATGAAAACAGTTAAGTCTTTGTCTGATAAAAAGCAGCAGGCCAAAGTGACAAAAGCCAGTAAGTATTTGTAGTAGAGCTGGTGATGCCTTCTGCTCTGTCGTTCTGCCTCGTGACTTTCTGCTCCTATTTCACAGGTGATGCCAACTCTGAGAAAGCAAGCAAAAGAAAACCTGCAAAAAAAGTCTTTGAGATCAATTTTGATGAGGAGGTTGACTTTGAGCCTTACTTCCGAAAAACAAGGGTGGGTATTTACGTCTTGATACAGTTATGTACTTTCAGTGGTTGCTGTCTCAAGATATGGGGGCGGCCCCATTTTTAAAGAGCTTTCCCAAGAATGTGGTAAAGTTTCCTCAACCTGGCATCCTCCCAATGTTAAACTGGGTTGTGAGATTGTGAATATTTTGTTCATCTGGAGGGTGCCTGGTTGAAGAAGCCAAGTGAGCACCGCCACAGTCTGCTTGTGAACTTCTAAAGACACCTGCCTGGCTACTACGAGAGACAAAACTCTAGGCATGATTTCTTTGCATGATAACTCTGGTGTGTGTGTTTATTATAGGGAATGCATACACAGTCTGTATTTGTTTATGGTGAGAAGGCATCCCAGAGTTGTTGGGAGAGGTATATGTTTATGAACTAGGACTAGCATCTCAATACCCAGCACTTACAGACCTTTTCAAATTGATGGCAATGCTTCACATACATAATCCAATTTAATTGTGCTCTCAGTCTACTTCAAATGTCTTTTTGTCCTCATGGTTGCCTTATCTCAAAATTATTCAGCATCTGTCATCTCAGGGAAATTTCTGCTTTCTGGCATGTGGTGAGTGAAACTGAAATGTTTGGAGGTCTGAAAAAGCTAGCCCTGACATCCTGGTCTTATCCATGTAGAAAAAACAAAAGCACAGTTGTTGCCAAGTCTGTAATGTGCTGTGCCTGTGGTGCTCCTGGCTTCTTTGTCATGCTATGTGCTGTGAACCCCTGTTTTTCAGAGTGGAAGATTCCAGGAGTCACCTAGCACTGGCACAATTGCACTGTACAGAGGAGACAAGAGACATGAGCCATCCTGATTGGGGTGGGAATCAGGCAGCTCTCCAGATGTTGTTGGACTGCACATCCCAGCAGCACTGGCCAGAACAGCTAATGGTAAAGAATGCTGGGAGTTACATTTCAACATATAGAGGGCCACATGGTTCCCACTCCTGATCTGGCAGGATGCAAACAGAATGACCATGGGCTTTGGAGGGTTATGTGGCTCTGACTGATGATGAGTGTGAAAAATGTCCCGCTATAAAGAAAGGCTGCCAGTATTATGCATAAGTCACCTTTGATTGGAAAGTGTAAGCAGAATTGATCATCATGGATCTCTTTTCCATATGTCAGGTTAGATCTTAAGTTTTCAGCCAATGCAGGGACCGTAGTTCCCAGGGAGTATCCTAAATTATTTTGCTTCTCCTCAGTATTGTTTGTTCTCTTCCTTTTATGTCTCAGCTGTTGTGTTGCTCTATACCAATATCCAGTAAAGGAACTAATTAAGCATGATCTAGTGGTCTGAGCATTAGACTACAGCCCAAGAGACCAGGGTTTGATTCCCTGTTCAGCCATGCAAACCCACTGAGTAACTAACAGGATTTCAGCCTATGTGTCTACTTGTCAGGTGTGGTACCACGGCAGAGTATAAATTAACATGAAGCTGTAGGGTGAAGGCTGGGTAGAAGAGGATGGAAGTCCTTGGTTTCTCAATCTACTGTTGGTTTCCTCCGATAGGCTGCTACAACTCTGTCCAAATCCACCCTTGAAAGTCAAAACAAGAAAAGCAACACCCTCCCTGCAGACTTCCATTATGACCCAGAGAACCTCACTCGCCTCTTCCTCAAACCTTCCCACAGGGTAAGCTAAGAGTGCTCACTCAGGGGCTCAGCCTGGTTTCTTCTGTTCCTTGTGTCATTGCTACATTCTTGCTTGGTTTGTTCACCAATTTGTTGTTCTGGGTAGAAGGCTTCACTGAGAGATGCTGTATCATCATCATCATCATTTTTATTGGGAGAGGGTTTGTGGTGCTGAGGAATTGGGCTGTAAGCTGTCCTTAGCTGGCCAAGGAGCAGGTGGTGGAGGAGGAGGAGGACCAGAGGCAGGTTTTTAAAAGGCTGCATGGCCTGATTGGAGCCACCAAGAGGGAAGATCCCTCCAGAAAAGAAATGCTTGAGGTGGAAGAGCAGGAGTTTGGGAAACCTGCAAATAACCAGATAAGTGAAAGTGAAACCTGCAAATGTGGAGCACTGACTGTGTTGTTGCTGTGGTTGTTGTTATAATAATATCAGTAACTTATTTCACCTATTTTTTATTTCTGTAGCTGTGGAAGATGCCACAGCAAAGCAACTCACCCAGTCGTGATGATGAGGTGGGAGAGTATGATTACAGTAACCCCAATGATACCTCCAATTTCTGTCCTGCATTACAGGTGAGTTACAGACAGCAGTATTGCTATAAACCTGTGTCCTTCCTTGTGTGTGCTTTATGATGAGAGCATAACAGCTAGCCAGAAGGTATTAGCAATCTTTATGCTATTTAGTGAAACTTTGGTGAGTTTGACTAGCAATAACATGAATAGATGTTCTGTCTCACTGTAGTATGATTTGTAGAAACTTAAAAGGCCTTGCTCACTTTTAAGGGGCACAAACATGTTTCACTAGACCAAGGAATAATTTAATCAGTCCCATTATTTATATCCAGCCTTCCCCCCAAGGTGGCTTATAGAATAAAAGAAATACCATATATAGCCAAAGACATACAAAAAATTAATATAATATTGAACTGTCTATGCGATTAAAATCATATAAAACATATATTTAAAAACATAGGTTAAAAGCAATGTAGAAAACATATAAAACAATCAGTTCCCAAACACATTCTTAAATAGAAAGATCTTTACCTAATAAAAGGATAACAAGATGGGAACCAATCTAACTTCCAAAGGGAAAGAATTCCAGAGTCTAGGAGCAATCATGCCCACCAAAAGCACCTGTGAAGGTGTTTAGAGAAGTGCTTCCCACAAAGGCCTTAGAGTTTGGGCAGGCTTATATGGGAAGATTCAGTTCTTCAGCCTGGACCCAAGCTGTAATTCCACATTTCTGGTTCTTAGGATTGCCTCCTTGATGTTTCTGGCCAGTGTCATAGTCACGCTAGAAAATGCCAGGGTGTTACCTAGTTGAAATTTTCAACTGAGAAAACATACTCAAAGGTTAACCAAAAAAATGAAAAACTTTGTAGGGTTGTTACATGCTATTTTGGGGCCCTCCTCACCCAGAAACTGCCAACAGTTCCCCAAAGGCCTGAAAGGCAACTGGCAAATTGTTATTTCTCATTGCCTAAAATGGTGGCCATAATAACATGCAATGTGGGGCTCTGGGCTCTGTTGAATACCACCTTTACAGTAGAGAAAGAAGCATATGGAAGCATAAATGTTAACTACCATCCCCAAAGCCTTGGTTAATGAAAAGCACTCAGCCTACTCGGGCTCTTGAGCTTCCTGTGACAACAAGGTTGCTATTGAACACCCCTGAAAAATCTTTCTGGGGAGGCCAAACTTCCAGGACTGGTTGAACACAATGTCCCTGATCAGATGAATTACCCACAGGTGGGACCTCCCTCTGGTCTTGCAACTGAACTTCACTTTGAAGACCTTTGTCCAGTTGATCCCCATTTCCAAGCCCTGCTCCAGTAGCTCCCCTGCCTCAGATGTTAAAGAGATAAACCTGGATGATGTCTGTCGATGGTCTGTCACTGGAGACCTCCAGATGACTTCACTCAGATTACATGGAATGGCAGTGCCAAAGCAAATGGTACTTGTCATCAAGGAAGTCTGTTTAAGGAATTCTACATAAACTCAGAGCTGGAGTGAATGAAGCAGATGATCTCATTTGTGTACATCCATGGGAACCTTTCCTAAAACGCCATTATGGAGTTGTAAAACAGCATGCCTGCAGTAATAAAGGCTAGAGAAAGCATAAACATTCTGTTTGCACAATTTATCTCTGGTTTACACAGTTTTTACGATTTCGTGTTATTTTTGGTGGAGTAGGGATGGAAACATTTAATGAAGGGGCCCAAACCATTTGTTCCCCCCACCCCAATGTTATTAGATTTCATCCCGCATCAGCCCTATGCCTTAGCTGGCATGGCCAGAGCTCATGATGGGTGCTGTACTCCAACCATACCTCAAGGGCCAGAGATTTCCCAGACCTGGCTTAATGAGAATGGAGGAAGATATTCAGAATCTTAAGGAGCTGCCCCTATGGTACATGTAACTTGCTGGCTCTTCAACAGACACTGTCAGAAGCCTTTCAGAAATGAAAGTCTTTGAAATACATTATTTTGGACCCACACTGGGGACATCTCTAAAAGGTTCGAGGAGCACAGTCCTAAACCAAAGGTTCTTAGCCTTCTAAAGACCACACACACAATATATCTCCAACACAACTGTCACCGTTGCCCTCTTTGGTGGGGAGGGACCCACTTTTCTGTGCCAGGAGAAATGAGTCATAAATAGTTTAGATACTCTGTGTGAGAAAGATCATGTTGCTCATTTGAATGTGCTCATATTGGCTTTCTTCTCACCTTCTTTTCAGGATGCTGACAGTGATGACAATGACGATGATCCTGTAGACTTCATGGGCCAGGGTGGGATGTTTGAAATGACTGCCCACCCTACAGGACCAGCGGGCCAAGATGGAGAACTCAATGGAGCCATCAATGGGTTCAACATCACCACCTATGGTGAATCAAACCTGGTGGCTGAGCCTCAGAAGGCAAGTAGTGGAGAAGAGATGTTGTTCTTGGATTCAACAGCCTTGATGAAAGTGGCATTTTCAGAATTCCCAAGACTGGTTGTGATGAAAGGCACACCTCATCTTGAGCACCTCTCCAAGGCACTTCTGAGAACAAAAATGCATACAAAGTAGTCCACACAGAATTACAGAGTTGGAAAGGGCCATGTGGAGCATTAGGTCCAACCCCCTGCTCAAAGCAGGATTTCCAGTCAAGCATCCCTGGCAGGTAGCTTCCAGCTTCTTTCTGAAGACAGTCAGAGAAGGAGACCCCACCACTTCTCTAGGCAATTTGTTCCACTGCTGAACTGCTCTGTGACCTGTTTTTTAAAATTAATAAATGCATAGATACATAAAAAGAAGGTTAGTTTGGCAGGATTTGTTTTTGACAAATCCGTGATGGCTCTTACTGATCACTGCACTGTCAACAAGATATGTACAAAGGGACTCCTGTATAATCCATTCCAATATTTTTTCCTAGTATTAAGGTGAGGCTGAATGGTCTGTAGTCTCCTTTTTTTTTTTTTTTTAAGAGGGACAATAGTTGCCCTACTCCAGTCCTTTGGCATGTCGCCTGTTCTCCAGAATTTCTTTAAGATGATGGCAAGTGGTTCAGAGAGAACACCAGCAAGTTCTTCAGTACTCTGGAATGCTCGTGTCTGGATGCCATGAGGGCAGGATTCAAGATGTGTCTTGATTTATTTTTTGTAGCTGTATTGTTCTCCTGATAAATTGCCTGGGCAGTGTTTTGTTAGCTCTGTTCTTCTAATTCTGTGCCTTGACTTTTCCAGGTGAACAAGATCGATATTCAGTATGCAAAGATTGCTAAAAAGATGGACATGAAGAGGCTAAAGCAGGCCATGTGGGGCCTTCTGACATACACCCCAAAGGATCAAAGCACAGATGAGGTATGCGCCGGGATAACCAAGAATCACTGCTCCTAGTTATCCTAGAAGTCTCTGTTCCTGGATCATAATCATGATAATGTTTTAATACCGTGAAACTGTGACCCACTTTTTTTTCGCAAAATTTGGACTCAAAGCAGCTCAAAGAGCAGTACAATTAAAAACATGCAAATGAGTGAACATTTAAGTAGAATTAAATTATTCATCGTATTAAAACAATTCAAACCTCAACTTAAAAGAATCAAATGCCACGTTTAAAGACATTTAAAACAGTTCAGTTGGACGATACAGCACCCTCTAGACGGTTCTTTAAAAACTTTCTGTTTTAAAAGCTATCAGAATAAAAAGGCTTTAGTTTGCTGACAGAAGGACAAGAACGAGGGGCCCATTCTGGTGTCCCTGAAAAGGGAATTCCAGATTCTAGGGGCAATCACGGAGAAGGTTCTCTCTGGCATTTACACCAACTGTGCTTGTGGCAGTGGTGGAACTGAGAGATTATTTAAGGTCTGGGCAGGCTTACATATGGAGATACAGTCTGCCGGATAGCCTGGGTCTGAGCCTTATAGGCCATAACCAGCATTTTGAATTGTGCTCAGAAACAAACTGGCAACAGTGAAGCTGTTTCAACAGGGTCATCATATGGTTTCTGTAACCTGGCCCAGTGAACATTCTTGCTGCAGCTTTTTGGACCAGCTTAAGTTTCCAAACACTCTTCAAAGGCAGTCCTAGGTAGACTGTATTAAGTAGTCCAGACAGGATAAAACTAACACACCCCTATGGCAAGATTTGACACCTCAAGGAATGAGTGCAGTTTGCACACAAGCTTTAAATTTACAAAAGCACTCCTGGCCACTGTGGCAACCTGGGTCTCCAGGTTCAAAGCTGAGTTGAGGGATGTACACAAACTGAGAGCCTTTTTCTTCATGGGGAATTTAACCTCATCTAATACAGGCTGAATCCCTATTCCCTGATCTGCCATTTAACTGACTGGGAGCACCTTTGTCTTGCCTGGATTAAACCTCAATCTGTGCCTCAGCTGGTTTTGTGGGATTTTTGTTTAGAGCAGGAGTGGGCAAAGTACTACCTCCAGGGCTGCTTTAGTGGCCCACAGGGCCCCCCAGGGATCCCCAAAAAGTCAAGAGGGGGAGTTGGCTCTGAAATACTTCAAAATGACTTCTAGGGATGGCAGAGGGCATTTCTACCATGTTGAGATAGCGGAATTTTGGCCTCACAAGGGGCTGCGGTATGTACACCCAATACCATTTTGTGCCTTTGCTTTCCTATAGTAGCTTGTAGGCACCCAGCTCTTGGACACAAGATCTTTAGTGGTAGTAAGGTGGTTATATGGTTAAAATGTGCATGGTTTTTAATGGATGTAGCCTTCTGTCACTTATTTCGTTTAATAGGTTCTTATCCAGTTTAAATTATTTTATCATATTAAAATCTGGAATTGTTTTATGTTGTTTATTTGGTCTTTATACTTCCCCGAAGAGTAGATGGCTAATTAATTAACTAATTAATGTTTGGAAGATTCAAGGGACCAAAGCACTTATGTGTATTATCTTGCAGTCCTTAGCCCAGCCCTGCAAGATAGGTGTCACTACATCCAAAATCAAGAAACAGTATACAGAAACTGACATGCAACAGGCCCTGCTCCACAGGCTTGCAGTTTGATTACTAATTAACTTTTAAAATTTCTCTTTTGCTTACACAGAACGAAGCTCTAGAGAAAAGCTCTGACTGTTCAGTGGTCTCAGGTCAGAAGGTTTTCAGCAGCATCACAAAGGATCTGCTTCACAGGTACATCAGGGTTTCAAGACTCAAGGGTGTCAAGAATGGCTGATTCAAACTGTAAGCGTGGGATGCTAATCGCAGAATTTCAACCCTTCTTGTTGTTTTTTTTGAGTAGAGAATGAATTCAAACAAGGGATAGGCTGGCTTGGGATGTGTCTTTTTCACTCATTCTGAACCCTTTCTAAACAAAGTAGCTATGAGTGGTTCTCTTCCCAATAACTGACTAATGTACCAAGTCCATAATTAACAATGGCTTTGCCTTTCACCAGGATACCAATAGTGCAAAATATTGTTTTGGAGCTGGAGGAGGATCTCACCCATTTTCATAAAGGGCTGAAGACCTTTCTCTTTGATTCACCACCTTAGGCCACTGAGTTGTGTTTAAGGTGCTGAGATGGTTAATGACTGGTGGGATCTTGGGGACTTCATTCCATGTGTTGCTATAGTGTTGTGTTTATTGTCTTTGTGCCTGACCATATATGTTGATGTTCTGCCCTTTGGTGAATAGGGTATCATAAATAAACATTATTATATGTTGATGTAAATTGCATTGGGCTTAGCAGCATCTAAGAATACAGCTAAAATCTTGCTTCAGACAGTGCTCAGTAGTCAGTGAGAGCTGGAAGAAGTATACGGAAAGGCTTCAGTTCCCTTTCAGTGCACACATTTCTTCACCCCCCCCCAACGTTGCCTCTGATTAAACAGTGTTTGTTTTTTGCGGGGGCAGTATGAAGAGCCAGGGTGATGTTTGAGTGTTGGAAAGCAGGGTTTGATTCACCACTCGGCCATGGAAACCCACTGGGTGACAGCCAAAACAAACTCTCTCTCAATATTAGAAGAAGGAAATTGCCAACCCTCTCTGAAGAAATCTTAACAAGAAAATTCTAAGATAGGGCCACCTCAGAATCACTGTAAGTTGAAAATGACTTGAAGGCACAAAACAGCAATATGAAAGTATGCCAAATCTCTATAGCCGTGCAGCATGAGTTTGTTTGATGTAAGCTATGGATTTTATTTCTAAACAACAAAAAAATCCTATTTCCTAGTCTGAATTTTTCCTCCTTGTCTGTCTCTTGCAGGCTGCCTCCCTCCATGGCAAAGAACCTGTCTGTACCCTTGGCATTTGCTTCCCTTTTGCACTTAGCTAATGAAAAGGTAAGTACAACATACCTAAGTTTGCCAATAATTCAGAAGACAAGGAGGTTTGAATGGGCTTTTACTGGCTTACCTGTACATTCCAGTCATAAAGATCTTGACTTTGGTAAACCACCTGGTGATGTCTTTTTAGTCCCACACCCTCTGTAATATTGAGACCAAACGTTTATGCAAAGAGTTTTGAAGGTGGATGTGTTTGCTGATTTCTCTGACCTCCCTTATTTCCAGAACCTGAAGCTCGAGGGACTGGAAGACTTGTCAGATGTTTTAGTGATGCAAGGAGTTTGATGTGTCCTACCTGGACAAAAATTCTGGGACCATCAAGGAGGGAATTGTAACACCGCTAAAAAGAGGCATAGATTGATGGCCTTCTTCTCAAGATCTGCCCATCTGTAGCTGCCTCTGTGCTTGAAGATGCCTGCAACAAGATCAACCAGGTTCCATCAGTTCATGGGACTGCCCGAACAGTTCATGATTCACTGATGCTATAGAACTGTAAATGGTCAGGAGCAGCTTTCCTGTTTTGGAATCCTTTGTGCCTTTAACTGTCTTCTCAATTTTTCAGTTTCCCTCCCCCACCATGACTATTTAGACAGATTACCCTGTAGGCTGTTACCCAGAGATCCTCTCAAGTTTGTTTGTCTTCCTGGGTTGGGCACAGTAGCAGCAAAAAACTGCAGCACGCATTCAGTTTTTTCTTTAAAATGTAAATCACCTTCCTGTACATAGAAGACCTGCATCTCTCCTGCTTTGTTTTTATAATCTCCTCTCACGTGGCATTGGAATTATCTTAAGTGATTTTTATATTTGTACAAATGCCTTTTTAAAAGTAATAAATTACAACACTGTGGAATCACCACTTCACCTTGATTTGGACTTCCTCCCCACTCCATCCTCCGTTTGGAATTCCTTTAAGCCTTCTAGTAGAACCACCAGTTCCATCAGACATTTCAGAGAAGTTTGGTTTGTTTAATAACTGCTGTATGTTAAAGCATATGGGATTTGCAACAGAGTGAGATGTTTCCTCAATGAAACAGGAAGGGTTTCCTGCTTTCGGAAGTGCAGCCAGGATGTCTCCCAGATGTTTAACATGCACCCTGCCTCCTGCAACATTTACTGATTAGAAAGTGTTACTTTGGCATTGGCACAGGAAGCTTTACCAAGTACCCAAAATCTCTGTTAACAGGAGAATGGGCTAAAATTCGTGTGAATTTCTCCATCTTATTATGATCTTAGCTGGGGTCTTATTTCTCTCTTCTCTAGTAGGCCATAGCTCTGATCAATTTCCTTGAATTATTACGCAGAGCTAATTTCTTCCTCTGTTTCGTAACACTTATCTAATCTAATTTCGTCCTCTTTTACTGAAGATCTCTGTTGATAGAGGGGTTTTCCCTGCTTTTATCTCATCTGTGCTGTTTCCTGTTCTGCCTCTTGACCACAAAGAGTCCTCTTTCGGTAGAAGAAACTGTGAGCTCTTGTGACTATAATTATGGCTCCAATAATTTTCCAAATGAAAACGTGCTTCAAGGTGTGATCATTTTATATGCATTGTAGTACTCAATTTGTGCAGTCCATGCTGAGGGAGGGGTCTGTGTTATTCGAGCTATGTTGAAATAGGAAAAGGAATGCAGTCAGGTCAAATGGGAAGGGAATTTAGTTGAAATTTTCCACTCACCCTGGCAGCTGCCTGCACTGTAGTATAATAGGCAGAGTGGAATGTGATAACTATGATGTGATCCTCATGTGATCCTCCAGCCCCAGGAAAATTTTCCATACTTCTTTGAACTTTCTTTTCTGTTGAACTTGGTGCTTCATCTGCTGAATTTCCTAAGACCTTGAGTGACTCATCCTGCTTCAGTTTAATTGGTTTAATTCCATTGACTTCCAGGCCAGCTTATCATAGCTATTCCAGATAGTGAATTACCAAGGAAGGTAACATTAAAACAATTGCACAAAATAAAAGCTTCACAGTTGTGGAGAGAATTGTATAAACCTCCAAATGTTACTGAACTGCAGCTCCCAGCAGCTCTAGCTTGTGTATGTAATTGCAAAGAATACTGGGATGTGCAGAACAGCAGCATCTGGAAGACTACACAATTCTCACCTCTGTCATTTTTTTTTAAGTTGTTAATTGTTGTTTGGGGAACATTAAAACACAGTACATTGAGTTCTTTGCATCTGGATCTTCCAGAGGTGCAGCAATCCCAAGAAGGAAATCTGATGATGTTGTACATGTATATCTTAACCTAATCAGGCGTAGCCGTGTTGACCCTACAGCAAAATAAAATTAAAAATTAAAAAAATCTACAAACCTGTACATTTATTGGGCCAACTAAACTGTGCAAAGTACATCATGCAAGCTTTCAAAGCTTCATTGGCTTCTTCATCAGGCAAAGATGTTAAAAATCATAGAGAAGAAAAGCCACAATGTAGAGAAATTTTGTTGTCTCTGTTTTACTCCCCGTTTTTTCTGGTCCCTATATTGCCAAGAAGGGGAATGGCCTCTGCTTGCATTTAGATCCCTCCAGACCATCTTAATTGACAATAATATCTGAGACAAAATATAGACCTGGGACTCTTATCAGAACCTTTTCCCAAAGCCATATTTCCAAAGCTCTGGTTTTCTCTCCCTGTTTACTCGGAAGCTCTGTGAGATCAGTGACCTCAAGGCTTATCAGGAAATTGAGGAAAAGGCTGATTTCTTTTCTTCACTCCTCTTTTCTTGTAAAGGCTTTAAAATGAAAGTGAAAAACAGATGTGTTCCCTTCCTACTCACACGACCTTTTTGTATCTTGGACGCAGTTTGTCCCTATAGACGAACACTTTGTTTTGAACAGTTAACGATTTAGCACTTTTAAGAGCTTAAGAGGTTATTGTGTTTTTTTTTAAAAAAATGGATTAATGTGAGTACTTCACAATCCCACATGTATCTTCTCTTTTCTCATACATATTAACTTTCGTTTATCTATTTAGAGCAGCCAACCCAAAGCAAAAGAGAAATTTAATTGCCTATCTGTTACTGCCCTTGGGTCCCCACTTGGCCAAGAAGAAGAGTCACCTCTGACTGCATTGATATCCCCACCACCACCATCTTAATTGACAACAGAAATAATGTATGAGAGAAAACATGGTCTGCAACTCTAACATTGTCACTTTTCTCCTCTTGCATGATTTTAAACCTCTCCGCCTGATGAAGCCAGTGAAGCTTCAAATGCTGGCATGATGCATTTTCTGCATTTTAGTTGGCCCAGCAAAAACATCACTGTTTTGTACACTTCAATTAAATGAAGTAGGTGTGTCCTGGGCATTATTACTTTAATAGCAAATTTGGTACCAGAGGCAGAAGTAGTTGTGGAAGAATTGGGAGAGGAACAGCAGTTTTGCAGGTTTCAGCAAACTGTACCCCAAATTAACAGTATGAATATGTGAAATGAAACAACCAGGTCAGATAAGCTCATGTTTTGAACCCTTTAGAGACTACTTGAAGGCTTCCAAAATGCATTCACAGATGATTTTTTTTTCTTTCACCGTCTTCTACCTTTCTTACGATTTCTATTTAGGTGGGAAGACTTGAGGGATTATTGTGTGGTTTCCTTCAGATAAGCTGCTACAACCCAGTTTGGAAAATGTGTGTTTCGCCAGCCCTCTACCATCTTCATAATGCTGATGCTGCTAAAAATCTTACAGATAGACGTGGATGATGAAGGAAAGGGGCTGGTCAGACATAAAACTCTTGACAAAGAAGCTCCTTCTTAACTATAGATGTGCCTATTCCTTTTCCTGCCATATATAGCCCTGACATATTTGTCAGGGTTGACAGAAGAATTTTAATATCTGAAATAGAAAAACCCAGCTGCTAATTAGAAAGGGCCTGTGATGTACTGAAGCTTTTCTGAGCCAGCCCAACCTGAAATGGGTAGGATATGCCTGGCTGGTGCCAATATTGGCTTTGCTTTGGGACAGTAGCCTTCTTGAGTAGGTTCTGCTCATTGGAGTGGCTGCTTGGCTCTCTAAAATTTCCCATGGGATTGATCACTTTTTCTCCAACGAATGTCACATCTGATGTCTCAGCTTTCCAGAGTATCAGAGTTGTGAGCTCCAAACATCCAGAGGACTGCAGGCTGGGATCTGTAGATCCAGAGCTTTGAAAAGGTACTTTTTTGGACAATGACTCCCAGAATCTTCCAGCCAGCGTGACCATTGGCCATGTTGGAGGGACAATTCTGGGAGCTGTAGTCCAGGAAAAGGAATTTCCCCAAGCTTTTCAGCCCCAAGATCTTTTGTTAGTTTGGTCCAGCTCTGTGTGGTGAATGCCTGTAGTTACTAATTTATTTCCTATGAGTTTTATTTTGCAATCCTATAGTTCATGCTTTCTGTGCTCGCTCTTATCTAGGTGTTGTAAAAGGTTGATTTCCTCCTGCTATACAGGTACTGTTGTCCATAAAAATTATGCAAGTTTATGACCATACACACCCTTTTGCTCAACTACTTTGATCCACAGAAGCACGCCCCTTCCAAGTCCACGTTAGTGGGCACACAGTTGTGGCCTCTCTGTTATGGAACAGCCTCTCCTTAGTGGCTGGCCATGGTGGCTGGGGGTTTAGGGAGCTGTAATCCACAATACACTTTGCCAAGACATGGGACTGCTAAAACCTTAGGGCTTTTCTAGGTTAAGAAAAAGAAAGGCAGGAGGTGGAGAACACAATAGAGGTTTACAAAATGAATTGTGCAGTGAAAGTGGATAAAAGTTCCAAGCCCCCACCCCTTTCCAGCCCCCCGCCCTCCGCTGTATTCTTGATTGCCCAGTAAAAAATAGCCACCCATTGTAGTCTGTTTAAATCACTGTTTCTTGTTACTCATCTTTGAATGGAGTTGGTGTGACCTTCTGTGTCTCTAAGCAGGATCCTCTGATAAAAGCCACAACATAGTCTGATTCAGAAAATTAAGAAATACAGAGGTATTATTACTTTTTCATTTATTATATCATGATTCTGTATAAAATAAAGCGATTTTACAATGTCACAAGCTATAGGTGGGGAGCAAATGCAAAAAACAAAATAGAAAACGGGCATCATTGAAACGAGTTACATGGTAACAGAATGGAGAGTAGAAAAAGATTTGTTGGTACATAAGGTTCTAATAGAATGTGCAGATTCCCTTTTTGGAAACAAGAATACCTGAGTTAAAGGCAGAAGAACAGAGGTAGGAAACGCACTTGGCAACCTAGCCACAGCTGCTGTTCTAGTAACAATTTCCAGAGAAAATTGCAATTAATCTCTTGCAGCAAAACCAAGATGGAGTCTTGTGCTAACAGCTGTATTCCAAAACTAGTAAGCATATTTCACTGTTCCAGGACAACGGTCTGGTCACCGTTTTTGGAGAGACTGCAGAGGAAAAGAGAGATCTGGGCTAGCTATTGGGGGGGGGAGTGTGGTCTATTCGGGAGGTCTCAGGGGGAAATATGACCCCTTTGACCCCCATTTATAATTGCCTACCTCTGCTTTAAGGTGACACAAGGCTCCCCCCCCGAATATTTCATATGGTATACTTCAGGAGTGGGAATTCTCTTGCCTTCCAGAGGTTTCTGCATACAACTCCTAGCATTCTTAAGTGGCATAGCTAGTGAGGAGGGATGCTGGGAGCTGCAGTCTGTCTGCATCTTGAGGTCCACTCGATTCCTACTCATGCCCAACCTTAAAGCTGCTAGCTTGGTATTGGCCCCATCTGAAATGAATCCAGTGTGACTGATCTCATCTCAGAAGAAACTAATCACTCCTCTCTTTCCTCAGGTTTTTGGACTCTTCCCGTGAATGTGAATTTTCTCTTTCACAAAATAAAAGGAAACACATTTCCTGTGCCTTTGGGACAATTTCAGAGGTTTTCTTCTGGTGGTTGTGGGGTTTATCTACACTATACAACGGTAACACTTTGAAACCAGTTTAACACCCATAGCTCGTCCCATGGAATCGTGAGATTTGTCATTCAATGAGGTACTTAGAATTCCTTCCTAGACAGCTCTAAGACTGTGGTTCAGGAAATGACACTAAGGAAATTCCAAGTACAAATGACAAATCCCAGCATTCTACAGCAGTTAAGCTAATATCAAACGGCTATAATGGTCTGTAATGGAGATCTCCCTGCTCAAGTCCTTCCTACTGTCTTGCACCCCATCTTTTTTAGACTGCAACATTCCTGCTGTTTATCAACTCTTGTTCCCCTCTCCTTGGCATGACTCCGTCTTTCCCCTCCTGTCTGTTCAGAGCAACAGAAATTTCACAAAGAAACCAAGGCAGGTGTGATGGGTATTGACTTAATCTAGTGCTTTAGAAGATAAGAAAATTGCTTTTCTTTTGCCAAGATTGAGATAAAAAGAAGAGGGAAGGCTGTGAGGGATTAACTGATTCTCATAGCCTCCATTAACCAGTGATGTTTGTATTGCTGAAATGACAGAGTGGGTGTGTTGCTCCTGGGACAAGCAGCAGATGTCTTTTTCATTACACACATGTCATCGTGGATATTTTCTCCTGATCTTTGAGCTCTCCCATGGCCTTCGAGATAGCTCTTTGTTTCTGCCCTAACGCAGAAGGCACCAGGATCTGGAAAAGTTCCTTTCTTACACTACAGCTCCAATTTAATAGTCTATAAACAAGGTGCCGGGACGTTTAAATGCACTGTATTTTTTATTGATTTTTGTTGTTTTTAATTATAGGTTTTAAATTGTTTTTAATGGTTTTGCTAGTTTAATTCTGTTTTAATACTGATTTCTCATATGTTCTGTGTGGTTTTTTTTTTTTTAATTTGTGAGCCACTTTGTGTCCCCATTTTGGAAGAGAAAGGGTGTAAATAAAGATGACGATGATAATGGCCATCATCATTATTACTGGTGAATATTGGGGAAGAAAACAATAAGGCAAATATTCAAGGCGGAAACTGGGAAAAGAACTATAAGTAATAAATGTCATCTGTGTAAAAAAGATGAAACTGATTGACCGGCTCATCTGTTTGTGCAGCAAGGTCATATAGACGGAATAGAAGAAATCCCATGATAAAACCACTGCAGCAAGTAGGACATAATGTGCCAGATATAACTATGGTTGAGAAAAAGCTTTGCTTATAAACATGACAATCCTAGAATGGGGAAAGATGAAATATTGAGATCTACAAATTGAGATCCTGCACCTCTAGGAGAAGACAACTGTAGTTCTGGTGGTGAGAGGAGTTCTAGGAAGAGTTCCAAATGGGCCGACAAAACATCTGAATTAAGTCCTTATAGCACAACTACAAAAAGTAATGCAATCACGATAGCATAGTTACAAAAATAATGGTTCTTGGAATGTACCACATTTTTAAACACACACACATACATATACGTATACGTATACATACATATATATATATCTCCCTAGATTCTTAAGATAGAGTCCGAAATTTCAGTTAATGACACCTGGTAGATTGTGAAACCAAGGCGATGTCCATGAGGATTTAGCATCTAGAATTCTGGAGTTGTGGTCCCAAAAGAAAGAAAGAATGACACGTCTCTGGGCATCACCATTGAAGCTCCGTGTCCAACTCTGAAAAAGGTTTGCTGCTGCTGCTGCTGTTATTATGGAGGTCGGAGTTTTACGTATTCTTCCGTCTCATATCACATCTGAGATGAAATCTAGGGGATCTCTCTCAGTCACAGCCGTCTTATCCATCTCCCAGCAAAAGAGAACCCGTTGTTTTCTATCTTTCCTTTAAGCCAATCTTCTTTTCTCCACCTTTTTGGTTTCTCGGCACTCCCATTGAGGCATAAACACAGACAAATGTTTCTGAGGAATCAGTTTTTGTCACCGAAGAGACTGGATGTTCCTTGCATTGTCCAACAAACTTTCCGAACCCCCTCTTTCAGCCAAAACAGAGATGCGAAGGATCCTCTTCACCTTTTTCCTACAGAGTGGGCAACAGCCACTGGTTTTGAAGATCTTCAAGGAGCAGCAGGCACAGAAGTTGGTATGGGCGCAAGGCAGCATCATTGTGTTGGCCTTGTACTCAAAGCACACGATGCAGTCATCTCTGGTTTGTTCCTCAGGAAGGCTGTGGAGGTTGGACTCTGGAAAAGAAGAAACATTTTGTATAGAAAATCACTATTTCACAGATGAAAACTGGGACACATGTGGACAAGCAACAGGACAGTGTGGTCAAGATCTCAAAAGTTATGAATAAGGAAGACGATTCACCCCTTCTTCTTCTTTCCTCTCACTACTGGGTTAATGGTGTGCAAACAACGTTTGCACTTTGAACTCAGAATGCAGCAATTGAAATTAGCCAAGGATGAAGAGAGAAAGTAGGAGGAGGAGAGAGAACAGGGGTATTTTAAAAGCTGCTGAAAAAGTAGGATGGTGGAGGATTAATTGGGACCGTCTCCATCCAATTGCGACAGTTGGAGGGTATGAAGCCACAGAAAAACAAGTCCTCCTTCAGCACCTTCTCTTCCGCCTGAAGAGCTTGGAAAAGTTACTTTTCTGGCGTACAACAGTGGTCCACAACAGTAATTCTTCCAGGCTCTGTTCCTTCATGGGTCCAAAGAGCCCTGGTGGTGCAGTGGTTCAATGCCAGTACTGCAGCCACAAGGTTATGAGTTCAATCCTGCTGGGCTCCAGGATGACTTAGCCTTCCATCCTTCCACAGGTCAGTAAAATGAGTACCCAGCTTGTTGGGGACAGTTGACTAACACATTGTAAACCACTTAGGGAGTGCTTAGCTGATAAGCGGCATAGAAAATACACATGCTATTGCTATTGCTCTGCGTGGGCTACAGCCAACCCATATCAGTTGGATGGAGTTGTTTGAATGGTTGGCTGGGATTTGGGAGTTCAGGTGTTCCATCCAAGCCATGAAATGTTTTGAGTGACTTTAAGCTGACAAAATGGGACAGTGGAGAATTAATTGGACTGTCTCTGCCAGATCTGGACAGTTGGTGGGTCTGGAAACGAAGCAAAGGCCTTCAAGGCAGCCATGTTGCAAGATGGCCTCCTGGGTCCAGAGAAAATGATTGGAGCCATTCAGGATGGCACCAACAATCTTTGCAGGGACTTACCGTTCTGGCCATCGTGAGTCAACGGGAGCAGCCTGTGCACGTCATTACTTACAGGGAGGCTTGAGGGATCTAAAATAGAGAGAAAAGAGAGTTCAGGATACCGCACCTCAACTTTCGCCCTTCCCCATCCCCATCCACTCTGGCAACACAAACTCCTATCCCATATTTTTCACACTAGCATAGCATTGTCTGTTGCTGGTTGTACACAGTGGTGTCTCCCATGTGGGAGGGTGGTGAACCTGTTCTGTGTTTTAGCCTGAAATTTAAGAGCACTATCAATAGTGCTACCGTTTAGGTGGAATCTCTTTTCCTGTAGCTTGAAGCCAGTGCTGTCATGGGCCAGGAGTCAGCTTCTGCACGTGAACAGCAGCCTCAAAGGAGGACATGTAGAAACAAGCACACTGGGAGCTAATCAGGCTTGGATGAGAGCCAGCTGGCTCCAACCTTCTTAAGGAAGGCAGAAGGTGGAGATTCAACACTAGAAGCAACTTTGCCAGCCTTTGCCTCTGGGAGTGCTATGGAGCCCCTGCTCATCACCTGCCTGTCTTCTTTGATCTTTGGACTGTCTGACCTTGCTGCCTGCTGGATTCATGACCTTTGGAGTGACACTTGACTTTGCTTCTGCTTCACCCTGACCAGGCAAGCTTTATTGGACTGCTAAGCTTTATCCGTTTGCCTACTGAATATCTTGGCTCTCTGTCTCCTGACAAGAGACAACCAGCACCTATGGCAAGTACTCCGTAGAGCTCTAGAGCAGCAGAAAACAGGCTTCTTCCATCCTCAGCCTGACATCCTTTCCAAGGGAGCCGTGGTGGCGCAGTGCTTAAATGCCAGTACTGCAAGCCACAAGGTTGTGAGTTCGATCCTGCCCAGCTCCAAGGTTGACTCAGCCTTCCATCCTTTCGCAGGTCGGTAAAATGAGTACCCAGCTTGTTGGGGGCATGTATAGAAATATTTCGAAATACATGCTATTTGTAAGTTGTTCGCCACCTCGATCCATATGGAGAGGCGGGATACAAATAAATAAATAAATAAATAAATAAATAAAAAAGATTTAAACATGGATATCATGTTTAAGCATCACAGCCTGTGGTGTACAGCTAAAGCGTATGGAGCTGAGCCTGTATCTAGAGGCCAAAGAGAAGCTGTGCTGAAGTAGCTGTCTGGGACAATCGATTGATCCAATAATGGCAGAGAGAGGCAAAAGACATGGGACACCCCAGGCCATGGGTGGTCCTTCTACCTGGGCAGGTGGGACACTGCCCATGTAACCCCCATCTCCCAGCCAGTATGGGAGGAGAGAGGAGGAATGAAATACGAGATGCACTTGGACCTTCCAAGGGAGGGGGATGAGTAACAAACTGAAGGTAGTTGCCTCTAGGGTTGCAAATCTTCATGTATTTTACTCTCACAAGTAGGAACAAATTGTTTCAAAAGTTTTCTCTCCTCTTGAGTGAGATTATTCAGAGGTGCACTCTTGATGATTTTTGGGCTTTTCTGTTTTTTAAAAAAATCATTCCACAAAAATGTGTTTTTTGTATAAAATATCCTAAGGGTGTTCTTGTACACACAACTAATAAACAGAACTAAAAAAATATAAAGTGAGTGAAAGATTTCAGCTTCTGCCTTTTTCATTTGCTAAAGATGAAACATGTTTAACCACTTAGCTGATAGACAGACAGATGTATAGATTTGTTTGCAACGGAAGGCTAACATGTAAAAAAAAAATCCCCTTGCAATGATTGACTGTTTTCTCTGTGCGATGTCTCAGAGTGATGAGATGCTTGTTGAGGACAAGAACACTTGTGGGTCCCCCCCCCATATTCCTCTGTTTCTAGTGACTTCAGCCTCCGCCTCTACCTCATTATCCAGCAATCTC
Organism: Ctenosaura bakeri; assembly: GCA_948474755.1. NCBI lineage: Eukaryota > Metazoa > Chordata > Lepidosauria > Squamata > Iguanidae > Ctenosaura > Ctenosaura bakeri. The sequence goes on from CAOLHI010001907.1 coordinate 236,481, forward strand.
ATCTGGTGCCTCTGAAATACACAAGCAGATTGGCCAGTTGGATACTTGAGGTGCTTACCCAGCAGCTGAACTTCTCTGGTCCTTCCATAAACATCCACAACAGCCCAAAGTGGAGACGTCACCAAGACACCATGCAAGAGCAAGAGAACCTCTGGTTTGTCATTGGTGCTGCAGAAAACACAGCCCTGGGCATCCACCCAGTAGCTGATGATGGTGCCTTCCTCGCAGTATTTGTCAGGTAAGACACAGGCTCGAGTCTTGCCTTGTTGGACCAGATTTGGGCAGGCGAACGGCGGCAGCTCCCAGGGTTCCAAGCGGGAAGGGTCTTCCCAGGTGAAGCCCAGCCTCAAGCCACCCTGCCACTTGTTGTCTTCCTTGAAGATTTTCAGGGTCACCTTCTCATAAAGTTCCACGGGCCGGTTGGAGAAGACGAGGCCATTGTGGAAAGTGGCAACTCGGCTGGCAACAGAGTGAGCCTCGTTCATAACAATCTGGGATCCTTTGATGTAAGGATGGAAGAAGAGCGGAGCAGAGGAAGGCTGGGGCGAGTCATCGAATTCTGTGGAGCAACAGAGATGGAGAAAGAGGAGAAGGTTTGGTTAGGTGTATGTTCTCTTCCTCCCGTACCTCCTTCATTGAGATCAATACAGAGAAGTGTTTTCCATCATTAGGCAGTCAGTTCACTCTAGGTTTTAGTCCCAGCACTAGACAAGCTACTCAGGGTACCAAACTGTCACTCCTTAAAGTTCTGAGGAAAACCCAGTATGTCTTTACAGCCCAACTGGCACTGGGAGCCACTAGTTGTCACTGGGTTGAACTCTACTGTAAGGACTAGAGCCTTTCTTTGTACAGAGCGAAAGCTATGGTTCTCAGGAAGCAGAATTCTGCATCTAATGCAACCTGTTGGGCACTTTCTCTGTCCTCCTGAGAAATCACAGAGGACGTCTCCCTTCCTCACTGGCTCTGTGGAGAAGTGGTGCCCTTGGCTGTGTTGCCCAGGTTCCTGCAGAACTTGAGTTTACCACCAGCCCTAGCTGTCTGAAGCATTTTGCCTCCTGAGGCTGTAAACAGATATTGGGTGGTTTTGCTTTGTCTGCCTTATACCCTAGATAACATCTCTTGAATGCCAGGAACACGAAACCCAAGCCAACCAGTTAGCAGGCATAAACAGTTGCACAATAGCTGAAAGCTAAATGACCAAGTACTTCCTTCTTTCCTTTTTTTTAAAGCATGGATTTATTTATTTTTTTTTTGTAAGTTTGCACTTCTGGTGGAAGAGTTTGGAAAAAGGAAACCATATGAATCTATTTGTGGAATAGGATTCCTTTGCTTGGAGAACACCTTTAAAGCTGGGCTAAAATCCGTAACCGATTCATGGTTCTACTGGCATGGGAGTCACTAGAGCTCCATGGCTCAGCTCTGCAGGATTTCAAAAGGGATGGCTACCCAACATCCTCTGGGATACCCTGAGAGATTTGGGGGCATCAAACTCAAGATCCAGCATGGTGTACATGATGTACTTTGGAGACCAGGGTTCAATTCCCTGCTCAACCATGGAAACTCACTAGTTGAACTTAGGTGCATCACACACTCTCAGCCCCAGAAAGCCCCATGATAGGTTTGCCTTAGGGTCACCATAAGTCAGAAACAACTTGAAGACAGGCAACAACAACCGAAATCTGGGGTGTTCAGCATCTTCTTATGGATGCAGCTGAAGTGATGAAGGCCAGCCTCATAGCTCTGCTTCTGGAGGTGGCGAGGGCTTTCTAACTGTCTGGCGTTCCTCCTAAATCTGATGGGGAGTCTTCCTTAGGCTGGTTGCTCTGAATAGAGAAAGGAAATTTAATATGTATTGGGAAAGAGCAGATACATGTGGGATTGTGCAGCAGCCACATTAATCAATTTTTTAAAAAAAAAAAACTTAAAAAAATAACCTCTTTTAATCCCTTAACCCTGCTTAAATGTTAAATCTTCGAAACAGAGAACTTGTCCTCAGGGACAGTCTGTGTCCAAGGCATAAAAAAGTCATGTGGGTTGAAAGGGAACACTTTTCCCTTTCACTTTCATTTTAAAGCCATTTGTAAGAAAAGAGAAACAAAGAAGAGAAAGATAGCAAAGAAATTTTGGGAAGAAATTCATGATGAAATCCAAAGAATGTATGATTTTAAGTTTGAGATGAAGCCAGAGTTTTATTTATTAAATATGTTGGGGCAAAAAAAGAAACAAAATGTCATCAGAAGATATTGTTATATATGATAACTGCTGCAAGATTGACATATGCACAATAGAAACAGAAAAATTAGCGCTCTTATTGGAAAATAAACCTATCCAGAGCTTTGAAAGGGAATGAAGAGAAGCATTGGATTGGATAAAGAAATAATATAGAAAGTAACAATGAAAATAAAGAAAGTAATAATGTATAAGATATGTTACAAGTAGTAATGCATTAATGTAAGATGCACAATGTAATAATGAGAGACTACTGTTATGGCTAAAATATGCATGTATGAAGATAAATAAGCAGATTCAATTGGAGAAAAGACGGAAGTGGAGAAGGGTTTTTTTTATGTTTAATGTAAACTTTATTTTTAAAAAAATGAATAAATGCTACCAAGAAAACCTTAGAGTTGCCATCAGTGGGAAATGACTGGAAGGCACATAACAGCAACAAACTGTTCTATACTTATAATCACCAATTGGTCACAATTGTGGTATTATTGCCACAATCATACCTCCCCCCATCTGTTTTACAGGGCATCAGCTGCGTGAGATGCAGGCAGTCCGTTCAGCCAGTGATCAGAGCGCAGGTGAATGGCCTTTCCAAGACTTTCAGGGGTGGCTGGTCCAGAAGAGGCTTCCACAGGCTGTACCATGGCAGCTAAAGTTGAATATTACACTATAATTGTTTAGGTTTTGTGACAGATCTTGTGGAGGTGAATTCCCACAAGTTCATCACACATTAGCAGTAGTTCCTCAGTGCGGCAAGAAATGCACTCTGGTTATGCTCAGAGGCACACCTGTCCTTGGTATTTTACTTCAGCGATCCACTCAGCTTCCCATGCTTTTTCCCCCCAGACCCAATCTTGTATCTATAGCCTTCTTGCAAAGCGAACAACAAATATTGTGAGGGTGTAGCAACTCCCCATTTACAAAACAGAAGCAGCAAGTCAGAGCTGCATCTCCTGTGAGACTAGCCCTAGACATGATGCCCACCTGATCTTAGCCACAAAGCTCCCTCATAACAAAAGCTGGGAAAGATCCTTCTCTCTTTTTGACTCCAGCTCCCAGAGTCCCCAGCCCTAACTGGGATTGTGGAAAATGCAATCCAAAAGAGCCACTTTCCCTAGCTTTCCACACAACCTGCCACACAGGTTGCCACTTTCATCCAGCAACACTTTCCCTTGGCAAGTCCTCCCCGCCTGCCACCGCTTTGCTTACCATCTGAGGGACAAAGGCAAGCCCCCATAGTGATGAGTCTGTTCCTGTCTTCTCTTCCTTTGCACCTGGCCAAATAATTCTTCCTTTCTCAGCCCGGCTGGAAGAGCTTGCTGCTGGAGACGCTCTGTTGCTAAGCTATAGAGGAAGGAAGCCCGTTTTTTATACCTCCGAGCTCCTTGGGTTAAAAATTAATCATCGGCATTACAGCGCAGTGTGTTTATAAACTGTCACGAGACACAGCTTCTCTTGTTTGTTTCGGGGATTTCCAATATATACTGTAATAGGAGCCAAAGGCAGACACCCTCCCTGGAGCTGTGGTCAAATCCTGGCTTCCTGCCCAGTTTAACAGGATTCTCTCTCTTTTTCTCTCTCTCTCTGGCTACTCTTTCCCACACTTTTCCCCCAACCTCTTCACCCTGTTCTTGGTGTTGTTGCAGTCAGATGGGATCCTGCATCAGACACATAGCCACAATGCCGTGGCTACGCTCTGTCTCCCAATCCGACACTCAAAACCCCTCTTAAAAGCCAGTGAGCCATAGGGAGGGAAGGCATTCTGCAGCACTGGTGAGGTGGGCACTAAGGGACAATTCATCCAGCCCCCTCCTGCCAGCATCCCCCGCTTTTCAATGACCTGCCAGTTCAATTTATACCCAGAACCCATATATTTGACATGTAGTTCACTCTTTTGTCATATACATACAAGGCTTTTGTGACCATGCACTGCGTTTTCTCTCACTAAATTCAGTGCCATGTTGTGGATAGTCTCATATGCTGCAGAAGTGTTTTTGTGGTGTGTCTCTTATCTCACACAGTATTTCTGCTTATAAGATATAACAGTGGTTCTTAACCTGTGATGTCCTCATAGGGGAGCCATGAAGTCTTGGGCCATTTCCGCACTATGCTCTTATAGCATGATTATTCCACTTTCAACCTCCTATGGAATCCTGGGGTTTGCAGTTTCGGGAGGGGCCGGCTGACCCCTCCTGAAACTGCAAACCCCAGGATTCCATAGGACGTTGAAAGTGGAATAATCGCACTATAAGAGTTAGTGCGGAAATGGCCTTGAAGAAGTGTTATGAACTTTTATAGTTAAAACAGGCAGGCAGGCAGGCAGGCAGGCAGGCAGGCAGGGAGACAGTAATACATTGATCTTAAAGAGCAAGAGTCTTTTGCCAGGGACAGACAACATTTGTATGAAGTTTAATTACAATATTTCAAACCATTCAAAAGTTATGAAACTATTTGATTGCAAAAAATGTACCCAGCATTTGCTACTTCTGCATGAAGACAGAACATGCAAGTGAATGAGGCTGAGCAAAAGCTCATGACATTTCTTGCTACCACACATACAACCAGAAGTCACCTTGAGTTTAAGTGTTGGTGGTCCACAGCAACAAAAGACAAACAAACAGATCCCAACAAAAGAGGATCTGTGGTAAAGAGAAGGTTAAGAACCACTGGTATATAATATATATGCAATAATAATATATATGAAAATATATCCAAAGAGTTCTGCATTTCAACCATTTTGACTTGTTGTCGGTGCTGTGGTCCCTAGCCCATCGGATAAGCAGGGGATGCCTGTCTTCCTCCTTTCTCCTAAGATGGGCCATGTACAACATAGGCTTGGCATGCTTCTAGTGTCTCGTTGTTGAGGATATGTGCCTTCAAGTCATTTCCAACTTACAGCATCCCTAAGGAAAACCTGTCAAGGAGCTTTCTGGGGTGAAATCCTTAAACTATTACATTTTTTGTGACCTCGTCCTCTAGAACTAAGGTCTGTATGAGGCCTAAAGAAATTGTTGTTGTATGCCTTCAAGTTGTTTCTTAGGGCAATCCTAAGGCAAACCTGTCATGGGGTTTTCTGGGGCTGAGAGTATGTAACATGCCCAAGGTCACCCAGTCGGTTTCCATGGCCGAGCTGGGAACTTCCAGGGTCATAGTCCTACACTCCAGGGTCATAGTCTTCCAGAGTCATAGTCCTACGCTCAAACCACTATACAACACTTGTGTTAATTCCCTAATGCACATGGTTGTACGCTCTTGGCCAATGTGTAACATGAAGATTTACAAAACTAGCATAGCACATACAGGGCCACTGAATAATGGAACCATTGCCTGGAAAGCTTTTGTGGTTTATGCCAGGGCAAATGTAATGCCAGCAAGCAAGTGTTTTCTGAGGTTGCACAGGCGTGACTATGTAACATATGTGCTACCAGTGTTCAGGATGGGGAAAAAAAATTATTATTTGTTCCCAGGCTGAAAAAAAAAGGAATTCCCAACAGTCAGGAAATCTCATTGGGAAGAATAATAGATCACCAAGAATCTTCTGCCATTTTGTCCCTGTATTTGAATGCCCCGGAATGTTACGGAGCAAGTATTTTGTGTTTTTAAAAAAGTGTGATTTTTTTCTGCAAAGAAGGCTTTTTTTGCTGTGCAGAAAACAGGGTTTTTCACAACCTCTGGCTGCATCTTTGGGGAGAGAGACAAATGCGGTTTCACTGCTCCCTCTTGTGTCAGCTCTGTGCAACTCACCATCTGGTCAAACTATTTTCTGGAAAACGTATTTGGATTGTTAGGAAGAATATACAGTCTGTTGGTCAATAATCTGCAGATGCATTAGAGCTACAGTGATATTTGGCTTATTAAATAGGACTGAGCAGCAGGAAAGTGGGGAGGAGGACATTGACCGGATTTTTGGACTGTCAGTGATTCAGATACTATGCAAGAATCTAGGAACCAGGGAGTTAACATCAGATAATGTGGCACATTCCACAGAAAGCCATTTTTTAAAAAATCCTGCTCTTGTTGTCCTATCTGCCAGGAGTTTTGTCAGTCCTTTCGAAATTGCTTCCAGCAACCCCATTGCCCTGGAACTGCAGTTGGTTTCATTTCCTCTTTTCATTATTATTGCATTGCATTGTTGTTTTATCTTTGTGCTTATTGTTTACTTTATTATTGTATTATTGATGTCATAGGCCAGAATCCCACCAGGAACTTACATCTTAAGTGGACTTATGGCTGCGGGGACTAAGGCCGGGCACTGTAATGTCCTTACCCCATTAAGGGCTGCTTTTACTTTACTACGTTGGAGAGTCAGAAAAGTGACTGGTACACCTTGAGATTGATGCCCAATGGTACCAAAGCACATGGAGATTGATGTGCATCAGGAGGCTGGCTTGGGATGCTCATTCGGGCACTCTTGTTGGCATCTTGACAGTTCACTAAAAACGTTTCCTAGCACTTCTGCTGTGTAGCTAAAGTAATATAATGTACCCTGTGAGAGAGGATTCCGGCCATTGTGAATATACTGCCTTTTTCCTTCCAAACTCGGGTGATGCACAATAAATCTAATATAAAAGACCATAAGACAAAAGAAAAACCATGAATAAAACTGTTCAGCCATAAAAACAATAACCAAAGACAACGCCACTGAAAAACCACCTTGTTCCAACAAATCTGTTTCGAGGCTCTGTCAAAGTGTTATGTCTCACTCCAGGATGTATTGCTGTTTCCAAAGAAAAGGGAAAAGGCTTTGAAACCATCCCTGAACTCCTTAAAATATTACATGTTTCTGGGACCTCATCCTCTAGCACTGAGGTCTGCTTGTTGTTTTTGTTGTTGTGTGCTTTCAACTCATTCCCAACTTATGGCAACCCTAAGGCAAACCAATCATAGGGTTTTCTGGGAGCTGAGAGTGTGTGACGTGCCTAAGATGACCCCCGCGGGTTTCCATGGCCGAGCAGGCAGTCGTGTAGGGATGTGGGGATGGGGGAGACGATTTGCCCCAGGCGGCAATGTTTCTGGGGCATCCCGGCCTGTAGCCACATCCCTGCGTGCTCTGGCCATGCCCCCCCACACCACAGCCCCACCCCTGTGCACAGTGGCCGTGCCCCTCCCGCCCCCCTTCCGGGGAATCAGGTCTTGGTCTCCAGGGTCCTAGTCCAGTGCTCAAACTGTTGCGCCATGCTAGCTTCCCTAAAGAGATTAGCTGGGTAGAAATTGGGAAGTTACTCCGTTTCTGGTCAGCAGATGGAGACAAAATCCACAAACAAGTAAGGTGCAAACTGTTTTCTGTCCAGCTTTCCAAGGAAAGAGGATATACAGTCTACACTGCAGGAAGAAAAGATGAAGCTGGAACATACTCTGGAGCTCAGTGCACCCGAGGTCAACTAAGTTATTTTTTCTCATAAGAAGCCCCAGCAGCTGGGGGATTGTGAACCTCCAAAAGAGTCATTTCTCCAGACTTTGATTGTTGCCAGATTCTGTTGCCTTGTTTCCAGGAAACAAGGGTAGCCATGTAGGCCGTGCAGCAAACTACTACAAAACCCAAAATCCACAAAAGAGCAATACCAATATCGGCCAAGCAAAATGCACAAAAAATGTCACACCAGCTTTCAGAGCTACGCTGGCATTTTCATTAGGCTAAAGATGTTTTTAAAATCCTACAAAGGCTTAAAGATCTTCAAAAACATCTTCTGTGTGATGTTTTTAAAAAAACAATGCTTGCCTGATGAAAAAGCCAGTGTAACTTCGAAAGTTGGCATGACGTATTGTGTGTATTTTGCACGGCCAAAATGCCTGACCATCTTTTGTGGATTCTCAATTTAGTTGCCTTACTTGATACTCCCATATTGCTCTTATGCAGCTCTAAAACACTCCCTTCAGTCTCGTTTTTTAGAAATTGAACTTGGAAACAAAAGAAACACACAAAAAAAAATGCAACTGACAGAAGATGGCTTTGTTCTTCCTCTTTCTTGGCGTGTATTATTAGTAGATTGAGAGTACGAATTTCCTGCTTGTGGTCTTCGCCGGTACAGTGTGAGACCAAAATGTGTTCTCCAGTTATCCCCCGGACTTTCAGGTTTACAAATGCAGCTCTTGTGACCACTTCCTCCGGAGGTAGCAGCTACAGTTATCTAGGTGTGAAAAGCAAAATAATGCATCCAAGAAGAGGCGCGGCTTGATAATATCGGAAAGTGGTGTGCTTTACCCAGTCAAGGAAGAGGGCCACAATCCACCAGAAAGCACTCCCCCTGCCCAAAGTAAAGCCATTTCTGCAATAGACTGTTATAGCGCCGTTATTCCACTTTCAACATCCGATGGAATCCTGGGGTTTGCAGTTTCGGGAGGGGCAAAACTGCAAACCCCAGGATTCCATCGGATGTTGAAAGTGGAATAATGGCGCTCTAACAGTCTACTGCAGAAATGGACTAAGTTGACTTGACATGAATAGGATGTAATGCAATGATGACCATCCAATTTCTGCTTAAAAACCTTCAAAAATGAAAGTTCGGCATCCACCGAGAGGTTCTGTTCCACTATCAAACAGCTCTTAATATCAGGAAATTTTTCCTAGTTTGTCGTTTGAATCCACAGGTTTGCGTTCTAGTCTCTGGAACAGAAGAAAACAAGCTTGTTCCGTCTTCTACATGGCAACCCTTCAAATACTTAAAGATGGCTCTCATATCCCCTCTCAGCCTTCTCCAGGGTAAACGTGCCAAGCTCCCCTAGCCGTTCCTTGCAGGGCTTGGTTTCCAGGCTTCTTCGTTGTCCCCCTCTGGACATATTCCAACTGGCCGGTATCCTTTTCATTGTGAACATGATGGCTACTGTGTAAACTGGTGTTGTAACAGAGCTCTTAGAATTGCTTTAGGTTTGTATGATTTTATACAATTCACCTCTGCTACCTAGTTAGCTGTGTGCAAATTTATGTTGTGTGAAAAAAGGTCATATAGGATTCTGGCAAACATTTCCAAGTTCTGCAAAACATGCTCTCTTTCAATGGAAATACCCTGTTGTCGAGCATCAGGCAACATGACAAGGGGCCGCATGAGCCAGCACTGAACTGGGTGATCTTCCCCCTTCACCACTTGGAGAGGCCGATGGATTGTAAAAGGAAAAATACATAATAAATAAAAGTTACAATTGCATTGCAGGAGGAGAGACGCTATCCCTCATCAAATCATAATCCTTAAACTCAAAGTGTCGGGTAACATTGCTTCAAAGTAAGTCCCAGGTCTCCTTGTTTTTATTGGGAGTGGGTGACATCAGGCTGGAAATGGAAAACACACACACACACACACACACACTTTACGTTCTTTAATACCCTTGCATTAGTATGTATATCTCTATATAAATGTGTGTGTGCACGCATGACTTCAAGTTGCCCATCAACAAATGTGGACATCACAAATTTCATAGGGCTTCCTTAGGCAAGGATTACTCAGAAGAGGAACAATGTCACGTGATAAGTCCCAACCAAAGAAGCTATCTGCCTGCTGCTCTTGCAGTTTGTCTGCCTCCTGTGATAAAGCCCAAAGCCTCTGTCAAAGAGGCTCCTTTATACAGTCATTTTATGCCACAGCCTCTCTTCATCCTCACCCTCAGTCTAGCTGGACCTTTTTTAAGCTGCATCAGCATTAGACGAATCGTGAAAGAGGGCTGGAGAAACACAGACTTTTGGCTTTTAGTTGCAGCACCATGACTTTTCAACCGTTTCCGCACTACAGTGTTAAAGTGCTGCTATTCCACTATCAACCTCCTATGGAATTCTGGGGTTTGTAGTTTAGGGAAGGGCACTTTGAATTCTCAACCAAAGAGCTCTTTGGTCTCAATAAACTACAAACCCCAGAATTCCACAGGGTGTTGAAAGTGGAATAGCAGCACTTTAACACTGTAGTGCGGAAATGGCCATATGTTTGGATTGTATTTTAAACTGTTATTAACCATGTGCTTTTTTTAAAAAAATAAGATTTGTTTAATTTTTTTTAAAAAAATACTTTTGTAAAATAGGACTTTAACTCAATATTTGTTTTAAATTATTGCAAGCGACTTTGGAGCCAGCATGATGTAGTGGTTTGAGCATTTGACTATTAACCTCGAGACCAGCGTTTGAATCCCTGCTCAGCCATGGAAACCCACTGGGTAACCTTGGGTGGTCACACTGTCTCAGCCTCAGAGGAAGAGAAAGGCAAACCCCCTCTGGACAAATCTTTCCCAGAAAAGGTTTGCCATAGGGATACCATAAATCAGAAATGACTTGAAGGCACGTAACAACAACGAGCCGCTTTGTGTCCCATGCTGGGAGAAAGGTGGGGTAAAAATGAAATGAAATAGCCAGGGGATGGGAGGAAGGCCGGTTCCCTTGCTTAATTCCTACCCACCATGTGTCTTTTAAAAGTGCAGGAAGCGCAAGGAAAAGAGTTGGCAACCTCAACTGCCACAGCAACCCTCCTGTAAATATTTTGTCTCCCTTCCTTGAATTTCGAGTATGGCTTTGAAATATGTACTTCTTCACAAGGCAATTTCTCTTTCATTCTGACTGCGTGCTCTGATTTGAGTCAAAGAAAAAAAAAGCCCTCGTAAGAAACAGAAGCATATCTTTAGATTTTGGTCTCAAAAGAGGCCAGTTCCCCACCAAATGAGTCATACAGATGCTCCCATTTCAGTTACAAGCGTAAGGGGCCCAGAGAAGAGCACTGCAAGCAAGGCGGCAAGGGGGGGGGCATCGCATATCTGCTCCACTCCATTTGCAATCTGCTCAGCTAGGATTGCCAGCTTTATCCTCCAACTCTGCTCCTCTGCATTTAATAACAATTCGGCATCCAAAGATATAACAAGTGACGCTTCACAATGCACAGAAATAAAGTGCAAGGGGAGTTTTCGTCCGCTAGATTTCTGAGCAGGCTGGATATTAAAAGCCAAAGAACTGCATGGCCAGTATAAAAAGCAGCTCCTCTGGGTAGAAATGAGGTTAGGGTGTCAACTTCTTTTAAAAAAATCTGTAGATCTTATCTCTTTTTAATAGGTTAAGCTGCAGATACTTAAGTTCATCTAGTTCATCTAGATTTCTTCATTGTAATAAAATAAAATACAAATGTTGATTTCTGCAGCATAAGCTGTTGCTAAAGGTTGGGGTTTCCAGGACTTAGGACGTGGCCCAGAATCTCAGTCCTTGGGGTAAAGGGGAAGAATCTCAGAGGAAGAGTACAGGTTGAGCCTCCCTTATCGGGAAATATAAAATCCCCAAACCTCCAAAAACCAAAACTTTTCTCCTCCAACTGCCTACTTCCCCCTTCAAGGTGGTGGCTGCAGCACTCCTGCTAATTCATGTCTCAGATCCTCGGCTTCTCTCTTTTTGCCACCAGCACGCAAAAGATTAAGCAGACTTGCATATGCAGCCACTTTGCATATTGCAGTTGCACATTCTGCCTGTGCAACAGTACGCAGTCATTGGCATGCGTGGCGCAATGTTGCTATTCTGCCCCAGGGTGGCATAGTGCTGGTGTAGTATATCTCCTCACGAGGGGATGTTGGATTGCGGCCCCTGGAACCAAAACCAGCTGGGTTGGGCTGTTGCCTTCACAGCCTCCTTCAGGACTTCCCGGAGAAAGTGAGCTGACTCGCCTCCTGCTATGAGCTGGACCTGGAAGTTTGATGCAGGTGATGGCAGAGGAACAGGGCAATACTCCTAGACTTTTGATGGGAATTTTGTAACACTAGAAGAGACAGTAAATGGAAGATCACCCTACTCACAGAGTCAGGAAATCATAGAGTTGGAAGGAGCTCCAAAGGCCATCTAGCTCAACCCCCTGCGTCCCGCACTAAAGTACACCCTGAGAGGTGCCCACTCAGTCTCTGTTTAAAGACCTTCATTGAAAAACAGACCACTTTGGGGGTATAAAGGGGAGCAAAATGAACCCCTTGCCCTCTGAAAGAAGAATTCAGCCCTTGTCCCAAATTTTTCCGTCACTCCTCAGGTTTCTAGCATTGCAGAGAGAGATTTTGAAAACTGGTCGCACCTAAAACTTTTCTGTTTGCTGTGTTCACATTTCCATCGCTTGCTTCTTTGCTTTGGTTGCCTAAATTATATTTCTAAATGTTCAACTGCAGCACAAAGATAACTGCAATGCTAGAGATGTGAGGACTGAAAATCAAATGTCGTTTGGGGAGCAGAATTCGTATCCGGGGCAATGCTCTCATTTTGCCCCCTTCAACCGCTGTCTCTCTCGTCCACCACCTTCTAAAGGAGACTGCAAGTACTATCAGAAATCTCTTCCTAATGTGTAGTTGACGTTAGTTTAATAGTTAGTAGTTAATACTAGTAGGAGGGAGCTGGTAGTTTAGTACACCTGCTAACCCTGGTCACTTTCTGCGTTTGTTCACATTGCTTTGAGTTTCTTTTAACTACCTTTTAGGAGCACTCATTTCTTGCCCACGTATACCAACTTTCACAGAAGAGAACATTTGCTTCTTTGATGTTTCTACTAGCTTTATTTGAGTCACAAAGGGGGATTTTTTTCAGCCGTTGCAAAAAGCATGAGAATTAAGTGAATTCTTAGGTATCAAAAGAACAGCGGTCTCTTGATATAACAGCCCAATTCTCAGCAGAGCAGCTACATCTAACAGGCCAAACTTCCCCGTGCCTTGGACTAAAGCTAGGAATGTGAAGAATATTTGCTAGTTTTCTCATCTTTAATGGGAGAATATGCTTTTGGGTTTTGTTTTTTTTAAAAAGCCAAATGCAGCAAGATTTCAAGATCTTTTTGCCAAGATTTCAACAAAGGGGTTTTCACGTACTTTGCACAAATGCAATGCTTTCCCCCCCAAAAATATTGCTTTTCTGCAAAAATAAAACCCCAATGCATTTTGTACAAAAATCCCATCGTGATATTTTAGCAAAGAAGTCATCAAAAAGTGTGTGAAAACTCTGCTAACCTTGCCAGTCAAGGAAAAAACAGTTGAAATGTTCCATTCTCATGGGTGGGAATGAAAACAGCAAACTCTTACATCCCAAATTATAGTCCCCATCATTTCCAGACACAATCCGGGGTTTCAGATTTATATCCTGAACTACAGTCCCCATCACCCCCAGCCACTATCCTGGGATCCAGATTTATAATATAGTCCCCATCATCCCCAGTCACTATCATAGGTTTGTAAGGTTGGGGGGAAGCTATAGTCTATATAAGGTCACTATTTTTGTTGAGGACCAACAAAATATTGGCTGGGATCCTGTGTCAATGACTAAGTAACTTCTCCTGGCCCAGTCTTTCCCCGGAACAACATTCACCTTGGTCCAGTTGATGGCAGGCACTCAGTAAAATGTGTGTGTGTGTAGTTATGATTCCAGCAATTGCATCACAATCACGACTAGGTAGCAACGGTGAACATGGAACAGTTACCCAGAGTTACTCAAAATCTGGTCTGTGTAATATGGGCCCCGTTTATTAATGACTCTAATTATAGTCGTGGTCCCTGTTCTTCACTTGTTTTGTATAGCAACTTATAAAAGGATTTATTTATTATTTGTGGAATTGTTAAATACTTGGCCACCTTGCGTCCTGCAAAAGGACAAAGGCAGGACATAAACTGAACAAACAAATGAACAAACAAATACCATTACTAGTCTAGGTCTTGTTGGAGGAGGTTTGTCTAGCTCTGTTTCTTGTCACCGTGGATTTTATGTAGTTTGGGCATTGGTTTGCGTATTGCTGTCAACTGCTGTCAAGTCAACTTTGATTTATGGCAAGCCTACGAATAAGTCCCCTGTCATCCATCGCTCTGCTAAGGTTTGTCAGACTCAGGACAGGCATGGCTTCCTTGATTGAGCCTATCCATCTGCCATGTGGTCCTACTGGTTTTCTACTACCTTCTAACTTACCAAACATTATCATCTTTTCCAGGGGGTCCTGTTTTCTCATGATATGTCCAAAGTATGGTAGACTTAGGCTGTTTCTGCACTAGAGTGTTATAGCGCTATGATTCCACTTTCAACATCCCATGGAATCCTGGGGTTTGCAGTTTCGGGAGGGGCCGGCCAGCCCCTCCCAAAACTGCAAACCCCAGGATTCCATGGGATGTTGAAAGTGGAATCATAGCGCTATAACACTCTAGTGTAGAAATGGCTTTAATTTAGTCATCTTGACTTCTAGGGAGAGTTCAGGCTTGGTTTGCTCTGGGACCCATTTATTTGTCTTTCTAGCAGTCCAGGGTATCCAGAGAACTCTTTTCTAGCACGACGTTTCATTTTCTTCACTGTCCAATTTTGGCAGTCATGCACAGAAAATGGAAATAGGATGCCACGGACAATCCTCACTTTAGTACTCCATGATATATTTTGACGCTTGAGCATCTTGTCCAGCTTCTTCATAGCTGCCCCTCCAAGTCCTGGTCTTCTTCTGACTTTTTGACTGCCGCCTCTTTCACAATTAATGACTGAACCAAAGTATGGAAAATCATGAACTATTTCAATGTCCTCATCAGTCCACTTTAAAGTTATGTAAATCATATGTGGTTTTTTTTTTTTTTTCATTTTTCTTAACATCCAGCTGTAAATCTTTTTTTTAATTATTTGACTCAATCTTCATTTGAATTTTCTACCATCTTCTGCTAATACTGTGGTGTCATTTGCATGTCTTAAATTGTTGATGTTCCTTCCCCCAGTTTTCACATCTTTTTCCTCTGAGTCTAATCCTGCTTTACATCTATGTTTATCATACAAGTTAAGCACGCAGCCTTTGCCAGACCTTCTTGCCAATTGAAAACCAAATTCTTTCCTGATGGTAGCCTCTTGTCTTGAGTTACTGTGCAAGTTACACATCAGGACAATCAAATGTTGTGGAACGCACCCATTTCTTTTAGAGCAATCCATAGTTTCTCGTGATCTATACAATTAAAGGCTATAATCTATAAAGCACAGGCAGAATTTCTTTTGGGCTTCTTTAGTTCGCTCCATTATCCAACTTATGTTTGCAATATGATCTCTAGGTCTTCTTCCTTGTGCATATTAAAAGTAGTTAAATAATGTTAATAAGAATTTACAAATTAAAAAGCACAAAGAGGGTTGTTGATAACACAAAACGCCGGCTGCCCAGTCAGCTTTGTTCTAATGTTTGCTATGAGTCATCCAAATAAACTGTCAAAATGATTTGTAAAAAAAAGAAAAAAGAAGGCTTTGACAATTTCCCTGCATAATTTATGCACATCCGTGCTGCTATGAAAGTCATGAGAGAAGGGAGGTGGGCAAGGTGAAGCACTCCAAAGGTGGTTGGCTGTGGTGCTCAGCAATGCTATACTGTCTAGGGCTGATGGGAGATGCAGTCCACCAATATCATCTGGAAGGTTTCCATGTATCCCCTTCTCTCATTTTGGCCAGTCAGGTCAAACAAGTGGCCATTTTAGATGCTTGAGGCAAATTCCCAGGGGCGCTTGTGTAACGTGCAAAGGGCTTCAAAACGTTTTCTTGCACCAGGCAAGGTGGAAGGCAGCCCCGATATTACTGTCAGGCAATTCCTCTGCTTTCAAAACCGGAGCTTTCATTTTGATATTGGAAAGTACCGTGTAGTCATTTGGTCGGCCACCTCAAAAACCACAGTTAAAATAGCTCCAGAAAGCTGAAGCTGTTCTGGAAATGAACAAGTTGTAAAATGAATCACATCCTGACCCCCTCGACCTAGGGTAGAAAGAAAGTAACTCAACCACAGGCTGCTTCCACAGAATCTCTTGAAAAGATCTTAACAGTCAATCTGAGCCAACTCTTCAAGATTCTCTGGTAAAGTTGGGGCAGCTTTCATCCGCACTGAAATAGTGCTTTCAAACCCATTTATATAAAGCTGCGGTTTTAGGAGTGGCTCAGAAAAAATGCAGCAGGTCTTAGCAGATAAGGACGCTTGTCAACACGCTGGGGAGAAGCATCAGAGACTGGCGGCTGCTGGTCAACTTCTCTCGAAGACAAAGGAGTGGCCTGGGCTTATTTTTTTCTGATCAGTTGGTAACCTTACCTACCAACCAGGTAGATTGTGGACAAAGCAGTCCGGTCTTTGGCAACACCTGCAGAACGTCACAGATCCAAACCGAGCTCTTGCGGCCACGTGTAACTTTTGTCATGTTGTCACGTCATGTTGATTCTCTAGTTATCTCTGACTTCTCTGATGGGAAAGGAAACGGGTTCATCTTCTGCCTACTCTGGTCCTTTCACCCACCCTCCTTTTTCGGCAAGGTTCAGGAAGGGCACACCAAAGCACCAGGGGTGAAATGGGCAACTTTAACTGATGCTCCGTCAGTGGATTTAAAGCTACAGGAATCTCACATTCTTGATATGCAGTAAGGTATTATAAGCAGTACCTGCTCCGGACCAAATGTCTCCTCCCAAAGCTAGGAAGAGTTCCTTTACTTATTTATTCATGTATTAATTTTTCTTTTAACCACCCAGGAAAATAAAGCTTGTATCGTTCACTCTGACCGTGGTTGTTTTCCAAACTGAACGAGCCTATAAACTAAGAAATATGGATATACATATAGGGTAATATTTAAATAAATTTAATTAATAATTACAAAACAATAATGTTATGAATGCAAAGTATACTAGAATTAATATATACAAATGCTAATCAGCTTATGCAACTTATGCATAATCAACTTATGCACTGAAGATACAAATATAATAAAGAAGAATTGCATATACAAATGCTAAAAAAGCCTGTATAAGCATTGTTAGTAAAAACCTGTAGAAATCCCAAGTATACTAATTCTAGTATACTTTGCATTTGTAACATTATTTGTTTTGCAATTATTAATTATATTTATGTAAATATTACCCTATATATATACCCATATTTCTCAATTCATAGGCTCATTCAGTTTTATCTTTGTTTTGAGCCAGTCTTCTACTTAGTGGCTGCAATGGTTATTTTCAAGCCAACGTTCTCTCTTTTAGGAAGCCAGGTCCCAGACTCCTTGCTGGAGTACTATGCACAATCCGCTGTGCATCTGTCACAACTTGGGAAGAAAGATCTCTCTGTTTCTGACCTTGCCTGAAGAGGAAATGGTGTAGAAGCAGCCATGTTGATCTGCTAGGATGAAGCCAAATCCCAAACCGACAGGTGGGCAAAATTCCTTTTTTTAGCAGCGGAGTGGTGAATTCATCTGAGTTTAGCCATAAGGAGCTGTCCAAAGTTCTGAATTTACCGTAAAGATAGGATTGTGCATGTTGGAGACATCCTTTAAAGCTGGGACTCAAAGCTGGAACAGACACTGATCTTGGAGCCAGGAGTTTCCCCTGTTAGTTAGCACAGTGATTTCCTTCCAAACCCAAGTCAAAACACAGCTTTTTTATTAAACAATTTTATTATTTATTTATTATATTTCTATGCCGCCTTTCTTTCCAGAGTGGGACCCAACGTGGCTTAGACTTTGGGGCCCGGTTTGCTTTGCAATTCAACATAGTTTAAATTGTTTTTACCTCCTTACACTGTTTTGGCTTGTTAATGTATTTAATATGATATAATGTATTTAATATGATATAAACAAATGAAGATCTACTGTACATTCATGCAATGTGCAAGCTTTTGAGCATTACAGGACTCTTAATCAGACCAGATGCTGAAACATTAGGGAGAGTGGGATGTGGAAAACAAGGACATCCAGATGCATTTGAGAAGATGCTTTAAGCCAGGGACAAGCAAAGAGTGGGCTGCAGGCTGCATACAACCCACCACAGATATTTTGGTGAACGATAGGGCTGCCAGGGATCAGGGTTTTTTGCATTCCCCCCTCCCAAATAATTGGTTTTACTCCAGAATTTCCCCAATGCACTCTAGAGGGTGTAAAGGGCATTTCCACTGCTTTTGGAAACCCCCCCTGCCCCCCCAGGTTGAAAACAGTTTTTGCAAAAAAAAAATTGAAGGGAAAAAATTTGCTCTGATATCCTCCAAGATGTCCAGTAGGGGGCATGGAGTGCATTTACTTTCCTGGGGTGAATTTAAGCTCATGAGAGCCCCCCTCTCCCTTTTTTTAAAAATACCATAACACGGTGGAAATGCCAAGGTCCCCTAGCCTTCCACAGTTGCCCACTCCTGCTTTAAGTCATTGCAGTCTGCAGTTAAAACCAGTCCCAAGATGGGGGGGCATACTTGCTGAGTCAGAGGGTGTTAGCATAAACTTCAGCAAATACTGCCAATATCACATGAACTCATGATGTCGTAAGTCTGCCGGATGACATCCCAAGTCACTTTCCAGTCACTGTGTCGTGCAGAATTCTCTTCCGACCATGCAATGACCCAAAGCCACCCTGCTCAACTCCACCTTGTAAGCCACACAGCTCCTCTCCCATCCACCCACCTCCACGGCCATTTCCAAGTTTTCAGAACAGGAGAATGAGCAGCAATGTGTCCAGCCATTTTCTTTCAGTTGTAAACACAGCAAGGGCGTCATCCTCAGGGACATCCCAGGGACCCCAAGAGAGGTCACTTGCCGGTGCCTGTTGCAGCACTTTCAGCTAAAAGAAAATAGCTGCATGCATTGCCGCTCTTCCTGCCGCTCTCTGAAAATCTGGAAATGTTGCAGATGGGTGGGTGGGCTGTGCAACTGACCAGCGGGAGGCAGAGCTCATGCCTTCCCATGTTTCCAGATGTAAAGCCAAAACATGTCTAGCCAGGCAACATCAGAGCATGGTCAAGATGGGGAAGGTTATTAATGAGAGAGGAGAGAAAACTAGGAGAAGCTGTAGCAGTTTGTTCTTGCATGAGCCTAATGGGAAGGGCAAGATTCATTCCTTTCCTCTCCCCTCTTCTAATTTTATAAGCGCAAACTACTTTTGCATTTTGACTCAGTTTGGAACAAGTGAAGCAAGCTGAGGACAAACAGGGAAAGTGGGAGGAGAGAAAAGCTGGGATATTTTGATAGAAGCTGGTAAAGTGGCATGGCAGAGAATTCATTGGGTCTATCCCTGCCAAACTGGGACAATTGGAGGGTATGCAACTCTAACATGGCAACAGCGCTCCAGGGTGTTTCTGCCACGTTTCCTTCCTAGACTTCCTTAGAAATTGCTGGTGGGTTTTCCATCCAAGCACTAACAGGCCTGGCTTGGCCTGGCTTCCAAACTCAGACCAGATCAGGTGGCCGGGTGGTACTGCCTGCTTCTAGAGACCCAAGGGATGGGATTGAAACTATGCAGAGTTGTCCTCTTTTCAAAAATGATACCTTCCTGCAAACGTCCCCAAAGATGAAAGAGAAACTGGGGCTTGCTAAAGGAGGGAATAGAAAAATGGGGCTGTCCCTAGATCTCACGCGTGTCCATATTAAGAAGTAGAAGCATGGGTATCACTTCACCCAGCCGGCAGCACACCTGGAAGGGCACAAGAGAGGCATAGGGCCCATCTTGGTGTAAGTCTAACAGATGTTTTTGTGGCTGAAATCGGAACTCGTCCCATTTCGGTATGACAGACAGAAATATCTGAATGACTGATGCGCTCTCCGCACTCGGCCCAAACAATATTGACAAGTGAATGAGGATTCGACTCTTGTTTTAGCTAGGAGGGGATCCACCGAAGATATTCGGCCTTGGTCTCGGAAGCTCCGCAGGGATGGTGTTCCGGAACGAGTGCAGAGTTAGAAAATAAATTACTGCCGTCACTGCTTTAGTCTAGATTCATACTGGCCACATTTATCTCATCCTCTGTGTCATCATCAGTCTCATTCCTGTACCTGTAACACCACAATTGGGCAGTGAACTCAAACATTGGTGAACTGCAGCTCTCAGCATCCCTCATCATTGAGCAGACTGGCTGGGGCATTTTTTTCAAAGGTGAGTCCTTTGGAGTTCAGATGGCCCTCCACATCTGCTAGGGTTAGAGGAACAAGACCTACACAACAGTAGAAAAATCGCAAATATCAAAATGTATATGTGTGTCTATAGAAAGAGGGCTGAGGCATAGTGGGGAGGGCGGGAGCCCCTCCCAAAACTGCAAACCTCAGGATTCCAGAGGATGTTGAAAGTGGAATCATTGCGCTATAACAGGCTAGTGTGGAAAAGGCCCAGGTCAGGGAAAGGAGAGGGAAAGGAGAGGGAAAGGGACTGGATCGTCATGGTGGCCCTGCACTTCTGGTCTCTTGCCCTTCTCCCTCCTTGAGTGGGGAGGGCATTGGAAAAGAGCTTGTGGTGCTGACAAAGCAGACTTGGAGCCATTTTTAGCTGGCTAGGCAGCAATTGGAGGAGGACAGGGAGGAAAATCAGAAGTGGTATTTGTTGATGGTCTCCCATCTAAGTACTAACCAGAGCTGACCCTGCTTAGCTTCCAAGCTCAGATGAGATCTAGTACCACTAGGTTATTTAAGCCCTCCATACCTATATGTCATGGGGAGGGGGGAAGCAAGTAGTGTAAGAGATTCCTGATCTGATTTCACAACACATTTTTGTGATTTCACAAGTTTTTTTTTAAACTGAGGGGCTAATGGGAGCCAGGGCAGGGGGTTGTTTGGAGGAAGGTTTTAATGTCTTCTTTCCCAATGCTGCTTTCCTGATCTCCCAGGCTCCAGCACATATTTTAAGTATTAACAGAACTTGGAAAATGTCCTTTTTTGGCTTACAGCTCCTAGAATGCCCCAGCCAGGATTCTGGGAGATAATAGACCCAAAAAGGAACTTTTCCAGGGCCTAGTTTTTAAAGATATGTTGTGAAATTGGATCAGGGATCTTTCCCATCATGTGCAGTTCCCACTGCAACCTTTTCCTAAATGTGAGTGAAGCAAGTCTCCTGCTGTAGTTCAGACTTTGAAAAATGACAGAGCACCTCAGATATCAGAGGTGTTCTGTCTTGAGGTTAGATTATCCGCCCCACCCACTCAGAGAATGGAGAAGTTCTTTTTTTCTTTTTTGGACTGTACAGAATCTCCAAGCCAGTTTACTCCCTGATTTCCTCCACGTCTTGTGGCAAGGAATCCCACAAATCTATCGTACGCATTTTGAAAAAAAAAAACAAGTTATAGTTATTCAGTGCTATGTGAAAGGAATTTTCATCATGCTCAGAGACCCCCTTTACTTCCTGCAAGTGAGAGGAGAAGACTAAGCTCTAGGCCCCTTGCCCCAGCAGAAATTCAATCTCTATTCCTTTTTTTGCAAAATGAATAGCAAAGGTTTGGGGGTGTTTAGGAGCAGTGCTTCAGAAGTGCACCCCCTGAAAGATTGACCACAACCTCCCCCCCTGCAAAAAAACCCCCAGAGCTTGGAAACAAGCTTTGATCTTTCTCATCAGTTCAGGAAAGAAATGGGAAATTTATTTGTTAGAAGCATTGATCTTCACGGGTCAGAATTGGCCCTATCCTTGGGTACCATTTTACATGTGTCATTTGGCCACTATGGCTTTGTTGCTATTAATTGCTGTCAAGTCCCTTTTGACCTATGGCAACCCTATAGTCGTCCTATCCACAACAGCCCTGCTCAGGTCTTGCAGATTTAGAGCCATGGCCTCTTTGATTGAGTCTATCCCCTGTAGTACAGTCTTCCTCTTTTCCTATTGCCTTCTACCTTACCAAGCATTATTGTCTTTTCTAGTGAATCATGTCTTCTAACAATATGGCCAAAGTACAACAGGCTCAGTTTAGTCATCTTGGCTTCTAGGGACAGTTCAGACTTGTTTTGCTTTCAGAACCATTCATTTGTCTTTTCAGCAGTCCAGGGTATCTTTAGAGCTCTTCTCCAGCACCACATTTTAAGTGAGTTGATTTTCTTCCTATCGGCTTCCTTCACTGTCCAGCTTTCATAACCACGGAGGGCACGCCTTCACTTTCCTACCTCAGGCGGAATGACAGCTGACTATGTTTCCCAGAAAATAGCACCGCAACTCAGGGCAGGCTTGGACTTTGAAGAGCACTGCCTTATTGTTAGATTTTCCTCCCCTACAGAGCACAGAAAAGCCAAGGGGAAAGTTTTTGTTCAAAAAAGAATACAGTCAGCCCTCCACATTTGTGGATTTGACTTTCACAGATTTAATTATTTGCGAGTTTCTCCCACTCCTGCCCCCCACCTCAGGCACTTCTTTTCTGGGGGAACCATCTTCCCTCTCCTCAGCTCTGATCAGGCCGTGCAACCCTTTAAAAACTCACCTCTGGTCCTCCTTCTCCTCCATCAGCTACTATCTGGCCAGCTAAGGATGGCTCACAGCCCAATTCCTCAGCACCACAAACCCTCTCCTGATGCCCCTCAACCCCCAAAGAAGGAGATGGATGAGAGAGGGGAAGTCTAGGGCCACCACGCTAACCCACCCCCTTTCCCTCTCCCTTCCCTGATCTGGTTTGGACCCTGGGTGCCCGCTCTCTCTCCCCCACCCCCTGCCTCGGCCCCCTTCCCACAGATACACACCCATACATTTTGATATTGTGCCACTTTTGCAGAAGTCTTGTGCCCCTAATCCTAGAGCATGTGGAGGGATGACTTATTTGCCCAGCTGCCTTTCCCACTTGCCTCGCCAGTATTGAGCCCAGCTGGGGAGTTTGGGAATTGCAGTCCCCAAAATGCACTTTCCCAAGCTCTCCGTCTCTGTGCAATCTCTGTTTCTAATTTCCCAGCGAGATCTCTCTGGACAGTTGTTTTTACGGCCAGCTATATTGCTTGGACGGGTCTCAACTCTACGCCCCCATCCTTTCCTCCTCTCCCCCCTGTGCTCCCCGTGGCCCCGCTTCTTCCCCCCTCCGGGCCCTGGAATGTGCGCCCTGGACCGCCTGTTCGCTCGTCCTCCAGCGCCTCCTCCTCCTCCTGCCTGCGAGCCGCGCGTAATGCCTGCCCGGATTGCATCCAGCCCGTGTGAGCTGCCTTTGGTGATGTAAGCTGATATTTTAATTCTCTTACAAGGAATGGTGTTTAGAGGAATGACTTAAGTGGATTACTCATCTTCTGTAATAACTTGGCCGCGCTCCCGTTTCTATTCCTAGACATGACGCTCGAGGCTTTGATTCTTCTCCCGCTTCTCCCTCTCCCTCCCTCCTCTTTGGGGTTTTTTCCCCCTTCTTTTTTCTCATTGGCCAAATTTACCCTCCTGTGTTTTTCAAAGCCCCAGCCCTCCCCGGCTTGTGGCGCTGCATTCTGGGAAATGTAGTCAACTGCCTCTTCGACTGGAGGTGAGAAAGCCAAAAGTCCCCACAGTGGCCAAATGACACACATAAAACGGTACCCAAGGATAGGGCCGGCCCTGAGCCCTGGAGACCAGTGTTTCTAGGAAACACAGTCCCCATTTCTTTCCTGAAATGATGAAAAAGACCCCTGTGCCTTTATCAAAAGTGATTCATTAATACTATGGGAAAGGAAGAATGTCACCAGAGAGACAGTGGTAAACCGCATATTTTGCTCATAGAGCCAGTATCCATGGCGTCCTTGAAGCCATATAGATATAGATTTACGATATACAAAACAGGTTTCAAATTATTCAAAATGATGTTGTTGTTTACCAAAAACCCATCTCTCAGTTTGAGTTGCATTTCTGTGACAATCGCGTGCTTTTTAGCACACAAATCTGAGTGGCCGATGGCTCCCAAACTGTAACCCTAATGAATGAACCATCGCTTTGGCTAGTTCTCTGTTCTTTGACATGTGAAGTTGCCTTCCTTTGAAGAATCTCTCCATTGCTGATGTAGATCAGCCACAAGGAGTCCCTTGGCATGATGGAAACTCTCTCTCCCTGGCAGCTGGTGGCTTCCATGTCACAGTAGGGCAGTAAACCTACTCTGGATTTTAGTCTGAACTTTAAAAGAGCCACCCAAGTGCTGAACCTATGTGGAGATAGAGTTCCTCACCTTAGGTATGTCCTTTAGAACCCAGGGTGAATTCATTACCCCATTGACATGGGAGCCAACAGCTGCTAGGGACTGAGATAATTTAAATATTGTAGTCGAAGGAGAGAAGGTTAGAGATGGTTCTAGATGTTATCTTTACCATTATCATTATTATTAATATTTAGTTTCTTCACCGTATTCTATATCTAATAATACATTAGGTACAGGGAACAGTGTAGAATAATATGCTAATAATATATTGCATTAAAGAATAATATCTGGAACAGATTTTCTAGATGCCATCTTTCATAATGGCTGTTGCCAAGCTTTACGGGCAGCTATTGCAATTGCTAGATCACTTACAAATGTCATTCTGGCATTTAAGGGTATGTTTTTGGGGTCGAGGAATTCAACTGCACAGGTGAATATCTTTTGGATATTGTATTTATTTATTAAACTATTTGTATCCCAAAATCTCAGCATGATATATCAGGATAATTGGGTCAATTAGGGTTGCCAGAGTGAAACCCACAGGCAGCTCCCCTCCCTTTGATGGTTGCACAGAAAAGAGAGTTTCAGCGCCTGTTACCTGGTGGTGTCACAAACAACAGTTGCCGGAATTCCCACTTTTACACAACCATTAAAGGCACAGAAGCCCTCTCCTAGGGCTTTTCCGCACTACATAACCACTGCACTATGATTCCACTTTAACTACCATGGTTCTGTTCTATGCAATCATGGGACCTGAAGTTTAGAATTTAGAATTCTCAGCCAGAGGGCTCCAGGACCCTCCGAGACGACAAACCCCAGGATTCCATCAGAGGCATCCCTGGTAGTTAAAAGTGCAATCCTAATGCAATAGTTGTGTAGTGCGGAAAGCCCCCTAGTTTTCACGGTGCCAAACCAGGGTGCCCACTCCTTTTGCCAACAATGACCTTCGCCTCTAAAGGCGTACTTAAATCATGCCGAGGGGCTGATTTGATTTTGCGTCTTCATTAATTGCAGCGTTGCTTCCGCTCCCTTTGTTCGTGCGTAGCTGTCCAACACCAGCAACAACTTTCAGAGGCGGAGAGCATCTCCCGCGGAGTCTCTCCAGCAGACCCCAGGATTCCATGGGATGTTGAAAGTGGAATCATAGCGCTATAACACTCTAGTGCAGAAGCGGCCTAAGTCTACCATCCTTTGGACATATGACTCCCTAGAAAAGATGATAGTGCTTTTACCTCTCAGGAGAACCACACTTCCCAGGATGCACCAGAACCCGGTGGGCGGGGGCCCCTTCCCTCCGAGTGGCGGCCCTTTCCGCGAATGGCCGGAGCGCGCCGGGCCGCCGCCCTATCAGCGCCCAGCAGCGCCAGGCTCCCCGCGGAGCGGCTCCGCGGCGGGCTCAGTTTGTGCGGCGTCGGAGTGCGGGGCGCCTGGGTGCCGCCGCCGCGGGGACAGAGCCGGGCAGGATCGGCGCTCCGGGCGATGGGTGAGCCGGGCCGAGCAGCAGCGGCGGCGGGGCGGCGGGTCTTCCTTTGACGAGGCGCGCCCCGTGCGCTTTTACGCACAGGAGTTGGCACCGCGGGGTCGCCGGGGACGGGGCGCTTGTTCCGGGCACGCTCTGGCTGCGGGCGGGGGGATCGGAGGGGGCAAAAGGGAGCGGGAGAGGAGACTGGTTTTGGATTTTTTAAAAAAATCTTGGCGTGGTGGTTTTGTCTGTTCTGTTTTCTTGGAAAGTGAGCAGAAGTTCCTGTTTGTGTTTTAAAGTTTGCCAACATTTCTGCGGCAGGGAAGCTTTCTGGTCCAAGGGGTCGAGAAAAGGTGGGTGGGTTTTTGCGGGGGAAGGGGTGCATGATCCTCTCTCTTCTTCCCTCATTTATCCACATTTATATATATATGGGTGTCTAAGACCATTTCCGCACTAGCCTGTTATAGCGCGATGATTCCACTTTCAACCTCCTCTGGAATCCTGGGCTTTGCAGTTTCGGGAGGGGCCGGCCGGATGTCCTTTGAGGTCTCTTCCAACTCTATAGAGGCCGGCCCCTCCTGAAACTGCAAACCCCAGGATCCCAGAGGAGGTTGAAAGTGGAATCATCGCGCTATAACAGGCTAGTGCGGAAATGGCCTGAGATGTGTATTCCTCGTTGGTGTTTTTACTTTCCTCGGTGACGCAAAGCCGGTGGCGCAACCTCCTTTGACGTCCTCGCTTTCCCCGCAAGGCGCCCGCGGAGCGAGCCGTCCGGGCTCTCTTGCTTTTCCTCCGCAGGGGAAAACGCTCCGGATGAAAAGGTTGCGGGGCTGATGCCTTGGGGTCAGGTCGGGACACTTCTCCGGCCTCGTTCTCCGGGAGAGGGGCGATCAGGAACCGAGAAGAAACACCATCCAAGGCGGATCGTGCGCTGTTTTTTTTTACTCCCGCGAAAGGCTGAGGTTGCCATGCGAAGGGGTGGGTGGATGGGTGGAGAGATGAGAA
Organism: Ctenosaura bakeri; assembly: GCA_948474755.1. Taxonomy (NCBI): domain Eukaryota; kingdom Metazoa; phylum Chordata; class Lepidosauria; order Squamata; family Iguanidae; genus Ctenosaura; species Ctenosaura bakeri. The sequence continues at coordinate 262,923 of CAOLHI010001907.1, forward strand.
TTCAGAGGTTGTGATTTTGTTTTTCCTTTCCTCGTGGGAAAAAAAAAAAAGCCACCGGCCCGGTCTCGATGCAATCTCGGTGCCTTTTGTTTTCTCTTCCTCTCTCTTTTTTCTTGGCTCAGCAGAGCAAATTATTGGCAATGATGATGCGCCGCTGCGATTTCAGGGTGTCAGAGGCACTGAGTTTGCATTTCTGAGCAGGTGGAGGAAAGAAGGGAGGGCCGGGGAGGGAAATGGGAGGAATTCCATTTAAAAAGAAAAAGTTTGGCTTCGTTTTGGGTTTAAAGCAAAACAAGTTATTCTCCTTTTCCTCCCCCTTCTTCCACACTTTGGTATCTGGAACATTGTGTCTTTCGGTGCCGTTTCGGTGACCAGACCTCTTTTGAAGGCTGCCAGAAAGTGGCTTGACTTTGTCAGAAGTTTTTTTCTGGCCTTTGGTTTTTTTCCCCCAGGACTTGAAAAAAGAAAGAAACAAAGACATGGCTCCCACCTCACTTCTGCAAATTTAGAAAAGACTTTTCTTCCTGGCATTTTTGATTCTCTCCTCCCCCCACCCCGTTCTAACCCCTCCCAGCTTCCAATTTAGTGAATTTCAGCACTCTTCTCTGATTTTGTCATCCTCTTCCTGTTGTGGTTTTTCAAAAAAACAAAAAAACAAAAACCCTCTTGCTCGCTGTTCTCAGCTAAGCTATTGTGTCAGCCGTTTGCCAGAATTGCTCTTTCTAAACAACCCTGCCGCGCGCAGCGGTATAGCTGGGGAAGGGGGTGGGCACAACAAGGGCATCTCCCCCCCAAATAAGTGTTTTTCCCCTAATAACATTTCCCTCTCACCCCCACATTTCTAGCACTGCAGAAAGTGAGACATGGAAAAATGTATTCACATCTCCAACTTGAATTTTCTCTGTTCTTGTTCCCTTGGTCAGTTTATCTGCCCCTTTCCTTGGGATGCTTAAACTCTTCTTTCCAAAATCTTGACTGAAATGTTAAGTTCCTGCAATGCTGGAAATTTGAAGTCTGAAGGAAAGTTTATTTGGGAAGTTAGAATTCTTGGGGTCCCATAACCAGCCTCCACCTGCCTTTTCCTCTGGTTCCCAGAATACAGTCACTGGTTGATTCCCCCTGACCTCTCCCTCTTCTGCCTGCCACAGAAGGGTTAATCCCCTAAATCTGTGATGTTGAATGAAGTGTATGTGTGTGTACATACACAGCTCTGGTTCCATTGTACTCTGTCATTTCCTGAAAGTAGCTTGGTCCGCATTCTTTGAAGATGCTCACAGCTTTGCTACTTCCTCATGAGTCAAGAAATATTTTAGGAACCTGGTGACCCTTTGTGCTCTCTCTGTTCTCCACCCCCAGCAAAGAACAGTTTTTATGAAAAGCTTATCTGCTTGGACAAATAGGCCACGTGATAATTCCTGCTGTGCTTTTCTCCTCTCCTTTCTTCCGCAGCTGATATCAGCCCAGGAACTCTTTAAGTGTGGGAAATGTTTGATGGTGTGTGTGTGTGTGTGTGTGTGAGAGAGAGAGAGAGAGAGAGAGAACTGGAGGGAGGCACACATGGCCATGAAATACAACCCCATACTGTCATCTTTGGCCGAGTTGCAGCTGACCAGGAGCCAGGGAATTCTGAAATGCCAGCAGGCCCTGGTGTTCTCATTTAGAATTGTGTTGCAATGGGAAGTGTGCAGAAACCGGGAAGTGGTGGTAGAGCAATTGTTCAAAGGAAATGTTATTGATTTGTTAAACAATTTCTAGCCCAGGGTCTCAGGGCGGTATATCAATAAAACCAGTTTAAAACAACACGTCCTTTAAACAGGCTAAAAGTATATTAAACAATTGAACAGGTGAAAAACAAGTTTCCAAAGCCACACAATTTAAACCAGGGGCAGGGGCATTTTGGAATGAATCAAAGAGGCCCAAAGGCTTTGGTTAAAAAAAACCCATGCATTTGTTTGGTGCAGGAACATAGCCAGCATTGACACCTGTTAGGCCTCTGAGGGGAGGGTATTCCATAATCCAGGACCCCCTAGCAGAGTTGGCCCTGTTCCTGTATCCTCCCAAGGTGTATTGACCCTTCCAGTGGGATATAGAAGAGGGATCCTCCAACAGACCTCAGTCCTTAGGCTCATGTATACAGAGAAAGGCACTCTGTCAATTATTGCGGCTTCCCCACTTGCAGATTGCCCCATTTCTAATTGTTGGGAGTGATTTGGGATAATGGAGCCCAGCACATGTGCAGGGCACCAGTGTGTGGAAATTGGCGTTTGGTGCAAGAATGGAAATGGCATTCTCACATGTGGCTGTATTATCTAGGTGTAGTGGAGAGGTGCGGTTGGAACCATCTGCCTATCTGTGGCACGGTTAGACTTTGTGGTCAGGACTGTGTACACTCTGAATGTTTTCTTTGTGATTTTTTTAAGCGCTGTGCCTAGATGCCCAAATTCTACCCTAACAAAACCTGCATTTTGCAGCCTGTCTCAATTACACCACAAACACATTTTGTAGATGTGATATTTTGTTTTGCATAACCCATTCTGCCATTTTAAAAAAATTGTTCTTTTGACATAATTTAGTATAGAATATGAGAATTTTGTATTGGTCTCTTGCACATGCGTATGTTTCCTAGCAAAAGCAGCTGGACATTCTTTTTTTAAATGTGGAATGTCTGCATTCAAGTCAAGGTTGCAGAAGTGGAATTGCCCATGTGTAGTGTGTTGTGCATGGCTGTGTATGTGCATTGGATTGCACATTGGGTATCTGGGTTCACAGTCCTGCAAGGTTGCCATTCAGCGCAAGAGTTGTGTATTGCAGCACATGGCCTGCAAGTGAAGATTTGCGCCGTGCAGTTCTGATGCAAGGTCTCCATCATAGTCTTTTCTTAGACATATTAATATCCTGTAACTTGTATGCTGAACGTATCATACGTAAAACACAATTAGAATTGGAGGAAGGAGGTGTGAAAACGGGAGGAAGGGAACACCAACAGTTTAAGATATGTAGACAACACCAAACTAATAGCAAAAAATAGCAAAGATTTGGAACAATTAGCGAAGAAAGTCGAGGAAGAAAGTGCAAAGGCAGGTTTACAGTTGAGAAGGTTAAGAAAACAAATGTGATGACCACAGATGATTTGTGTAGCTTTAAACAATGAACATATTGGCATAGTTCAAGATTTTCCGTATCTTGGTTCAGTCATTTATCGGAATGGATGCTGCAGTCAAGAAATCAGAAGTCGTTTCAGACTTGGAAGGACAGCTGTGAAGGAACTGGATAAGATGCTCAAGCGTAAAGATGCATCATTGAATAATAAACTTAAGACTGTCCACACCATTGTATATCCGATTTCTATGTATGTTTGTGGGCGCTGAAGAAAGCTGATAGGAAGAAAATAATTAATTTGAAATGTGGTGCTGGAGAAGAGTTCTGTGGATACTGTGGACTGCTAAAAAGATAAATGAATGGGTCTTAAAGCAAATCAAAGCTGAACTCTCCCTAGAAACCAAGATGACTTTGGCTATATCATGAGAAGACAGGCGTGACTCACTAGCAAAGACAAGAATGCTCAGGAAGGCAGGAGGAAAAGGGGAAGACCATATTGGAGATGGGTAGACTCAGTCAAGAAAGCCATGTCCCTGCAAGAACTAAGCAGGGCAGTTGAAAGTGGAATAATAGCGCTAGAACAGTCTAGTGCGGAAATGGCCTGGGAGATCAGGCCTCAAATTTCCACTCATCCATAGAAACCCATTAGATGACTTTGGGCTAGTCATACTGTCTCAGCCTCAGAGGGGCAAACCCCTCGGAACAAATCTTGCCCAGGCCAACCCTGTTATAGGTCCATGTGATGAGTTGTGAATGAATATTATCTATCGGCTTTTTGTGTTTTTAACAACAAAAAACTTAATTGAAAGAAACCTGTGATAGGTTTGCGTTAGGGTTGCCATAAGTTGGAAGCAACTTAAAGGCACGCAACAGCAGCAAGGTGCCTTCTATTACAACCTCAGGATAGTGGTGTATGCCACCCAATATATGGAATATGCCTTCAAGTCAACTCTGACTTAAAGCAACCCACGCCTAGGGTTTCACTGGCAAAGATTTCTTCAGAGTTGTTTTGCCCCTGCTGTCCTCTAAGAACAGGAGGATGTGACTTGCCCAAGGTCAGCCAGTTGGTTTCCATGGCTGAGAAGGGATTTGAACCCAAGTCTCTTAGGATTATTGTCCAGAATGCAAACCACTACATCACGCTGGATCAGGAATTCGTTTTTAAGTTTTTGACAAGATTTGTTCAAAGGGAGTTTGCCACTGCCACCTCTTGAGGCTGAGAAAATGTGACTTGCCCAGGATCACGCAGTGGATTTCCATAACTGAGCAAAGATTTGAATTGTGGTCTCCTGTAGTCTTCGTGAAACCAGCCCTCACTGGTTCTCATTCTGTACGGTAGACAATCATTTTGGCTTTGCATAGGAATTGAGGCAGCTACACAACTGGGGACAGCCAGAACCAAATTGTGCATTCTGTGGTAGAGCCACGATTGGATCTCCTGATCTTTGTAAAACTACTATGTTATTTAGAACCAAATTGTGCATTCTGTGGTAGAGCCACGATTGGATCTCCTGATCTTTGTAAAACTACTATGTTATTTAGAACAAAATTGTGCATTCTGTGGTAGAGCCACGATTGGATCTCCTGATCTTTGTAAAACTACTATGTGACTTAGAACCAAATTGTGCATTCTGTGGTAGAGCCACGATTGGATCTCCTGATCTTTGTAAAACTACTATGTTATTTAGAACCAAATTGTGCATTCTCTGGTAGAGCCATGATTGCATCTCCTGATCTTTGTAAAACTACTATGTGACTTAGAACCAACGAGAAGAGGTTGAAAAATGAGGATGTTGAGAAACAAATAGGCTTCCCAGGAAATTGCCTCTGGAGGTAACTGTGTGCTCCAGGGCTCCGCTACTTCTCAGCTGGCACATGAGCCGACATTGTTGTGGTACAGTTTCTGTGGAACATGACCCTCTTGTTGCTTCACTTCCTTGTAAGTGAAACACTAATTAATGCTTTCTTTGTACAGCGAAACTTGATTAAAAGTTGGTAGGAGGCCAGCTCAAGTGGCTGTGCGTGTGCGTGAGAAAGAGGGAGAGATATGGATGTTTTTCTAGACAAGAGTATGGCTTAAGCAAGGAGCATGATGCGCTTACAACCCCCACTCCTAACTTAGAGAACAAACACCACATGACCTCATCGCTTTTATGCTGCATCTGATTTCTATGATTCACCCTGAAGTTTGGAAACTGATCTGTGGAACTTCTCTTTAACTGTGTGTGTTTTGTCTTAAAAGCACTTACTGGCACTGATGAGTTTATTTCCCCATTTCATGCCCTGACGTGTTGGCATGTTTTTGCGGGGCTTTCTTTGTTTTTCAAAAATGGCTTTCGGGGGAAGAAGAGCGGGCTTTTTTTTCTTTTTTGCCGTTTTGAGGCAGCCCAGATAAAGAGGTCTGAAGTGATCCTGTGATTTCCTCTCTGATAGCTTACTTTGTAAGAACTGCCCCATGGGGATTGGGTTTGTAGTTGTTGTTTAAATTAGAGCTTTGAAAAGTTAAATTGTGGATGCAGCTCCCAATCCCCTAGCCAACGTGGCCATGTTGGCTGGGGGATTTTGGGAACTGTAATCCAAAATCCAGTGTTTTTTTCCGGCTCTGTCTTTGCTACCACTGAACAAGGAAAGGAGGAAGAATTGCCATCTTTCTCTTGGCAGAAAGTAGTTAAAAAAACTTTGCTCTTGATCCCACCCAAACAATTTTCCTATCTTGTGGCCTTGAGTTGATCAGGCATTTTGAGAAAGAGTATTTTCCTTTTTTGCCTATTGGGAATTTTGTCACTAACCAAATTCTTTACCTAACCAAGTATTAAAGAGAGGGAAGAACAAGGACAAAAAATTATGTTCCCATTCTGCCCCTCCTCAAAGTGTTCCCTGCGTCTGAAACTCAGTTTATTCATCTCTAAAATGGATTTGGTAATGATGCTTCCATTGCATTACCTGAATCTAAGTTTTGGTTTCTTCATTTCTAGAATGGATTTGATAGCGTTTCCACTGTATTCCTTGCATGTGAAATAATGTGGTTCTATTTTATTTCCTGAATCTGAGATTCAGTTTCCCAGTCTCTAAAAAAAGGTATAATGATGCTTCAGCCATATTCCCTGAATCTGAGGCTGACTTTTTTTCATCTTTAAATGGGTTTGATCTTGCTTCTGCTGTATTCCTTGAATGTGAGACTGTTTCCCAGTCTCTAAAATGGATTGAATAACGATGCTTTCTCTGCGCTTCCTGAATCTGAAACTCTGTTTCTTCATCTCTAAAATGGGTCCAATAATATTCCTTGAATCTTGGTGTCCTTGTCTCTAAAACAGGCTTGATTGTGATGTTTTTAATTCACACCCTTTTTACAAAGGGGTGAAGAAAACAGGGCAGTGGGAGGCCGTGAGTGGACAACATGGCTTTGGAAAGATTTAAAATCTGTTGCAGATGGAAGGACAAATAATTGGGTTGAGGTCAGCACATTCCACCCTCTTTGCTGGAGTTGCAGAAGGAAGAACAAGGCAAATGCCTCCCCCACCGATCCATGTGTCAGTTTCCCAACTGTGCCTGGAAAACAATTGCTTTCATTGAGGCCAGCAAACTGCCACAGAGAGTCCCACAAGCAGCTGTTTTGCAAGATGGGGCTGCAGTGAGATGTGTGTGTATGGAGGGGATTTAAAAACCCTCTTTGTAAGAACAGGTGCCTTAAAGGCTGTGCTTGAGATCTTAAGTTTATTCCAACTGTATGGAACATTGTGCTGAAGTTTCTGGTTTAAGCCTCTATGGGCTCTGTCACACTACACTGTTGCAGTGCTTGTATCCCATTATAACTTGCAGTGCTTGTATTCCATTATAACTGCTGTGACAACATTATGTGGAATTCTGGGGTTTGTGGTTTACTGACACCAAAGAGCTCTCTGGCTGAGAACTCTAGATGCCCCTCCCTAAACTGCAAACCCCAGGATTCCGTAGGATGTTGCAAGTGGAATAATAGCACTATAACAGTGTGGTGCAGAAATGGCCTTGGGATTTGCAGGTCTCCTTTCTCTCCCTGCCAATTCTCAAAAATCTATTCACCTGTTACACCCCAAGGCATTAAGGGGAAGGGCTCCGCTGGCCCATCTTCCCTCTTGCTTCCTTAAATTCTGCTGTAAGCTTTGGGAAAGGGGGGTGCCTTTCTCTCCTCTTCTTCCCCCCAACTCTCCTCTTTTGTTTCCCAAAGTTGTCATCACGTCCAGTAATCCTCTCAGAAGCTGGACTTGTTTTGGCTGCTGTGTGAGCCATGATCTCATGCTCAGAGAACATTAAACTGAGAGGTTACCCCCCTCCCTTCCTCAACTTATTTTTTTTTAAATGCTTTTTCTCTCCTCCCGCCCCCTTCCACTGCCTCTTTGTACAGTATGTGAATGTTTTGTATAAATTCACTGACCCTGCTGTGTTGTTGGGGTTGGGAGTGATGACACACATGCTGTGTTAGTGAACATGAGCTGGAAGTTGACATGGGGGGGGAGAGATTGCTGGGAACAATTCAACACTTGGCCTTCTTTCTTCCTTTTTTTATTGGGAGGGGAGAAGGCTGACTGTTGTTTCCTCTGCTCGTGGAGCAAAACGATCCCAGTGTTTGTGCCAGTCCACCTGGCCTCTCTGTTCTTTCTTGCATAGTGTTCTTTTTTTAAAATGTTTATTTAAAAAGTCTGCGGCCCAAGTTGGCACGGCAGTGTCAAGGCAAGATTGAAGCTGTGATTGTGGGTGTTTGTTTGTCTGTTTCCCTTTCTTCCTTCGTTCTGTAAACTGTAATGAGCAGCAGCATGGAATGAATCCCACGAAAGCAAAAGAGGTGGCAGGTTTAATGGGGCGTTTGTACGGCGCATTTATCTCATGCTCTCCAGCATTTCTCAGATGAAAGCCAGGACATATGTGGTCAAAGCAACATCAGAGTGTGGTCAGGATGGTAGAATTTATAAGTGATGAACAACAAACCAGCTAGGAGAGGCTGCAGCCATTTGCTTTTGCAGTGGGAAGGGCAAGAGTCTGCCCCCTTTTCTCTTGCACCCCTGCTGCGCTAATTAAATGCAAACTACTTTTGCATTTTGCAGCAAATAAGGCAAGCTGAGAACAAAGCGGGAGGTGGAAAGGGAAACTGGAACGTTTTTAAAACAGCTGAAAAAGTGGGAAGACATAGGATTACACTGCCAAATTGGGATGGTTGCGCGCTACACAATAGAAGGGAGGGCCAGGTTTTAGAGCCCAGTTGATAGCACTGAGATGTCCAAGTGACTCGTCCACACACTTGAGATACGTAAGCTGAAATGTGTCTGAAACAACTTGGCTGGGTAGTGCCGTGGCAGAATCACTTTCTGACCTCGTGGGTATGATCTGTAAGAGTTCAGCTACACATGGAAGAGAACGTGTATCTCCTCTGTTTAACCCACATGTGTCAAACACAAGGCCCATGGGTTGAATCCGGCCTGCCAGGCCATTTCATGTAGCCCTTGCACCTCTTCTGCAGCTGTGGCACTCGCCCCGCCTGGTGAGCTCAATTCCCACATTACGGGCTCCTGGCTGCTGGTATTCTGAAGAGGGACCCAGAAGCCAGCACTCGCAACTACTTCTGCTTCTGACTGCTCCTCTGTCCAAGTCTCGCCATCATCAGAGCATTGCTGCGGGTTACCATGGCACCGTTCCCTGCGGCTTGCAACAGTTGGACAGAGGAGCAGTCAGAAGTAGAAGTAGATTGCTGGCTGCTAGACCCCTCTTCAGAATACCAGTGGCCGGGGGCCCACAATGTGGGAATCGGGCTCACCAGGTGCAGAGAGGGGCAGGGGGGCAGAAAGAGGGACAGAGATGGTCTGCGGGGCAGAAACCAGCACTTTGAGTGCAACCATAATGCTGATGCAGCCCAAGATGAAATTGAGTTTGACACCTCTGGTTTAACCAATTCCCTCTCACACGTCATAATTTCCTTAAATACACCTGCCTCAGCAGCCAGGTTTGCAAATTAAACCTGAATTTGTGTTTTTCAGGAAATGACTAATTAGGAAAAAAAAAAAAACCCCCTGTGTGATCTGTGTGCTGTAGCTGGCATCAAAAAGAGGAAATCTGAAATTGCTTACTAACAATTTTCTCTGAATGGAGGAGACCTGTATTCATTGGATCAGCTCAATCCATCTCTCTCTCTGTCCTGGTTGTTGCCAGGTTTTCAAAACAGCAACAAAGGACAGTCAGAATTCATGGCATGCAAGATTGGCAGTCAGAAAGTAGCTGTTAACATGCTTTTGCTTTGCCTAAATACCAACTGAGAGCGTTGATATCAGTTAACTTAGCCATAAGTTTCTCTGTAAAAATAGCATGCTGTCCAGTGTAGTGTGATGGTTTGAGTATTGGGCTGTGACCCCGGAACCCAGGGCTTGATTCCCTGCTTGGCCATGGAGACCCACTGGGTGACCTTGGGCATGTCACACATTCTCAGCCCCAGAAATCTCTGTGATAACTTTGCCTTAGGGTTATCGTAAGTTGGAAACAACTTGAAGGCACACAACAACAACAAACATGTTGATAAATTACACAGAGCACCTCGTGTCTGCCTTTATGGCGCTGTTAATTGCCTTCGAGTCAGGTTTGAGACCTCTAAGTTACTCTGCTCAGGTCTTTCAGATTCAGGGCTGTGGCTTCTCTGATTGAATCCATCCATCTGTAACTCAGTCTTCCTCTTTCCCTATTGCCCTCCCCTTTTGTTGTTGTTCAAATCATTTCCGACCTATGGCAACCCTAAGGGGAACTTATCATGGGTTTTTCTGGGGCTGAGAGTGTGTGACGTGCCCAGGGTCACCCAGTGGGTTTCCGTCACCCAGCGGAGCATCAAACCTGGTCTCCAGGGTCATAGGCCAACAAACCACTACATTGGCTCCATGCCCTCTACCTTAGTGATCATTATTTTCTTACCTAATGAGTTGTGCCTTCCCGTGATACGTCCAAAGTATGACCATCTCAGTACATTCTCACTTTATGAAGGGCCCATGCCCCAAAATACAGAATTTGGAGAAGTGGGGAAGAGGTCCCATTTAATATATCTAAAGAGAAAAGGTTTCCAACCCCCAAATAAGGGGCATCCCTTACGAGAAGGACATTTGGCACCCTTACTGTTGACACTGCATGGAGTCCATGACTTATGCCTTCCTTCATAATATCATCCTCTTTGACCCGATGGAGAACTAGATAAAGTGAGGCCATGAACACGTTCCTTCTTTCTCCTCTGCTGCTCAGCTATTCTCTTTGAAATATAGGCATACCTCAGTTGACAAAGCCTCTGGCAAAGAATTGCAAAAATCTTTTTTATGCCTGACCCACCTGCTTTTCTTCTCTGCAGCTTGGAGTTTGTTTTTTAAAGTAGCATCAGCATTCAGAGCATGGTGCGCAGACACATCTTCCTCACCAGCTATCACCAGCTATCTCCCAGCGGGTTAAAAAAACCTTTCGGCACTACACTGTGATAGTGGTATTATTCCACTTTCAACCTCCTATTGGAGCTGAGGGTTTGCAGTTTAGGGAGGGGCCTTTAGAATTCTCAGCCAGTGAGGTCTTTGGCCTCAATAAACTCCAAACCAAATAATTCCACAGGATGTCAAAAGTGGAATAATAGCTCTATAGCAGTGTAGTGCGGAAAGGCCCTAAGGTTGGACACCGAAATGGGAGTCGCAAGGAAAGTGGAGGCTGCTAAAAAATATATCTCCGGAAGAAGCCTTCAGATAGTCTCCAGAAGTTCAAAAAGTTTTTGTTTCCTTATGTTTATGTTTACCTGACTGTTTCATTTCACACTGGCATATTTTTAGTTTTGAAGGAAAAGTTTGCTGAAATGTGTCGATCTGCTCTTCCTTTTAATGGAGTAGGAAGTGATCCCTGTTATTTTTGCCTCTCGTACCAGTTTTGCTGTCAAAGGCACACCTTGGGATACATTGGCTTTGTTAGCTGAGATGTACCTATATTCCCCCCTCCCCATTACTTTTTTAGAAGGTGAAATTTTGTATTTAATGTGGTTGGTGGAAACATCCTGCCAGGCTTTGGTCCTGCAGTGTGGTCTCACTTGCTGGATGGATCCAAGTCTGGATGGATCTCTCTAAAAGGGGCAGTTGTCCCAAGGAAAAGCAAATAATTTTGTTGCACCATGACTCTTCTTGGTTCTCAGTTTCTCTTGCATGCAGTCAGGATGAAAGTCTTGGGGACGGGAGGCAAAATAAACCCCACTAGATAGTGATTTCTGTGGTGGGAATGGGTAGGTTGAGTTTCTCACTCCCTTCTCTCTTGTTCTTACCCTGGAGTCCTGGTTTCTACTGACCCATGCAAAATTCAGGGTGATGACCAGGAGAGATTAAAGCCTCCTAGACTAATCCTGCCCTCCCCCACCGCTGGCATGTAATTGTTTAAGCTTTGTGTTGATGTTTTGCGATTGTCGTTAGCAGAAGGGCAAAGTTTTAGAAAAGGGACAAGCCTTGCAAGAAATACGAGGGGATCAGGGAATGGAAACAGTAAAAGAAAGAGTATGTTTGCAGGGGTCACTCTGTTCTTCAGCACTTTTTGCAAAAACACTTTTCCTATTTCCATTTTTAGCAAATAAGCTTTGACTATTGCCCTGGCAATTGAGCTCTAGAGCTAAACACCCGTTTAGTGAGTGGAGTTAAAAGGCCAGAGTTAACACACCCCTTTGGGCACCTTTTAGTGTCTCTTTTCTCCTTCTTCCACCGCCATGTGTTTTTGGGGAGAAAAATTACCCCTGGGGCAGTGACACAGGACACAAGCCCATGCAGTTCTATTAAGGGCCACATGTGCTATGGATAAATGTGTTCTTAACTTTAACTCATGGCGACTCTATCATAGGGCTTTTCTTGGAAGGATTTGGTCAGAGAAGGTTTGCCATTGCCGCCTTCTCAAGTTGAGTGAGCACAACTTACCCAAGCTCGCCCAGATTTTTTAATGCAATTTCTACATTCCCAGAGGTCCCCAGATGCAGGCAACTGGACACACTGTACCATCTGCAGTTGCCCACCTGTGACCTCATGGCATCCACACTAATTGGAATTCTTCTTCAGAGAGCATCCTAATTAGACTTTTTTTTTAGAGAACATGATGTTGTTCTTGTGTGCCTTCAAGATGTTTCCGACTTTCAGCAACCCCATGGCGAACCTATCATGGGGCTTTCTTGGTAAGGTTTGTTCAGAGAGGATTTGCCTTTGCCATCCTCTGAGTGTGACTCCCAATGTCACCAAGCAGACTTCCATGGCCGAGCAGTGATTTGAACCCTGTTCTCTAGAGTAGTAGCCCAAAACTCAAGTCACTACACCACACTGGCTGTAGGTGAAGTTTAAAAAAGGCTAGCCAAATAGAGCAGGAGAAGGCACTGCTTAATGTCATCCTAGGCTGTTCTGTTTTGTCTAATATTAATGAGGACAGCAATGATGAGTATTTTGGGTATTTAGAGCTCTTTGCTGCCCTCACAACAGCCCTGCACAGTAGGCCAGTTTTTCTGGACTCACATTGCACATAAGAAGCTGATGGTGATGGCTCACCTTAGGCTATAATGTGAGAATCCAGGTGAGGTGAAATTCAGAGTAGTGAAGCTGCCTCGTCAAATGTGGCTGTTTAATATTCCAGAATATTTCATATCCACCAAATATTTGATATTTATCTTTGACAAGTGATGATGTTTTAGTTTGATGTTTGGCAACTGGTCGTTGATAACTGACATTAAATCATGCATTTGGCTGTTGTCATGCAATAGTGTTTGACTAACAGCATTTGGTGAGATTTAGTTCTTGACAGTTGACATTTATCAGCTGAGACTTTCATATCTTGCCACCTGCCCCCCAAAAATCAAGCTAAAGCACTCAAACTTTGCAGTGTTAAAAATTGGCACTTGGTGTGACTTTCGTGTTCGTTTCTCTTTCAAAACGGGTGTGGTGAAAATGGAATTTTTGGGTGACTTTCAGGTACTTGAGAATATTCATTTCAGTATGGAATAAAAGGGCCAGATTAACATACAATGGTTATGGTGAGAACTCATAGCTAGCTGGGGTTTTATTCCCAGAGCTTTGTTGCTATTGAAATTAGATACTCAGCAGTTCTTGATCTTAATTTTTTTCAAAGAGGATGTTAAGGGTTTTTTTCCTCCTGAAAGGATACAGGTTGAACTTCTGTTATCTGGAAACTTGAAAACCTCCAAAAATTCAAAACTTTTTGCCTCCAGCCTCCTGCTTCTGCCTTCCAGGTGGCGGCAGTGGTGCTCTTTCTCACTTATCTCTCACATCCTCAGCCGTCTTGTACCAGCCATGATCCCTGACAGGTTGGCATTCAAATGCACATGCAGGGAGGGAGGGAGAAAAATATTTTCCTGTATGGAAAGTAAAGAGGAGACTTATATCAGGGGATGCGCCCAGCTCAAGCTGAAATGCGGAGATTATTCCTTTGCAACTGACTTAGGATTCCCAAATTCAGCCAAAGCCCCTTTTTGAAGTCATAAAGTGGGAGACAGTGGACAAGGAGAATTTAATCGAGCCTTCTAGCCAGAAGGTAGATGCAGAAAGAGAGCAGAGGGCGAGCCCTGGTGCGAAATGAGCTAGGAGAGAAGGAGAAAGAAAGAAGGAGAATAAATGTATAGAAATACACACACCCCAAGTCTGTGCAAGTTGCAGCAGCAAATGAATTCAACCCTTGCTAGAAGGCTGCTGAATTGGAGATTTGCACACAATCCTTTCTACTTGCCTGGAGGTGAACCCGCTCCCCTCCAAAAAACCGGAGAGTTTGTATGCTCCTGGAGATGACCCATGAAAATTGGAGACCAGACCCTGAGATCTGTCAATCCTAAAGGCGGGGCAGGGGTAATGCCCCAGGGCCAACGGTTGCTATCCCCCTGCTTTGCACCTATAGGCCATAGCAGGTTGGGTGACATTCCCTGATTTCTATAAAACCTTCCCGAATCAGGCTTTCAGGGTGCTCTGAGTAGCAAGGAGACCTGCTCTTATTGATACCTGCAGGCTGTCTCTGTGTTGGCTTCAGTCAGCTCTCGGCTGTTCAGGAGCTGGGTCGGATGTTGTCCCAAAGCTTTCCCTTGTGTGCAAGAGAGGAGGCGCACACTTCCAAATGCAGGAGGAGACAATTCTGCCTGGGGAGTGGGTCCTCAGAGGGTTTGATCGAGGCAGTTGATTGAGCCGCGTCTAGGAGGGAAGGATGTGGTTCAGGGGACGAGGTTCACACCATTCAGGAAACCACCTTGAAACCAAAAGGGGAAACTCACCAGACTGGCCCAGCTGCCGGTAGGCGCTCTTCCCTGTGCAAAAGTGACGTCCCCAGTCAGGAAATGGGTGAGCTGAATACGTCAATAGAAGCCTCTCTTCTAGGAAAGCCGGTCTTGCTGCCGATGTGGTTAAGTTCTCTCTGTAGGACCACAGACAGCTCTCCTTCTCCAGGCCTGGCTGACATGTCTTGCTCTGAGTGGCGTGCAAATTTGTCATCATACTTACGGGCAACGGAATGGGGGATGGACAGAGCTGAAGCTTGGGGCAGATGTCAACCACACACCAGGGAGCTGATTTTGGCCAGTGTGGGGAGAGAGGAGGTGTCGGGGAAGGCATTTGGCTACTGAAATCGGGTGCGGACTGTAGGAAGATGGAGAAGTATCGTAGTTTCAGGACTAGCAGAAATGCTACTCCCTCGAACTTTGAACTAAGAACTTTGCCTCCCCATGAAGTGTTCCTTTAGTTCTGAAATTGCTAGCAGTGCAGTAACTTAAAACTTCAGTAGAGCATGATGTAGGAATATGGTATAGGCATACAAAGAAACAGGGCAGGCAAAAGGACCCAAGGGTATGTGAACAAGCAGGCAGAAGCGTTCTAGGTGTCAGTGATATTCAGTGTCTCATTCTCTGCAATGCTAGAAATCTGAGGGCTGAAGGAAGATTTTTTTGGGGGGGCAGTATTCTTTCTGGGTGGGAAGAGTCATCTCACACGCATGCCATGGCTATATCCCTGGACTGCAGTCCTTTGAGAGGATTGTCCCAGTGTCTCCTCTTAAGTGGAAGAGAGTGCTTCTAGGGGTGTGTGAATCCATCTGCTTCATTTTTGACAACTTTTTGAGGGGTGTGTTCATTCTGTCCCACTTCTGCATCAATTTATAAATCTTTATGAGAAGTCAGGATGAACATTCATATGTATTTGGGTGCACATTTTCTCCCAAATGTGTGCTTTTTCCCCCCTTCCTTGATTGGAGAACTGTGTTGCAAAATTTGGAAAAGTCTGAAAACAGAAGGCTATTTGCATTCCAGTTCCTGTATTAATCCGAGGAGTACAAATTAGCTTGGCTCAGGCTGACCATACGGTGCCAACATGAATTAGTCACTGTACCAATAGCCGTTTTTAGCAAAGTGCTCTTGGATTTTCGTTTTGGCAGTTAAGGTTTGGCTTTGCCTGTTGCGCTAACGATTGGGTTTGAGGGCCAAATGGACTGGGCTCAGCTAAAGAAATGTTCTTTAAATCCTGAAAGTGTGCATTTGGTTTTTGTGGCCTTAAATGTAGAATGTTTTTATTTTTTCTTAAAAAAAAAAATCCAAAGTAACCCTTGCTTGCAAACCAAATAAGCTTATCCCCGGTCTCTCAGTATGGCAATAGCAGCGTCCCCCTGCTATGCAGCCCGAAGTAGCCCGTGGCTTCCCTCCACCAGACACTCTCGGGAAGCCGGAGCAGCTGGCTGGCTTATGCCAGGTCAAATTCTTTGACCACCTAGTTGAGTACTCTCTACTTTGGCAGGCAGAAGCTCCCTAGCGTTTCAGCAGAGAGGGTCTTCCGTGTCAGCTGCATGAAAGTCAACATAATTGAGTTTTTATGGAACTAAAACTCAATATAATTGAGTTTTTATGGAACTTAGCTTAAGATAAAGATCAGGCTAATATATAAGATGAGATCTAGATGCAGTGACAACCTGTAAATTTTCTTTTCCTGTTGTGGTTGCTTTTTTCTTTCCCTTTATTGTGACGCTTTTGTTATTGTTTGTTGTATTGTTAACTGTATTACTCTGATCTGGTTTATATTTTATATTTTGGCTTATTTTGAATAAAAAAGATATGGGTAATAATAATAATAATAATAATAATAATAATAATAATAATAATATAGAAGAAGTAGCAGTAGTAGTACAGAATCCCCTGCTTATTCAGTAGGTTAGGGAGCACTGTCAGAAACAGGAAATTGTCTGATGACTGTTATGAATTTAAACTCACGTAGTATAGTAGTAAGCTAAGAAAGAGCTATATAAAACATAGACTAAGTTAGGACTGACCTATATATTTGTATTTCAAGCTACTAAGTAAAGAATTCTTAGTGTACTAACTTTAAAAAACTTTTAAAAAACCTCTAAAGTCATTATTATTCTTTGATCATTGATAATTACTGATTGTTTAAACTAGCATGGAATAGAATGATTTGATAAGTAATTCCAGTTGCTTACAAGTGATGTATGTAACTTTGTAGGCATATATTCAGGATTGTAAAAATGATTAGCAGCAAGTATTGATTTCTGGCTTAAATTTAGGTGTCACTGTTTGGTTAATGTGGGCTGTGTTCATCAAGGGCAGGAACCAGTTTTTAGTTATCTGTGGTTCTTTTTCTTAGTTGTAGTTTTAAAATTTGTACTGTGTTATGCATTTTTTATTTTATGTACTGATATGTAGTGTTGTTATTTGTTTCTTTTTTTTCTTTGCTTAGTAAAAACTCAATAAAAAATGGAAACTGTCGATATGCAGAACCCACTCTATTTTTAGCTTGCCAAATGCATTTTGACTGCCAAAAAAACATAACACACTATATATCACTTGTGAATGCATCCAAAAGCTAAACAACACGGTTGATTGAGAGACAAAAATAGTGCTTGGCCACAGAAGCACATGGAAGGTCATGAAACATGACGAAATAGGTCAAAAGAACAGATCACGTGTCGAACGTATGGGTTCTGGTTATAACGTAAAAGGGTCGAAAGAGCAGATAGTTGAAAAATGGACCACAAAAAAGCAGGAGATGCCTGTATAAATAGTAGAAATTAATAATAACAGAAATTAATAATAGTAGATGAGGATAATCATAATCATAATCATCATAATATCATCATCATCCCAAAGACAGATGTCAATTCTGAAAAGACCGATACAGCTAAATACATTAAAAAGTGAACATAGAAATGGAATTAAACTGTCCACAATATTGAAGCAATTTCAATCTACACTTAAGCAATAAAAAGCAGTTCAGTTGAAAGCAGGACAGCACCCTCTGCCCGGTCTTTAAAGACTTTTGGTTTTACAAGGCTGTTAGAATAAAAAGGCGTTTACCTGCCAGACAGCAAGGTGGGGGCGGCCATTCAGCCTCTCTTGGAAGGGGTTTCCAGAATCTGGGTGCAGCCACTGAGAAGTCCCTGCTTCATGTCCCCACCAACTGTGCTGCTCCGAGATGCTTCCAGGAGAGGCAGTTGACCCCTTTATGCAGACAGAGAAGGGGTGGTGTGGGAAGTTTGGAGTGGCCGAGGGCTATAAAGACATCCGTGGAGGCCTCGCACAACTGCAAGCTTCACTTTTCCCCCCAAGTGGTCCTTGATCCTCTCTGACTGAAGATGTGGTATTAAACTAGTACTCTTCCATGGTGCCCTTCCCCATGGGAGATCAAGTATGTCAGGTCTAAATGTAAAAGATGTGAGGTTCAGTCGCTCCTGTTTGCCTTGTAGGGGCTTCAGTCTTCTCCAGTCACCTTGAGATGAGTTTGGATCCTGCAACAAATTCTGGTTTGGGCTTCTGTGCCTCAGGATTTCCAGACTGGGGAGGTTGCTTCTGGATCTGTTGCTCCTCTTCCCATGTCTTTCATTCTCAGCAATGTCCCTTTCTCTTCCACCCCATCCCACCTTAATGCAGCACCCAGCTTTAAAGGCAAGCGGAAGAAGAAGATCGTTCCTATGACTGAGGAAGAATCCCCAAAGGCCCTGGGGCTGGGCCCAGGAGAAGAAGCTGCAGCAGGAAGTCCTGACGCTGAGGAGCATCAAAGCGCTCCAGAGAAGCTGGAAGATGGGGTGAGTGAAACAGTAGCAACAGTTGATGGTAAACGCATTGTGAGAGGCACGTGTGCAAGCCAAACCTGTATGTCAGGGGGTGGGTAACTGTGGAGGCGCTGGTGGACATTTTTCACCCTGTGCCCCTTCAGTAGATCACACCAACACTTCCAGCATCACCTGGAGTCATGTCAGGTCATGCCCAGTTTCCTTTTCAGCCAATTTTATAGTGTTATTTTGCTTTTTTTAGAACTATATGGGGTGGATGGGGTGGTGATGCAGTCACAACTGCTTATCCATTTTGAGCATCTTAGAGGTTAAAAAAATCAACCAAAGATTTTAAAAATGGGAGGGCGGTGGGCTGACTTCAGGGGTTGCATTGGAAGGTCTGAGGACCATATGGCACCCATGATCTGCTTTTTCCTGCTACGTATGGAATACTCGTTCAAAGTTTTAGGGCCTTTCCAGACTACACTGTTATAGTGCTACTATTCCACTTTCAACATCCTGTGCAATTCTGGGGTTTGTAGTTTACTGAGGCCCAAGAGCTCTCTGGCTGAGAAGTCTAAGGTCCCCTCCCTACACATTCACCCAGTACTTTCTCCACTGTTTTAAGAGCAGAGCAGTAGCCATAACTGTGGTTTATCAGTACTTTAGGTATTTGTCATAAGAACAAACTTCAGTTTATATTTTAGAATAGTGGTTTCAGATCCTGGTTTGTCAGTCCTAACCCAACCAGGGTTTGCGTGTTTCTTTGTTATGTCTGAACTTAGCAAGAAGCTTTTGTCCTTTTCAGTGGCCACAAAGCTGATGTTGGACTATTTCAACCACTCCAAATTTCAGTATATTTGTTTAAAAAAATTTAAAAATATGCTGCAATTGAGATGTTGCTTAAATTTTATTATATTTATATACATTAATAAAAGCACTCCTTCTCATGGCACATGTCAAAATGACCCTCATCCTTAGATTCTTGAAGAACAGGATCCACCCTTGTGTTATAGATGGGAAAACTTTGGCCCAGGAGCAAAGAGAGTGTTGCAGAGAGAGACCAGCACTAGGACCTGGAAGTTCTATCACAACTCTGCACTTCAGGATAATCCCACAAAGCATGCCTGGAATCTCGATTTCTGGAGTGGCTATTTCCTGATTTGCAAATGATGCATTTTTCTATCTCTGCCCCCACAAACATCGCGCCCCCGCCTTTCATCCCACTTCTGCTGTGGAAGAGAATATGGAAATCAATGAAAACAAGAGTTGCGTGACTGATGTGAAGTCAGGCCGTACCTCATCTGCTCGAGGCGACTGGGGTGGAATACCGGCCACATGAATTAGCAAAAGGCTAAGTTTGCCCCAGAAGTTCTGGCTTCCTTCGAACTGAAGCTTGCAAATTAAACTTTGGGTGAGGGAAGCTCCCTTCCCCTCCCTTCCTTCTTTCTCTTCCCTCCTTGGCATGACTATGGTTTTAATATTAGTGATGCAAACTGTGGCTGATCCAATCCAGATTTTGCATCCTAACCAGGGCTATTTATTAATTTTTTAGAGCAAGAGTGGGCAACTGTGTTGGATTCAAGGGTCATTTTCCCCCTAAATTCCTCCAAAGGTTGTATCCTCCTCCCACAGCAAGCCAGATAACTGGATTTTCCTCTGCAGTTCCTCTCAAAATAGCAATGGAAAGATCATTTCCTGTCACCATTTTGAGAGGGATTGCAGAGGAAAATATTATGGGATAGGAAGGGGTTCTGGGGTGCTCATGGGAGGTGATATGGGGGCATTTTGTGTGTTTCCACATGTTGGGGGATTCTGCATGGTTTGGGGACAAAAATTGCCTGAAAATTGCACCAATTTCTTTGGAAAAAAAGTTTCTTAAGCAAACCATGGTTTGTTCTAAGGCTGGTAACCATTGTTTCCCTGTTGGAGGAGCTGAAGAGTGATGTTTTAACGAGAGAATAACTTTTTTAATTATGGCTTGCATGAATGATGGTGCAAAAGGGGTGCAAGGATGGCAAAATGCTTACCCATAGCTCATTTTGTTAAGCTGAGAGAGGATCATCCAAATTGGTACCTGTGTCAGCAAACCCTTGCATGTTTGGAGGCTTGTGACGCCAGTCTTTTTATTGTAAAACCTGCATTGGCAGCAAGTAGTGGGTTTATTTTTTTACTATGGGGTTAAGTAAGAAATGAAGGGAAACTGTCAAAATTTCCAAATCAGGGGTGCCGGTATCTGAAAAAAGAAACTGAAAATACAAGTGCTCTGACTGTATTGTTGAGGAGAAGAAACCTGTGTGAACTTCTGAAATGAAGTCACTGTTGTCAAGAAATCACTCTCACTCCTGAGAAACAGGTTCCTGGGGGAAATCCTCTCTCCCCCCACCCCACCCCACCCTGCCCCAAAAATGGGCACCCAATGAATGGTGCAGAATTTGGATTGCTTTGGAATGGAGCGTACCAGAGCCAAAGTCTTCCACAACTGCTGTGACAAGAGCTATACCACCCTACTATGGTGGGGCCTTGATATCTGCTAGGGTTTGGTTCCATGACCCCACCCGCCATGGATGCCAAAATTTGTGGGTGCTCAAGTTCAGTTATGTGTGTACAATGGTGTAGTAAAGTGGCATTCCATATGTAAAAAAGCAAAATCAAAGTTTGCCTTTTGGATTTTTCTTTGTAATATTTTCAAGCTGTGGTTGGTTGAATCCGTGGCTACAGAATCCACAAATATGAAAGGCCAACTGTACTCCTACCATACTCTGCCTCCATACAAAAAACATCTAAAATTTCTTGCAAAGAAATAGAATTTGGACAATTATGAGAATGGTTCTGAATATTCCAGATGATGTTGGTCTGCAGCTTCCATTGACTGTAGCCATCACAGCTAATGATGAGGAATGCTAGGAGCTGCAGTACAACAGTATATGGCGGGCTACACCGTTTCCACACTTAGCACCAGTGGCATCTCCCAACTAGACTAGACCCACTGAATCAGTAGGGATTTAGATAAGTATTGGCTCACCATTCAGCAGTTTATTAAAGTGAATTTACTCTGGCGGGAAGAGTGGTGTGGTGGTTTGAACATTGCACTAGGACCGGATTCAAATGTCCAGTTGGGCAGAAACTTACTGGCTGACCTTGGGCAGGACATACTCTCAGCCTCACAGGAGGCAAAGGCAAATGCCCTCTGAGCAAATCTTGCTGAGAAAAGCCCCATGATAGGTTTGCCTTAGGGTCAGTATATAGTCAGAAATAACTTGGAGCCACACAACAACAGCAACAGCTTATAGTTGGGGGTGGATTTAAACTCAGGTCAGAATCACACTATCTCCAGTAGCTTTGTGGGAGAGAAAAGGTTGTCCTATATCTATGCAACCTTTCCTGGGCCATTTCCACACTAGCCTGTTATAGCGCGATGATTCCACTTTCAACATCCTCTGGAATCCTGGGATTTGCAGTTTCGGGAGGGGCCAGCTGGCCCCTCCCGAAACTGCAAACCCCAGGATTCCAGAGGATGTTGAAAGTGGAATCATCGCGCTATAACAGGCTAGTGTGGAAATGGCCCTGGTTTTCATAATCCCTGCTGGTCTGCAGACTTTGGATTTCCTACAGGCAGCCTTTGAACAAGCCGAGCAATTTACTCATCCCGTTGGGAGGAATAATACCTTGAAAGCGTGTTTCAAAACCTGGTCAGCTTGGCAGCCGGCCAGTTCGGAATTAGCCGCGTTTTGCAAAGAGAACGAGAGAGAGAGAAAATAAATAACTCAGGCCCATAAATAGCCCTGCAGCTAAAATAACACAGCTATCATGAACCAGGCGAGGGGAGAGAGAAGGAAAAAAAAGAATAGAAAAGAGCGAGATACGCTGGGAGCTAAGCAGCTGCCTTGACCAAAAATAGCAACAAGTTTTATAACTCCGGAAAATTTAGAACAAACAAACGCAAAAAGGATTTGAAAAAAAAAGGAAAAAAAGAGCCAAGAGGGAGCACGAGGGAGGGAGTGTGAGAGCGAGAATTTTGTGCCGTTCTGTTTTCCTGGAAACAGCCTCTTGTGTTCTCACACATCCCCAGCACTCTGACCAAGTTGGCCGCCTGCCCGGGCCCCAGCATAATGCACTCAGCATCTCTCTCTCTCTCTTCTCCCTCCTCTCTCTTTAAGCTGAACAAGCTGGTTACTCTTCGGAGCTAATAAATGGCCTCTGACCACAAAACAGGGCTTGACGGGCTTGAACAGCCGCTCTTTCTGGGCTCGGAGGGGCCGGCCGGGCTGGGGAGTTGTTGGGGAGGGGAAAAAGGCATGTTCCGCCAAGCCACTTCTGCCCCGCAAGCTCAAGATGTGTGCAAAAGAGATCATTTTTGCCCTCTTTTCCTGTTCAAAACCCATGCCAGGCAACCTACAATCCAACAACTGAACCTGTTTATCGAAGAACCGAAAAGAACGTGTGGCATTATAGAAATACGTGGATGGTTAAAAGTGATGCTCTGTGCTAACAAAGCAGACATGTTGTTGTTGTTGTTTCTGAATTAACCTGTGACCCTAGGCGAACCTATCACAGGGTTTCCTGTGGCTGAGAGTGTGTGATGTGCTCAAGGTCACCCAGTGGGTTTCTATGGCAAAGTGAGGACTTGAACTCTGGTCTCCAGGATCAAAATCTTGACACTCAAACCACACTGGCCGTCTAAGACATGAAACCTCTTTAACTGGCCTTGTGGTTTAATGGCTTCCACCTCTCCAAACCCCATCGTCCCAATTTGGCAGGGACAGTTCCCATTAATACTCTGTCATTCCAGTTTTTCAGCTGCATTTCAAATGTCCCAGCTTCTCTCTCCTCCTCCCACTTTCCCACTTTGTCCTCAGCTTACTTCAGTTGCTGAGATCTGAATTCAAAATGCAAAAGGAGTTTGCACTCAATTAGCTTAGCGGGGCGGGGGGATGGAAAGAAGGGGACACAGTCTTTTCCTTCCCAAAGCAAAGAGCTGCGGCCTCTCCTAGCTTGTCTGTTATTTCCCATTAATAACTTTTGTCACCTTGACCTCTGTCTGTTGTTGTTTTCAGTTCTTCACATGCATCCTGGTTTTCTTCTTTAAAATATTAAGAGTATGTATTCCTCTATGCCATGTTGTTGTTTTAAATGTGTTTCAGGGTCACATAACGTGGTATGTTAAATGTATAATAAGTACACAGTTAGTAGTCCCCTGCCTTTTTTTGTTTTTTACTTTATAAAGTAGGTATCTGGAGCCCAAAACTGGTTCTGGACCCTTGCACCTACATGGCTTGGAAGACAACATAAGCTTTGCTGCATCTGCTGTTTTTCTTTTAATTGTTTAAAAATTCCCCTCTTTCAATGTGGAAGGAAATTCTATTGGTGCCAGTGGCATCTCCCTCCGATTTAAAAAGAAATCCACACAGGGAGTTATTAAATAACAGATAGGTAAGGGATTTTAAATCTTTGGCACCTGAACATGCTGGTCCCAGTCTAGATTAGAAATGTGCATGCTTCATTCTTTTTCAGGTGAAGTTTAAACAGCATGTTATATAATGTACCCCAAGTGTGTTATTTGAGCTACAGGGTCCAACTTACTTCAGCTCTTCCAACTGCATTTTATCTGTTTTGTCTGTTTTACCATTTCCTTACTTGTAAGCTGAGAAGTTTTTTATTAAAATTCTAAAAAGTGGAGTATACCTATCCTCAGTGTTATTCTGGCTCAAAATATGGGGTTTACCCCGTGGCAGGATAGAAGGTTCTCCAAACCTCCTGTATCTTTTAATTTATTTCATGATGCCACCAGTTTTCTTTGTGGCCCTGGCCGTGCTTGCTGTCAGCCTGCTTTTCCCTGGTTTCTCTCTGGATTTCACTTGCGCAGCTCTGAATTCTGTAGACCCTCTGGCAGGGCCAGGAATCCTCCCTCCTGAGCTTTGCTCCTTGGTCTCCTTTTAGCTGGAGAGAATGGGCACTGGAGCCAAGAACTTCAACACTCAAAGCAGGTGTTTTGCCCCTTCTCCAGGAGAGGAAGTCATCCAGATGTGCTTCGGAGATTAAAGGGAAGGAGGTTGGCAGTGGACCTTCTCAGACCTCTGTTGCAGTCCTTGCTCTTCTCTTGGAAGGGAAGATGTACTCCTTGTTGTTCACACACAACACACACACACACACACACACACACACACACACACACTAATTGGCTCTGAGTTTGCCGGTCATTAGGTTCAGGCCCCTGGCTTTCACAGCTGTTCCAAACCAAAACAAGTTTCCATCTGTTTTCTGTTTCTCCAAGAGCTAATGATTTTAGTCCCAGAAGAACTGGATTCTTTGTGTTGTTTCATTGAAACTTTGGTCTGGAAACAGCAGACTTCGAAGCTCTTTTGCCTCTACGAAGTGATCAGTGCATGGGGACCGAGACCAGGAATAGATTTTGGAACACCTCGGGCTTGCTTTTTTAGTTGTGTTCTGGGATCTATGGGTCATGCAGTCACAGAATCCTGGAGTTAGAAGGCCATAAAGCATTGAGTTCAACCCCCTGCCAAAAGCAGGAAATCCAGTAGCGCAACCCCACCAGGTAGCAATCCAGCCTCTAAGTCATTGGTTCCATTGCCAAACCACTCTTCCCATCAAGGACCATTTCCACACTAGCCTGTTATAGCACTATTAGTCCACTTTCAACATCTGGCCCCTCTCTAAACTGTAAACCCCAGGATTCCATAGGATGTTGAAAGTGGAATAATAGCTCTATAACAGGCTAGTGTGGAAATGGCCCAGAAGTTTCTTCTAATGTTCAATCAAAATCAACTCTTGTATAAGTTAAAACTGTTAGGTTTGGTCCTACCCTATTTAATATGCTTGAGTTTGACTCTGGTTAGAGGGATTCAGACAAAGTATTTGGAGTCCCACCTTCCGTGCTGTTGAGGCAAATTGATACTCTAGAACTTTATGAGTGTTATACTGTAGAATCTTATCAGCTTCCCTCAAAGACTCATGGGAACTATAGTTTTGTGCAAGTGCTGAAAATTGTCCATTGGACCACACTTTTCTCTTGAAACTGGGATTCCAAGTGACTTTCAAATTAAAACAAGAACAGTACAGTTAAAACATACAAAAAAACAGCTTCAAAATGCAATTAAACTATTAGCAGTACTGAGAACAGCTAAAAACATACAATTAAAAATGTCTAAAAGCAGTTTTAAGGAAAGTCCAGGATGATCTTAAAGACCCTTTTTGTAAAATCTTTTATTTCTCAAAAGTCTGCTGGAATTTTTTGAAAAAACTGTCTTTGCCTGCTGACAGAAGGACATCAAAGATGGGGCCCTCCTAGCCTCCTAAGGAGGGGAGATCCAGAACCTGGGGCCCCCCACTGAAAAGGCCCTATCTTAATTATTCTACTGCCACAGGAATGACAGTTTCCAGAGCAGGAGAACATAGGAAAGTGCTTTATGAGTCAGAGCAGGCGTCCAGCTTGCCCAGAGCTTGGAACAAGTAGAATTTGGAGACTTATAGACCCTCAAACGTTCTGGGATTTGCCCTCCAGCATCCTTAACTTTCTCAAGTTATGATCTCACCAGTGTTGCCTACACTGATGGGCTGGAACTCTTTAGAAGTGGGAAACCGAAAGGACTTTCTCAGCCCAAACCCCTTCAGAATGGAGATGTGGGCAGTTGAATCTGGAACCTACGGTCTGCAAGGTGTAGGTCTGCATTACCTCTGAGCTGTGGCTCACCCCCAGAGTCCTATTCAGAGGATTTCAACTTACTTAGGACTCTTAACACAGAGAAGCACATGTGCGTTGTTTGAGTGGGATGGGCTCCTTCCCATTGCGTCCTGGGTAGAGGCTGTCACTGTGGGACCAAGATTTGGACTTCTCCCAGGGTGTCTTTTCAAGGGCAGGTCTCTGGGGTTTCCGCACAGCATCTCACTTTCCCCAGTGCAGTTGGTGATTGCTTTGGCTTGTGTCTCATTTCCCCTTCAGGAGTCTGTCACCTCTAAGCCGGATACCACGTCTGATGCTGAGCAGAGGAGCCCTGCAGAAGAATCAGGAGATGAGCAGATGTCCAGCAGTGAGAAAGAAGAGGAGCAGACTTTCCTGGTCAACCTCTACAAGTTCATGAAGGATCGGCACACGCCAATCGAGCGGGTGCCTCATCTGGGTTTCAAGCAGAGTACGTCCCTGACTTTTTTCCTCACACATTTGAACCTCTGCTTGCCACATCTGTGGAAGTCCAGTCTGTGGGGCGAGGTGTCATTGGAGTGCTTTTATAGGGCCATGGAGGTGATGTTCTACAGTAGTGACTCTGAGCCACTGGTCTTCCCAGCGCTTTGGACTTTAACTCCCAGAATCCTTTACCATCTGCTCTGCTGGCTGGGGGCCTCTGGGAGTTGAAATCCAAGAAAAAAATCTGAAAGGACCCCTAGCTGAAAGCCAATATTTTTAGCTGGACTAAGATATCAGAACGTGTTTCCAGCTTTTAGGGTGGATGCTTGCAATCTAGGTCAGGCCCTATGTTCTAAAAAAGAAGGAAATTTTACATCATATCTGTGACCTTCATAAACTATGCAGATTAAACCATCTGGATAGTTTCTCTTATTCTGTGTCATTGATTTCACCATTTTTGCTAGCTTGCATTATTTATGCAAGCCCTTAAGAGGGCAGGGTTGAGGAAACACGCATAGCTCATAATACCTTCCACCACTACTGGAAATCGTATTTAGATGTTCCTGTGACTTCTGACATTTCACCATTCATGGTTCATACACTCTCATGCAAGTCCTTGTGTCAGTATGGCCCAGCAGCTGACTTCAATGAAAAATGTGACTCTCAGAAAGCTGCGCACAGTTCTACATTCTTTGTATTTCCTGTGGAATTGCAGCTCCCTTACAACTCATTCTTGTGCTAAAGCCCTGTAGTATGTTCCTTCTCTTGATTCACTCATGTGATTTTTTTTTCCTTTTCTTCTTTTTTCACAGTTAACCTCTTTAAGATCTACAAAGTTGTAGAAAAACTGGGAGCTTATGAACTGGTAAGAAACGGGGGAATGGTGTTTCTTATTCAGAAAGAGGGTGAACACTGCTTGAGAATCTCTTGGCATAACAAGGAACCTCTCAGAGTTTTGTAACCTGAATTTTCCTTGTGTAAAATGGAGAGAGTTAACCAGTGAGGGCTCTGGCATTGTTAAGCCAATGTAAAAGGCACTCTTTGCAGGGTAAGAACATCAAAACAGAAAGGTCTGTTCCTAGCCCTGCAGAGTTCATGATATAAATGTCTTTGAACAAGCCTTTTGCAGATTTAAGAAAAGCCAATAAAAAGTGCATAAATTAAAAAGTCCTGTTCCCAGCCCCACAGAGTTCACAAGTCTAAATATTGAAATATCCTGATGGGAAAAATCAGTGAAAGTCTGTTGTAAAGCAATAGAAATCAGTAGCAGGAGCTGTAAAGGTTTAATCTCTTTGTGACTTCAATGGCTTCAAAAGTAGATGCTTTGCCCACAAGGTTCTGGGGAATTTGCCCAACATCCTTGTTCCAAAGATAAGTGTTTTCTGTCTGTTTCCCTCTGTATGCCTTTTGGAAAAAAAACTGGGTTTTGGAAAAATGAAACTCAAGAAGGATATTTCAAGGGAGGTTAGGGTTGTGTGGCCAAGCAGCATGTTCTTAGGGGAGCCATACACAAGTGTACACACACACACATATACCATTCCCCAAATGTCAGGGCCAGGGTTGTTCTTCTTGTTGTACATGAGCTAGGATGTTGTGGTGGTTTGAATAATAGTCTAAGGCTCTGGGAGAACAAGGGTTCCAATCTCCGCTCAGCCATGGAAACCCACTGAGTGACCTTGGGCATGTCCCACTCTCTCAGCCTCAGAGGGAGACATGGCCGACCTCCTCTGAAGACATCCTGCCAAGTAAACCCTGCTGTAGAATTACTTTAGTGTTTCTGTAGGGAGGTGCTCAAGAACAGCAAAAAGAAAAAATGGGGTGAACTCTTGATCTAAGTCACAAATAGGAAACATGCAGCCCTCCGGATGGGGTCAAACTGCAGATCCCAGAAGCTCTAGCCAGCACAGCCAATGAATGCTGGGTATTGCAGTTCAACAGCAGGGCCACATAATCCCCACTGCCGAGCTAAGCAGTTTTTAATTATGTATAACAAAATGAATTTCAGGGATAAATGTAAAGTACTACACTATGCCCATTTCTGCATTACACTCTTATAGCGCTATCATTCGGCCCCTTCCGAAACTGCAAACCCCAGGATTCCATAGGATGTTGAAAGTGGAATAATTGCACTATAAGAGTGTAATGCGAAATATGTCGAGGAGCCAGTGTGATGCAGTGCTTTGAGTGTTGCACTACAACCCTGGGGAACAGGGTTCAGTTCGTTGTTCAGCCATGGTCTGGGTGACCTTGGGTGTGTTACACACTCTCAGCCCCAGAAAACCCTGTGATAGATTTGCCTTAGCATCGCCATAAGTTGGAAACAACTTGAAGGCACACAACAGCTGCTACTGCATCTAGGCAGGAAAAAATGAAATGCATAGATCTATAAATGTTAGGAGGCACATCTTTACTATAAGAGTTGTTTGACACATTGCCAGTTCTTAAAGCTGCCACAGAGCTTCCCCTCCACCTTGGCAGCCTTGCTTGGCTTCTACTTCTTGGGCACAAGCAATGCAGGAGTCTCAGGGCCTCTCCATTAACCCAGCTGGCCCTTGTGAAGGAGGCTGGGAGGCTGGGATATTTATCTTCTCTGGCAGGACACTTTCTCTGACAGGTTCCTCTGGCCGACGGGTCATCTGCTTGAAATGTTCCCCTTACACTGGCATTGCTGTTTGGCTCAGCAGGTCCACCCACCCCACGCTCTCCCCTTCCGTCTGTTCCCTGCAAAGAGAGGGTTGAGGAACTTATGGGTGCCAGCATCTGTCTGGAACCAACAGAGCAAAGGAGGGAGGCCAGCTGTGCCAGGCAGCAAGGGGACTCTCTGCGGCACAGAGATGGGGGGTGGAAAACGCAGCCACGTCAGCACATCCAAATAAAAGCATTGTAGGTTTTCATTGGCAAACAGTGAGAACAACACACTGGAAAAATAAGGTTGAAAAAGGCCCCAAGTTGTAGCATTTCACCAGCCTGGAGTGTGCTGGAGCCAGTTTCCTTAGATCAGCTCCCCTTTGTGGTGGTCGGTGTGCAGATGTGTGTGTGTGTAGTCTCTGAAAGAGGGGTGGCTGCGCAGTTAGCTGGGCTGGCTACAAGGGGCGCAGAACTCCCTTGCTGAAACAGCTCCGTTGCCTGTTGTTTTGGGGCAGAATCCAAAGTGCTGGTGATGACCTATAAAGCCCTATATAGTCTAGGTTAATCAAAGGACCGTGTTCCCTCTTACGGACCTGCCTGCATTTTGAGTTCTTTTGGGGGGAGGTACATCGGGTGGGAACACAGGAGAGGGCCTTCTCAGTGGTGTCTCTAGGTCCTGAAAATCACTTCCAAGAAAAGTAAGACTGGCACCCTCCTTACCACCTTTCTGCAAGCAGGTGAAAACCTTATTATTCTGGCAGGTCTTTGAGTATTGGGATACGGGATCTAGACCAAAATCTGTAGGGGCTCCAAGCAGCCTATTTCTCTTCCCTGCCTGCCTTCTTTCATAGCTGTCCCTCTGGCTGCCCCTGCCGTATGATGGCATAGTTAAGGCCAGCTTCATGTGCCAACAGGATTCTGGCCTCTGTACATAAAGTGTCCGGTTGCACTTTGTGTCTGTTTGGCTTGTCGGAAATTTACTAGCTGCTCTTTCTCCTAGGTCACCGGAAGGCGTCTTTGGAAGAACGTCTATGATCTGCTGGGGGGCAGCCCGGGGAGCACCAGCGCTGCGACCTGCACCCGGAGACACTATGAGAGGTACCGGCCTTTTTCCCCCTTTACCCTTGTTCCAGCCAGCAAGAGGCTTATTTGTTCTGTTGTGTTTTGAATGCAAAAGATAGGCAGTCCCCATGTCTCCCCGTGAAAATTTCATCTCAGAGTTTGCCCTTGAACTGAGTTACTCAAATAATTAAAGACCTTTTCATCAGGAGATTAATCAACCCATCTTGGGAGGCCCTGCTCTGTGTCCTGCCACCTTTCCAGGTATCTTTGGTGGGAACATGGGAGACAGGAGCCATTTCCGCACTAGCCTGTTATAGCGCGATGATTCCACTTTCAACATCCTCTGGAATCCTGGGGTTTGCAGTTTTGGGAGGGGCCGGCCAGCCCCTCCCAAAACTGCAAACCCCAGGATTCCAGAGGATATTGAAAGTGGAATCATCGCGCTATAACAGGCTAGTGCGGAAATGAAAAGGGCCTTCTCCGTGGCTGCTCCCAGGCTCTGGAACTCCATTTCCAGAGAATCTAAACTCACAAGGAAGTGAAAACCTTTTTTATTCCAGCAGGTCTTTGAACCTTGTATAATGGGCTGGACTTCTATTTGTTGTACTGTTGTGTTTTTTTAAAAATTTCTTTTTATTATACATATACATTAATAAAATCTCCGTCAAATATTACATATTACACACTTAGATGTTATTTTTATGTACACAATTATGCATATTTACCTTTGGGTAGTGTAAAAAGAATACTAAACAAGATTAACTTGACATTTATCTCACTCCTTTTACCATACTTTATATCTTTTACACTTCCCTGACTTCCTTGCCACTACCAAGAGTCGCTTCTTATATCATTTTAATTATATCAGAAACTCCCCAATTCGAATAAATTATAGGTTCAAATTTATTATCTACTCTGTGCTCCTTTTCCGAAAAAAGATAGATTGACTTTGCTTTTCCTTGTCATATTTTTCCATCTTTTCTTGTCCTTTTCCCTTATTAAATAATAAGGGTTGTACTGTTGTTTTAATTTTTTCAGTTCTCTGATGGTTTAATTGCTTTTTAACTTTTGTTATATTTGTTCTGGCTGTTGTAAGACGGCTTGAGTCCTAAACTGAGAAGAAGGCAGGAAACAAATAAAGAGATCTATAAGATTCATTAGTTTCTTGGGAGGAATATTAATAAGTAAAAGCAAGATTTTAATTTGTGAGCTCTGTTTGGTAACACTTATTAGACTGCTGTGCTTCCAGTGTGCTACAATTCTAAGGAATAAAGAGAAAGTAATTCAGATGCTGTTATTTTTACTGTATTTACCGTTAAGTTTTACTGTGTTTACTGCTAATTGTCATCGTCATCATTACATTCATTTGTATCTCGCCTTTCCCCAATACTGGGACTCAAGATGGTTACAGAAATGAAAATTAAATGAATTTTCATTAAAAAAAATACAAAACTTGAATGAAAAACATATAAAAGTTAAAAAAAAACACAGTTAAGTAACTGACTGTTCTCGTAAAGCATATGCAAATAGCAGCTTGTTACTTTGGCTTGCTCTGCTTTTGAGCATATTTTGTTTTGATTTCAGTACTGGAATTTTTGTGGCATTTTTGTTTTATTTCAGTGGAAACAATTATGGAAGAACAAGTGTGATTCATTGTAGCAGAAAATAAATTTTCAGTAATAACTGTATTTACATATCTATTTATTTTGTTCATCAACATCCTGTCCCTTACCCAGCAGTGTGACCCGCAGTGGCTTGCAACTTATTAAAAACAATACTGGTTAAAAGCTACGCCCAAGCCTCAGTAAAATAAAAGCTGTTTAACAAAAACAATTTACAAAGTTAATGATGTTAAGATTCATTCCAAGTCTATGGCCGTTTCCACACAACGGGGGCTCTTGTGAGTCATTCCGTCACAATCCTGGCAGGGAAGGGAGCATGACAGAAGTGCTCCCCTCTGCACGGGACCCTCTCCCCACAAAAGGGAGCACAATGGCCCTGCCTCTTCCTTGTGCAGTGCAACTGAGCATTTTCCAGGCTGCACTGGGGAAGGAAGTGTCGGCATCGCACTTCCTGCCCTTCCGCAGGACAGGTAGGTATGGGAGCATAGCGCAATTGCAAGCATACACAGATTTTGTCCATTTAGCAAATACCCCACGAGTGCAACGCATGGGGACAGGATGGCAGCTGGCTGGCGACAACATTGTGTGCAATTGTGACCGACCAACTGCTGCCATCCTGTCCCCATAGCGGGACAGCCCCGTCGTGCAGAAATGGCCTATGTATAAACTGAGAAATAAGCATAGCACACCATTAAAGGCCAGTGCAGTTAATTTCAAGTAACCATCAAGAAGTCCCTGTCCCTTGTTCCCTCCACAGAAGCCTGAGAAAGTAGGGGGACAGAGAGAAGGGTATCTCCTTAAGATCTTAGATCTCTAATGAGCCCATGTAGGAATATACTGTCCTTCGGATAACCTTGATCCGGGTAGTTTAGGGCTTTGTAGTTCATCACCAGCACTTTGAATTGTGTGCAAAAAGCACCAGCATCCAAATGGCTAGTCATGCGCTCAGATTTCATGAGAAATTCTTCATGCACAATTTTTATTTGCAAATTAGCAAAACAACTGTGCAAGCTGGCTTTCTCTAGGTTTTGGGCCATCCCAGTGCTTTGATCACAGAGTGACCGTGCTAAGCATATGCACTTCTGAACCATAGATTTGTTTTCAGATCTCATGGCCTCGGTCTCTGCTTTCACAGGCTGGTCCTCCCCTACGTCCGGCACTTGAAAGGCGAAGACGACAAACCGCTGCCTCCCGTCAAGCCCCGGAAGCAGTACAAGGTCTCGAAGGAGCCCAAGGGGGACCGAGGGAATGGGACCATCGAGAAGAAAAGAGCCAAAAAAGAAAAGATGAGGGACCAGGTGAGGCAGGGTAGTTGTTTCTTGAGAAGGACATCATCCCTCCCTTGCAAAGGTGGGGAAGCTTTGAAATTTTCCTTTTTGGACTGTAGCTCCCAGAATCCCCCAGCTAGCATAAGCTGGCTGGGGGATTCTGGGAACTACAGTCCAGAAGAAAAGATGGACATCCTTCAGAAGCTAAAGTCCAAAAGTGACAACAGGCACCTTTCTGGGAGTTACATGGACATCTTTCCAGGTTGTGTGTTTCTGTGCTTAAGCTTTTGGATAGGACTGGACTGCCCTCTGGTGGTTGGCCAAGAATAACGGCATCCATGGAACCGACTCATTCCCTTCTCTAGAAAACAGCAGTCACTGTGTTTCCCTTCTCTTTATTGATGTTCGGAGCCGTATCATAGAGGGAGGGGAGGCATTTGCAAGGTCTGGTGGCTGACAGCCAACAGAACCTTTCATTAAAAGCCTGTTGAGGTGGGCACGGTGTGTCCCATGGGCTGCCTGTGGCTCCAAAAACTCACCTTTGTGACCCTTGGCCCTTATGCTCTTGCACACAGCTATTGTAAAGGGATTCTCTCAGTGCCCAAAGCTGAAAGTTGTGGGGTGAGAATAGGATTGCCAGAGCAGAACCTGGAGAGGATTCCAATATATTTAATGAGTGCATAGGAAAGGGGATTTCACTAGTTTTTTCTTGTTTCTTCCTCTCCAGTATGCACTCTGGCAATCCTAGGTGAGAATGGAAATCCTGTTTTCTGACACTTTGCAGAAAAAGAAATAAAGTCCTACTTTTACCCCACATAGTCCCCTCCATTTTTTTTAATTAAGGCCTTTTCTCGATCCAGCCAAGAACCAGTTTGGTGCAATGGTTTGAGCATTGACTTAGAACACAGGGAGACCAAGGTTTGAGACCCCAATTGGCCATGGAAATCCATTGGGTGACCTTGGGAAGGTCACACTCTCTCAGCCTCAGAGGAAGGCTACTGCAAACCCCCTCTGAACAAATCTTGCCAAGAAAATTGCTTGATAGGGTTGCCCAAGGCTCTCCATAAGTCAGAAGTAACTTGAAGGCACACAACGACAACGATTTCTCAACCCAGATTCCGTTTGGTTGCAGGTTCTGCAGGAGAAGCTGAAGCCTGACGCCGTCGTTGCTTCTGCCCCCAACTCTACCAGCCACGCTGAGCAAAATCAATCCCCGGAACCAACAGGGGGGTGCCTCCAGCTTCCAAACAGCCGGGAGGCATCTGAGAGTCAGCCCGTGGACAGCTGCAACTGCCGGGCTTATGGCTGCTCTGAGACCTACAAGCGCCTCTTCTCCAGTTTCTACTTCAAAGGGAACCACGGGATCATGTCCCCCTTGGCGAAGAAGAAGCTCCTGGCCCAAGTGAGCAAGGATGAGGCCTTGTACTGTCAAGAGAAACACCTCAGCAGCTGCCCACAGTATAAGAAGGCCCGAGTCCAGGAGATCCCCAGTTTGAACCCGGAGGCTGGTAGTAAGACTCCGTTAGCCAGTCACCGTCTTCACAAGGAGGGGCAGAATAGTGGGGTGGAGGAGTTGGAAGGCTCTGGCAGCCCTACTGGTTCCTCCCAAGTCTCGAAAGAAAATGAAGGAATATCAAAGGTCTCTCCGATCCTCAGGACTGCCCCGGGGCCTCAGAAGGCAGATGATGGAAGCTCAGGGGGGCATCCATCGCCTGGCCCACCCACCTTTCACGGCTCTTTCTACACATCTAGAAGTGAGGTCATGAAGCCTGTAAGTTGCCACCCAATCCGTGGACCAGTGGAATTCTATCCAAGTTTAAGGGACCTCCCTGAGTCTTCCTATCAGTCATCTGGAAAGAATGTGCTCTCAGCCTGCATGACTCAGAAAAGTCTGGAGGGCTCAGAGGAGCGGCCGGAAGATCTCCGTCGGAAGCCCGGTCGGTCTCTGCCGTCCTGGAGAGGGGATGCCCAGCAGTCCTCTGCCTTCCAACTGAGTAGCTCAGGCAGTAAGAGGGGCTCTCCCCCATTCCTGCACACCAAGCCCTCTTGGATCTCCCCCATGGCCAACCTGGCAAAAGTCAGTCCGCAGATCCCAAAGACCGGAGGCCCGTCCCTTTCTCCGAGCCCGCCAGGCAGCTTACTTCAGAAGAAACGAGCTTTGGAAGAGGACTTCCTCCGACACGGGAAGAAGCTCAAGGCTGTCTCCCCTTTTGTCCCGGAAGTGGAATCCAACGGCGGGATGGAACGCGGCACTTCCCCGAGCAGCCAGCAGCGGGTAGCAAAGCCCAAGGCATCTGTTCCGAATTCAGGTTTCCCCGTTACTCCAGTTCCTCAGGTGCAGGAGATGTACAAAGGGACAATGCTGAGGCTTCCGGTGAACTTCAGCCACGCTGGGGAGCACTTGAAGGGCCAGTCGCCATCTCTCATCCCGTCTCTGTCCATCAGCCCCTTTATTATCCCGGCCTTTCCAACCCCCCTAATAACTGCTTCAGTTCAGCCCTCTGACCTCTGCCAGCCACTGGGAGCTGGTCTAGTCCATTACCCCACATCTTACGACAGTGCATTGCGCCACAGGCTATATCCGGTTTCGACATGGCACAGCCAGCCAGCCTATGCCACTCCCCACATACAGGCGTACCACCGGAACACCAAGCTGTAGCCATTCTGTTGCGGCCCACTACCACAGACCTGTATCGCTTGGTGAATTGCAGCTGTGCTGCATTTCAGCGTTTGGACTTTTCTCCTCTTATTCAGACACTTTATGTTAGAAAAGCAGTCAGACACCGCAGTCGGGACCATGTATTCATTTTTTTAAAAAAGAAAAACTCTCGAACAACAAACTGTATTTCTATCTGGTATGATATGTCAATAACTTGTGCTAAAAAAATTAATAATTTCCCCAGTAGGGAACAAAGTTCATATAAACTGAGATTCATTATCTGTGATAGTGCTGGAACGAGTTCCATTCCAGGTGATACGTATGTTCTAAGCGTACTGAATGGCGCTAGTACAAGTTGAGCATCCCTTATCCGAAATGCTTGCGACCGAAAGTTGTTGGTATTTTGGATTTTTCCAGATTTTGAAATACAGTACCTTTTTTGGAGTAGCTTGGCGTCTCGTTCGTTTACTGCTTGTGTTGTGTGTGAGACCCAAGGCTGGATAAAGACTGAGGGATCTGTGAAATGGGTGGGAATCCAAACGTAACAGTGCGAATGGGTGCTTCCTGCCATTTCACAGAGCTACAGTCTCTTTTTGCCACCAGTGGCAGCAGTGGCAAAAAGAGACTGACAATCTGAGAGATGAATGAGCAAGAGCCCTGCAGCCTCCACTGTGAAGGCAGAAACAGGCAGCTGGTGGCAAAAAGTTTTCAATTTTGGAGGTTTTTGGATTTCCAGATAAAGGAGTCTCAAGCTGTATTGCAAAAGTGGCTAGTCTTCCAGGGATCTGCATGGGGTTGCTGGGACTGGGGGCTTCACTGATGCAAAGCATTGTCCTAAGCCAATATATAATTGAGAACTGGGCTGGATTATATGCTTGTTTTCAGGACTGATTCATAGGTGCACGGAGCAGTGGGAGCTAGAGGCAATGGTGGTGTGGATAAGGGATCATTTAAAGAACAGGCCAAAGAGACTTCCATCAGAGTTCCATTTATCCTGCAGCAGGGGGAAAAAAATCAAGATTTATCGTGGAGGTCTAGGTTGAAATGGGTAGGTGAAGTATGACCTATATGCTACATGTGCCCTTCCCAGGAGTAAAGCTGTTTACCATTTTTGTTGTTGTTGATGAGTACTGGAAAATGCTATACAGCAATGGAATACAGTTGGCTCCCCACATTCACTAGGATTAGGAGCACAGGACCCTGGCAAAAGTGGAAAAATTACAAATATCAAAATGTGTATGTGTGTGTCTGTGGGAAGGGGGGTGAGCCATGGTGGGGAGAATGGACACCCAGGATCCCAACCTGGTCAGGGAAAGGAGAAAAAAGGGGTGGGTTGGCATGGGAGCCCTATACTTCCTCTCTCCTGCCCAGCTCCTTCCTTGGTTAGGGGAGCATCAGTGAACGACTTGGGGTATTGAAAAATCCGGCTGTGAGCCATTCTTTGCTGGCCAGCTAATGGCTGGTGGTGGAGGTCAACAACAAAGTTGAAAAGTGGAAAAACAATTACTTTTTTTTGCTCCAAGTGCCCTCTTGGGGCCATGTGGGGTGCAATTTCACCATGTTTAGGAGAGTGCGGGGTGGATTTCTCCCCAATTTTGTTCCAGAAATCTTGATCAAAGCTTTGTAAATAGCTGCAAGATGTGAAGGTTTGGAACAACCGAGACTGGAGTTCCTTCGCTACGCTGGCAGCTGGTGAGTCCCATGTCAGTGGGGCAGTGAATCGACCTCAGTTAACAAAGCTGTTCAAGAGAAAATTGGAGAGAGAAAAAAGAAAATTTGGTAGCAGCATCAGAAATAACACAGAAGGAGTAAGAGAAAAGCGGCTCAACAGGTTTCAGCAAACATTGTATTGTAAGCTAACAATTTAAACCCATGTGAAATGAAAGAACCAGGTCAGGTAAGCCTCGTAAAGAAAAACATTTTGAACCTTCTAGAGACTACTTGAAAGTTTCTTCCAAAATCCATCCAGGGCTTTTTTCTTTCTTTCAATACTTCTTTCCACTTACGATTTCCATTTTGGTGGCCATACTTAAGGTCTCTGCTTCTTCACTGGGGGTAACCAGTGAGGCAAGTGCGTCTGCCCCCACCTCTTTTTCTCTCTTGTGTTGTCCACACACACTTACTAAGGAATTCTGAGGGCAGCTGCTGTTTGCTTTTCCTGTTGCCAGCAGGCACACAAATTTGCAGCAGTCAGTTAGATTAAAATCCCACTCAATGCATTATTTATTTCATTGCATTCTTCGCCACGGACACACTGCTGCAGCCCAACACTGAAGATCTGTCTTTTATTAGTACGGCTTCACCATCTTTGCAATGACAATGCTGCAAAAAGTCTCCAAGCTGGACAGAGGAGGAAGAGCAAAAAGGAGTGGCTGGGCATCAAAGACTTTGTTAAGAGGCGCTTCCTTGTTAACTAAGGTATATGCCTATATTTTGCCCTCCTGCTCTAAACATGTAAACTCATTGTACTCTCTGTATCTCTCAATGAGCCCATTAGCTCTCCAGGCAGACATACAAAGATATCCAACCATTAAGTCTGTTGACTTATTTGTACCCATTATATTTACACTCTGGCCTTTTCTCCAGAAATGATGCCCTTTCCTCACATTTTATGCTCACAACACTCCTGCAAGGTGGGCCAGATGAAAGGAGAACAGCAGGCCCATCATCACACAATGAGCTTCATAGAAAATCTGGTGCTCATTAATCCAGCCCATTGCCAGGTTTACTGTAAGATGCTTCTACAGAATCCCGGACAGAGAGCTGGTCCAGCTTTGGCCTCAACACTCTAGTGGAAGTAAATGCACTGCCTTGTAGGACAACTTGGTCAACTGTCAAACGGCTCTTTTCCAGAGCCACCAAAAACAGGTTCAAGCCCCAGTGAGAAAAAAAATCAGGTCCCCCAGCAAGGGCAGACTAGCTAAAAGACTACAGTTGGCTTTCCACGTTCACTAAGGTGTCAATGTGGACCCTCACAAAAGGGGGAAAATGGCAAATATCAAAATATGTGTGTGGAAGGGGACTGAGGTATCGTGCAGGGAATGGATACCCAGGCCCCAAAGGAGAGAGTGGGTTGGCACGGTGGCCCTATATTTCCTTTGTCTTGCCCATCTCCTTCCCTGGGTGTGGGGAGCATGGGAAGAGGGTTTGTGGTGCTGAGAAATCAGGCTGAAAGCTGGTCAGACAGCAACTGGTGGAGGAGAAGGAGAAGCCCCTTGGTGGGTTTCTAAAGGGCTTAACAGCCTGATTGGAGCCGCCAAGAGGGAAGGCTTTCCTGGAAAGGAAATGCCAGAGGTAGGGGGCGGTGTTGGAGAAACTCACAAATAATCAAATCTGTGAAAATCAAACCTGCAAATGTGGAAGTACTTGGAAATGCTCGGTTCCCAGAAAAAGTTCTCCAGACATGTATGCACTGAAAATGAAACACTTATTTTGTTAAGAATGACATTAAAATATAATTATATTCTGTTCCTCAGTTGTAATGAGTAGTTCTTATTCAGTCTCTGGCTGGCATCCTTAAACCTTAAGTACATTGCAACTCTTTTCTTTCTGCCCAAACCTTGTGTAGGTCAGGAATGCTCTTCCGAACACCAAACGACAAAAATCCCCCTCCAAAACCCACCTCGTAGGCTGTGCGGCTCCCCCAACACAGCCATTAACAGGTGCTGGAGAATCAGCAATGATGTCTCCAGTTGTTTTCATTCAGCCAAATGTGCTGCAAGGGCATTGCTTGCAAGAGCATCTACGGGCCACCTGAAGTCTCCTGCCAGTGATCACCACAGCATGTCCAGGTGCAGAACATAACTTGATGCATCGCCGCTGATCCTCCTGCCCTCGGGCAACCTGGAAATGGCCGTGTCGGGAGGAGGGAGCTGCGCAGCTTGTCAGGTGGGTTTGGTGTGGTAGCTCCAGAGATGTAGCTATGGAGATGTAGCTACGTGGGACACATACGTCTCCCAGTGCAGGATCTTGGCCAATATATTGGCCAATAACTTACTTTGCAGATCATTATTATTTTCTTGAACAGTTCTCAGTTTTACAACAGATGCAAAAAAAATGTTGCAGTGGCTGTGAAAAACACGTAACAAATAAGAGTATTATACCACACTCTGATGTTGCTCTGCAGCCACTTGTGTCTCAGTCTTCATTTGTGAAATGTTGGAGGGCGTGCATTA
Source organism: Ctenosaura bakeri (assembly GCA_948474755.1). NCBI lineage: Eukaryota > Metazoa > Chordata > Lepidosauria > Squamata > Iguanidae > Ctenosaura > Ctenosaura bakeri. Next base: position 302,618 of record CAOLHI010001907.1, read on the forward strand.
TTTTGCACTGGCTCCTCCCCTCCCAAATCAACCTGCTCTCTTCCTCCTCCTCCTCCCTGAAATTTCAGATTTTCTTTTCCTTTCCTTACCACTTTTATTGCCACAAGATGGCAGTGCTGGCACTTATATTTACCTTTGAGAACTGATTACCCCTAGCAGTTGTTTTCATAATGTGTATAGAATTTACCTTAGGGAGGCAAATCTTAACTTAGTTCACTCTTGCATACAGGAACAGATTCTCCACTGCACTAGGATGCAAAGGTTTCTCTGCAGCTCCTATCTATCTATCTATCTATCTATCTATCTATCTATCTATCTATCTATTTAATTTATAATCTGTTTTTTTTCCCTAATGTAGGACTCAAGCTGGTTTACAGTATGAGTTAAAAACAAAAACAAAATACCATCAAAACAGTGAAAAATACAAAAAATTTTTTTACCAAAATTAAACAATCAATTGTATGAAAAAAACATTGACTGGCATCCTGTTTGGAAATTATGATGTCGTGAACCAACTTACGATTGCACAACTTAAAACTCATAGAATCGTAGAGGAGCTGAATAAATTGCACAGGTGAACCTCTCTGTCTGTGTCTCTCCTTTTTCTATTGATGAATAAAAGGGTGCCTTCATTTTCAGTGGGTTTTTTTTACCACTACCTGGAAACAACTCATAATAAAAAGAAATCAGTTTCTCGTTTCTTATCCCTGAGGTAGGAGTAACAAAAGGTTGCCGTTGCTAGTTAGAGCTGGGGAAAGATGTCTGTCTGAAGCAAAGCTTAGAATCGTAAGCCATTTCCAGCTGGCCCCTCCTGAAACTGCAAACCCCAGGATTCTATAGGATGTTGAAAGTGGAATAATCACGCTATAAGAGTGTAGTGCGGAAATGGCCATAGAGTTGGAAGAGACCCCAGGGACCATCTAGTCCAACCTCCTTCTGCCATGCAGGAAGACACCATCAAAGCATTCCTAACAGATGGCCATCCAGCCTCTGTTTAAAAACCTCCAGAGAAGGAGATTCTACCACACTCCATTGTGGCAAGAGTGTATTCCACTTACCTTAGGAAGTTCTTCTTAATGTTTAGATGGAATTTCTTTTTCCTGAAGTTTGAAGCTATTGTTCCATGTCCTAGTCTCCAGAGCAGCAGAAAACAGGCTTGCTCCATCTTTTACAGGACACCCCTTCAGATTTTTAAAGATGGACATCATGTCACCTCTGTCATCCCTTCACCAGGCTAAACCTACCCACCTCCCTAAGTAATTCCTGATAAGTCTTGGCTTCCAGACCTTTGATTGTCTTTGCCGCCCTTCTCTGGACACTCCTTCGATATCCTCCTTGTTTTTCCCATGGGAGCATCCCTCAGCTCCGGAAAGGGAGCGCCTGCCCAAAGCAGGTTCTGTGTTTAAGGGCCATGCGGTTCAAAAGTTCTCACGGCCACTTGAGGCCTCCTCGTAGAAACACAGCTCCCATGTGGCCTTGAGGGGATTAAAAAAATGCTTTTGTTAGAATGAAAACAATAATAGTACTAATAAAAAGCCCACTGTGACTTGGGATTACACTAGCTCTGTTTGAACAGAAATAAATCTGTTTGAAAAAAATAATAATAAAGGAAGGGCTTATTGCTGGCACACTTCAAAGTAAAAACATGTTTTCTCATTCTGCTATCTCAGACACAAAAATGTGGGATGGAAAGACCTAAAGCTGCTTTATATAAAAGGGCTGTGTGATGTATGACTCAACTCCCCCCCCCAAAAAAATGAAATTAAAGACAGTCCACTACCGGCATACAGGCCAGAACTCACTTAGGGACATGCATATTCTGGCAAAATCCTCACCTAAAAATGACATTTGGCTTCACCCATTCTGCTTGGCCTTGCTTCCTATCCTTCGCCAGGCCCACTTATGGAAATCAATCCTTTAATGCCCTTCCTGAATGAGAGTTTGGCTCCAGGGCCAAAAGAGTTTCCCCATCTATGCTGTGCAAAATCCCACTCCATGATTTTGTTCATGCAGATGCAGAGACCTGCATTGGTCAGGTGAGGAGAGGAGGAGGCTTATAATGAATTGCAGAACTCTTCATCATTGCTCACATTCTGCAAGTAAATTAATTACATTCATCCTCTTCAAGCTGCTTAATCACATCTAAATAGCAATGTTTACCTTCCTTGCTGAAGAGCTGGGAAAAGGACAATGGGGGAATTGGTGCCACTTGTAGTTAATGCTCGATTATGGGAGAACTCAGGTTTTGATGTGCTGGCTGTTATTTTAACTGGTGACCGAAGGGAAAGTGTTGCCTTGGAAGGATGAGCAAAGTAGTGTTAAAATAAAAGCTAGAGATGGGGGTTAAAACGGACTGCAATTTGAAAGGGGGAAGGTTGTTGCTTATGGAATGATTTGCATCCCATGTTCTCTGTGATGACCTGGTTTTTCAGGTTTTCAGTGAGAAAGCCTGCAATGTCTGTTTGAGTAGAGGTAGGAACTGGGGAAAAGATAGGCATATCTGGAAGGGAAGCTTCTTTCTTAAACCTCTTTCAGTTTTGATTTTATCCCCAAAAAATAAAAAATAAAAAATAAATCATAACTGTTGCCCACCAGCAATTGAAATGTCTTGACTTTGGGCCCTTCCGCACTAGCCTGTTATAGCGCGATGATTCCACTTTCAACATCCTCTGGAATCCTGGGGTTTGCAGTTTCGGGAGGGGCCGGCTGGCCCCTCCCGAAACTGCAAACCCCAGGATTCCAGAGGATGTTGAAAGTGGAATCATCGCGCTATAACAGGCTAGTGCGGAAATCCCATTAGAAAAGAAGAAGCTTTTGAACCGATTTTAGGGATACTGGGGATGTAGGATATCTTGAGTTCAGTAAGGGTTCTGAAAAAGTCTCCCACAATATTTTTGCGCACAAGGTGGTCTACTGTTGGCTAGATTGTGCTAGTGCTAGGTGGATCTGTAGCTGGTTTTGACAAACTGAACCCAAAAACTGCTTGCCAACGGTTGCTCTTCATCCTGGAGAAAAGTGACTAATGGGGGACGTCAAGGTTTTGTCCTGGACCTGGTATTGTTGACCATCTTTATAAATGACTTGGATGATGGAACAGAATTCACGTTTTTGGTATTTAATACTCCAGAGGACAGGATTAGAATTCAAAATAACCTTGAATTAGACCAAAGCTAACAACAATGAATTTCAATAGCAATAAATGTGAAGTGCTTCATTTAGGTAGACAAAAGGAATGTACCAATACAGGATGGACGATACTTGGTTTGACAATAGTACTTGTGAAAAGGGTCTAGGGCTTAGTAGACCCCAAACTAAGTGTGAGTCAACAATGTGATGCAGCAGCAAAAAGAGCCAATGCAATTCTAGGCTGCATGAATGGAAGCATAGTGCCCAGCTCAAGGGAAGTGGAAGTAGAAGTGCCAGTCTATTCTGGAATACCAGTTCTGGGTACCATAGGTCAAGAAAAGTTTCAACCTGGAATGTGGAGAGTCACCAAAATGATGAAAGATCGGTCAACCAGTCCTTATGAGGAGGAACTTAGTGAACTGTGTGTGTTAAGCTGGGAGTGGAGAAGACTCAAATAGCCATCTTTAGGTATATGAAGGGATGTCATGTAGAAAATAGAACGAGCTCATTTTCTGCTACTCTTGCAACTAGAATATGAACCAAAGGATGCAAATTACAAGAGATTCCACCTAAACCTTAGAAAGAACTTCTTGACTGTGAGAGTTCCCTGACAGTGGAATAGAATGTCTCAATGGTAGACTTTTTAAACCAAGGTGGTTTGGTCATTTCTCAGGAATGATTTAGTTGTGTTTTCCTGCACAGCAACACATTGGAGAAGATGGCCGTTGTGGTTTCTTCCAACTCTTGTCATTCTATGATTCTAATGCAGTGGTGGCTGGGGGGGGGGTCACATGTCAATAGGGCCATGGATCCATCCCAGGTTTTGGCTAACTGTAAAGGAGCTGTCCATCATGCCAACACAATTCAGGAATGGAGTTCAGCACCTCGGAGAGCTCCTTGAAAGCCTAGATTAAAACATGAATGGATTTGTTGCCCTGCTGACATGGAAGCATGATTTAGCTTTAAACCACTGGCTTAATGCTAAATTACAGTGACAGGAATAAGAATAATGATTTTCTTTGAAAGACACTATTCATTAGGTCCCTTTATGAAGCACAGAATTCACTGCCAGAATGTTGCAAGCTGATGCATTCAGCAAGCATTCTTCTTTTCTTTAAGAAAGACAAGAAACCTATCACAAGCAATTTGGGGAAGACTCCCCCACATTTGGGCAAGGGGCAAATAAGTTATTTTAGCGGGCAGGTAATTCTTGTTTTGCTCACACAATTGTCTGCCAACCTAGTTATTATCCCCCAGTTTCTCTTCATGCTTGGCTGGCGTTCTGACACACCGACTCAACACAGGCATTGCTTTTAATTAATTTATTTTTTTTGTCAAGCTTTGTGGGAAATAGAAATCTCTAAGAATTTAAAGAGTGACTAAAAGCAAAGGAAAGCACTGCCAGAAATGTTCTCGGTAATCCCTTTGGGGGCCTTTGTGTGTTCTTGTTCCAATTTATTTCTCTCTAGGCTACAGCCAAGATTCTGCAACATCAACATAAACATGAGGATGAAACTTATGTCTGATGATACCCCCCTAAAATGAAAAATGAAAAAAAAAATGCCTTTGCAGCCTAGCAGTATCCCCGCTGAAGTGTTTCCAAGGAGCTGGAGATAGGGGCACTGGGGAGTGATGTCTGCATTGCTCTCCCAGTTTCAAAGTATGTCAAGGAAGGGAAGCTGGTGAGAACCTCGGGGTCTTGCCAAACTGCTTCTCACAAGGTGCCCCATAGAAACATAGGGTTGGGAGAGGCCCCAACGGTCATCCAGTCCAGTCCCATTCTGCCATGCTGGAATATACCATCAAAGCACTCCTGGCAGATGGTCATCCAGCCTCTGGAAGTTTTTAAAAAATTCCAGCCCCCCAACCCCAAAAGGGTTGGTTTGAGAATTCTGGAGGTGTCACAGGCCACAAAAACATCCCCAAGGGCTTCTAAGCTTTGTGTTCAAGAAACTGAGCTTAGTGGTTTCAAAAGCTTTATTCAGGAACATTGAAGAAACAATAGCAACCTTTGGCACTGCCGAAACCAAAAGAATATTGGATTCGCAGTGCTGTATAAGCCATTACATTTCAAAATTAGCATGCGCTAGCATCCCACTTGATCGTTCCCCAGACTACCTATTTCCCAGGCTACCAGTCTCCCCCTCATTTTCCCACTTCGCTTGCCAACAGTCCGACCTTGCAGCCGTGCCTGTTTACTCTCTTATCCCCAGTTTTTATGATAACGTTTGTGTGTTCTCAGCTCTCCCAGACATCAATGGGTCCCATCATCCCCCTTCAACATAGCAAAGCACACAAGCATTGAAGCAAAGCCATCTACCTAAAAACATGGCAGGGAGACCTACAAGTTTGCCCACCCTTATCATAGATGAAAGGAAGGCAATGACATTTTTAAGAAGTTCAGGAGAAACAGGGCTTGGTGACGTCATTCGCTTTGTAGAACTTAAATTCACATGTTTCTGGATCCAAGATTGCTTTGCATCCTTCAACAGAGACAACGCCACCATACCTGCAACATAAAGAGAAAAGACATCAATCAACATTTATTCTAACTTGCAAAGATATTTTAAGGAATTCTATTTCTCATCTACTAAACTTCCTGTCACAAAAAATAAATGAATGAATGAATGAATGAATGAATGAATGAATGAATGAATGAATGAATGGGAGCCCTAAAATGGCCCAGGAAGCCTTGAAAACAAGTTATAACTAAAACTTTAGTTGTAATGCAAAACATTGGAATATGTAAGCCATTGCCTTAAAAAACTTTTTTTGAGATGGTGACATCTCAGGAGTCTTAGTAAACCACAAGCTGAACATGAATCAGCAGTGTATTGCAGCAGCTAAAAAAGCCAATGCAATACTGGGCTGCATCAATAGGAGCACAGTGTCTAGGACAAGGGAAGTGATGGTACCACTTTATTCTGCTTTGGTCAGACCCCACTTGGAATCCTTTGTCCAGTTCTGGGCACCACAGTTCAGGAGGGATATGGACAAGCTGGAACATGTCCAGAGGAGGGGGACAAAAATGGTAGAAGGCTTGGAAACCGGGAAGCCCTCTGAGAAGCGGCTTAGAGTCTGTTTGGCCTGGAGAAGAAAAGGTTAAGAGGAGACACGATAGCTATATTTAAATATTGAAAGGGAGGTCATATGGAGGATGGAGCAAGCCTGATTTCTACTGCTCCAGAGACTAGGGCCCTTTCTGCACTGTACTGTAATAGTGCTCTTCTTCAACTTTCAACCTCCTATGGATTCCTGGGACTTGCAGTTTAGGGAGAGGCCTTTAGAATTCTCAGCCAGAGAGCTCTTTGGCCTCAGTCAACTACAAACCCCAGAATTACAGAGAAGGTTGAAAGTGGAATAACAGCACTATAACGGTGTAGTGCGGAAATGGCCTACGACACAGAGCAATGGCTTCAAACTTCAGGAACTCCATCTAAACATTAGGAAGAATCAGCTGCCTTAGAGTGTGGTGTGGTCTCTTTGGAGAGAGGCTGGATGGCCATCTGTTGGGAATGCTTTGATGGTACATTCCTGCAGGGCAGAATGGGATTGGACTGGGTGGCCCTTGCAGTCTCTTCGAGCTGTATGAGTCTATGATTCTATGACATTGCCCCTTATGGCCTCAAAATGTTGTGTATTATGTATAATCTTGTTATTTTTACTGTGTTGCTTCCAAGTTCTGACCAATTCAACAGAGCTGTGCTGATACTGCTGCCTTGAGAAGACACCACAATACCATCAGCCAGGTAACTGGCATACTTTTCCCCTTCCCAACAGTCTGTCTGCCTTCTGTGCAAGGACAGAGGGGTTGCTGCTGCTGCTGCCTTAGGGGTGATATTGTCAGAGAGAACATGGCTGAGGCACCGCACGGCTGGGGTAGCATAGTGTAAGTCCCCCTGTGCAGAGTTACATGTTCATGGAATCATAGAATCTTAGAGTGGGAAGGGACCCCGAGACTGTCAAAGACGGAGTGTTCAAAGAAGGAGAATGTTGATTGTGGCCATTTCCGCACTAGCCTGCTATAGTGCTATTATTCCACTTTCAACATCCTATGGAATCCTGGGGTTTCCAATTTAGGGAGGGACCTCAAAGGAATCCCAGGATTCCATAGGATGTTGAAAGTGGAATAATAGCTCTATAACAGGCTAGTATGGAAATGGCCTGTGCTATATGACCCCTGGGTGAATGGATAGGTGAACGGGCAACAAAGGGTGCAACATACCTGAGTGCTCGACTGTGCATGCAGTGGCTTTGCATACACTCCAAATCGGATACAGGTGTCACCCATTTGGCAGAAATGCTTCTACAGGGAACTCGCATAAGTCGCCAACAGGATTGTGGGCAATCAATCTCTTTTCCTTTTTGCTTACCTCGAACAGCATTCCATTCCTTCCCTGCTGCAGGAACATCTCAGGCAATGACTTGAATTCCAGGTTGACCCCACGGGATGCTTTGAGTCATCAAAATGATCAAAACACCAATCTGGAGATACCAGCTTACCTAGGGGACAAAATCCCAGTCAGACTTCAGCACCAGCTGTGCAACTGGGGCGCAGGGTGAATAAACAAAGCCTTCCACTTCCCCCAGGGCAGGGACTATGCAGTGGAATGAAAGACAAGGCATCTTGGGGAATGAAACCCATGGCAGCTGGGGGCCTACTTATCCATTCTGAGCCTTAAGGCTCTTCCAGATTGGTCTAAAGAAGTGTGAGTTTCCACAGTACGCCTTCTTAACATTTGCTGGCTTCTGCCAGTGATTATTGTCTTTGCATCTCCTCCTTCTGTGCTTTGGGAGGGGGCTGTGCATAGTGATTTTTTTGGCTCTGCACAAAGCTCCTCAAAGTTTTGAAAAAACAGGTGCGTGAGGTGACTCATACAGCAAAGAAAGATATGGGACGAGAGAGCTGCAGGCATCATCTAGGTCCTCTTTCTCCCCTCTCCCACAGATCACTTTAAACAAGCATTGATGCCTCTTCTTTTCCAATAGTCAAAAACATTACCATCCACTACATGTGCTCTGGGTAATTGCCTGTAGCAGTATCCGCAACAGAAGCCAAGAGTGAGGCACATGGCAGCCAGGCTGAGGAGGACTTTCTGAAAAAGAGAAAGGCAAAGGGAAGATGGGTTCCTGGAGTGTTATAGAGCAGAACTAAATAAGGCAAAGTGCACATTGAACGATGCATGCATCTTCCATCTTCCTAGCCATTCCAACGGTAGAAACAGCAGGTTGCTAATTGCAAAGTTTACTCCATTAGATGGTTTCCAGCTTCAGGTCTGTCCCCAGCCTTGAACCTTCAGGCTAAAGTAAAATTATCTAGCACAGCCTACTGCATACAGAACGCAGAACCCTTTTTATATCACTGAACAGCTGCTAAGATTGGGCCATGAGGCCAAGGAGGATTCTGGCACTCTCTGATGGCAGAATGTCCTCCAGCTGTCCCTTTTTGACAGGGACAGTCCTGATTAATGCTCTGTCACCACATTTTCTCAACTGCTTTTAAAATGTCCCAGTGTCTCTCTCTTCCTCCTCCTTTAACCTTGTTGTGGTTGATGGGTGTCTTTTCTGACTTACAGTGACCCTGAGGCGACCCAGAGAGCAAGCCTGCCAGACTACAACCCAGGAGAGCAGGGTTCAATTCTCCGCTCAGCTATAGAAACCCACTGGGTGATCTCGGATGCATCACACGCTCTCAGCCCCCCCCCCAAAAAAACCACAACAGGTTTGCCTTAGGGTTGTGATAGATGATGCCTCTGAGATCGAGGAGCAACTGACTGCACCAAGGACTGGGCCAGTGAGTGAGCAAGTCAGCCTGCAAACATCCCCTCTCTGGAAGCTCAGACAGGGACTGAGTTGCCCCAGCCAGCTCAGGACAGAGAGGGAACCAGCAGTGATGCAGAGGAGTTGCAGCTGGCTGTGCCCATCAGCCCTCAATCACAAAAAAGGCTGAAACGGGCTGCTGAGATGGAGCCTGCTTGGAGGAGGCTGAGGAAACAATAACGAGCAGCACCTGCTCAAAGGGGCTATTTAAGTCTGCTGGCGTGGCTGCTCCTTGCTTGCAACAAATGATTAGCAAGCCTTCACAACCTTGAGTCTCCTGCTCCCTGACACCCTCCGGACGGATCTCTGCCTCCTGAACCTTAGGACTGGACCTTGATCTGGCTCTGCTTGTGTTTTCCTTGTGTTGGTACATTAGGACTCTCCCTGGAAGTAGTCCTGACCTCCCTCCTCCCTTGCTGGCTGCAGCTCAGCAGGGAGAGATTCCTGACAAGAGTTTCCATAAGTCAGAAATGACTTGAAGGCACACAATACACCCAAAAGATGACCCATCATAGGATTTTCTTGGCAAGTTTTGCCTTCCTCTTAAGTTGAGAGAACGTGACTTACCCAAGGTCACCCAGTCAGTTTCTATAGCCGAATGGGGATTTGAAGCTTGGTCTCTAGAATTGCTGGCTCCCCTTTTATCCTCAGCTTACTTCAATTGTTTCAAACTGAGTTCAAAGTGCAAAAGTAGTTTGCGCTCGGTTATCTTAGCGTGTCCGGGAGTGGAGAGGAAGAGGCAAAATCTTTTCCTTCCCAGTAGATTCAGGGAAAAGAAAAATGCTGCCGCATCTCCTCACTTTTTCATTTATGCCTTCTACCATCTTGACCGCACACGGATGTTGCTTCACTGCATGTGACCTGCTTTGCGTCTGTGAAATGCTGGAGGGCACATAGAACCCGTCAGCAGCTGTACAGCTCCAGGCTGCCCGATGTTCACTCTGCCTCTTTTCCAGCACCATGATATAAGTGAGAAAAAAATTCAGCTATAATGAAAGACCAATGAACTTTACTTACCATCTTGAATTCCATCTATGTACGCCTGGCAAGCCCCTGTTGGAGAGAAGAAAGTACCTCGGATCCTGAATGAGGGAGACTGTCTGGGTGATCTCTCGTTCCCAAATATATCCTGGCAGGGTGGAAGTGACACATCGGTGGGAAGGACTGCCTTTGTCCTATTGTTCTACAGGACATAGTGTGCCAGAAAACTGCTTGATAGGAAGAAATGACTTTCTTCATAATTGAAGAAATTTCTTCATAATTTGGGTGTATTGTGTACCTTCAATGGTTTTCAGAATTAGGCAATGTTTGTTTTCTGTGGAACGCAGTGGAGAGGCTCTAGGGTTGATGCTGGTAAGCACAGTGACCTGTTGTGACGTCCTCCTGTTCCCACTTGCTTTCCTCTACCCACCCTCCCGAGAGTCACAAGGCCAACATTTGCTGTTAATTGCTGTCAAGACAGCTTCAACGTATGGTAACCCTATCAATGAGAGACCCCCAAATTCCCCGCTCACGCACAGCCCTGCTCAGATCAGGCAAACTTAGCATTGTGGTTTCCTTAACTGAGCCTACCTGTATTGTGACCGATATGAATATGTGTTCCAGTTAGCCTATGATTTGTTATATTGTTATTTAAAAAAAAAAAAAAAGGACTTAAAATTGTGGTTGTATCTACTATATCCGTTTATAATTGCTCCTGCAATCGGGAACTGAGGGAAATAAACAGGAGATGCTTGTCGTAGCTTGAACTTAACTTTATAAGTTGCCAGGGGAAGTTAGTCTGTCTTATGAGTTGTGCATGATCCTCCTTCAGAAGCAATGGTAGTTTCAGAAGGGAAAGCTGTCTACTGCAGAGAAAGGAGACCCCTTGTAACAGAAAGCCTCATTTATTACCAGTTGGGACTCCTTGAATCCACACAGACCCTCTTCAGATGGCAGGCAGGGGAGGCAGAATGAAGGAAGCTGGGTAGGCAATTTGGCCAAGAAACTGTAGCGTAATGCTATAGACCAGTGGTTCTCAACCTAGGGGTCGGGACCCCTTTGGGGGTCGAACGACCATTTCACAGGGGGCGTCGCTCCTCAATCCTGCCCCCCTTTTAAAAGAAGATGGTCTCACAGCCAATGGGAGCAGTGCTTCTGAGACCCCTGCGCTGGGAAGAGCGGAGAGGAGGCGTGCTGGGCGTTTCCCCGTCTTTCCCTGCCTGGTGGGAAAGCACTGGAGGAGCCGGAGGTGGAGCCGGAGGTGTGGAGAGTGGGAGGAGAGAGCTGGAACCTGAATGTTAAGGTGGAGGGGAGGACACTGAGAGGAGAGAGCTGGAGCCAGAGCGTTAAGGCGGAGGTGAGGAGAGGAGACCCCGTGCTGGCGGGAGGGGAGAGGAGGCATGCAGCCGGGTGCAGCCAGGTGCTGCTTGGATGCTCGCACCTGCACCACACACACACACACAGACACACACATGGAGAGCTTCCGCTTCAGTGTTCCTTTCCCCTTCATGCCAGCTTGCGGAGTGAGAGTTGCTTGCCGGGGCGAGTGAGCAGCTGGGTGATGCTTGGACGCTCAGGCCCGCACCCCCCCAACACACACACAGAGGGCTTCCCATTCAGGGTTTATGGTGCTGCAGCGGGACGTCTGGGAGGTAAGACCCCATCCCCTCACCCTCTTCGCCTCATGCTCATTCATGCCGATGAACAGAGTTGCTCGCCGGGGCGAGCGAGCAGCTGGGCTCTGCTTGCTTCCCAAAGTGGCAGGGCTGCAGCAGCGGCGATCGCCCGGCCGCCCACTCATTCTGGGCACGCCGCTCCATGGAAGTTGTCGGTGTGGCTTTCGCCTTTGGTCCGGCAGGCAAAGGGGAAACTTTCCTGCGGCGGATCTGCCATCCGACAGGGGAGATCGGTCCCTCCGATCTCGCTTGGGAAAGGAGCAGGGGGCATCAACCAAGGGCTTCGGTTTGTGTGGAAAGAGCCCCCAAAGCTCCTTGGTTGGTTTTGTTTTTTTGTTTTTTGCTTGTTTGGTTGCTTTTCGATCCGAAAGCGCTGCTCTGATCCGTCCCGTGGACTTTGGCCATTTCCACATTCCAGTGTTATAGCGCTATGATTCCACTTTCACCATCCCATGGAATCCTGGGGTTTGCAGATCAAACTACAAACCCCAGGATTCCATAGGATGGTGACAGTGGAATAATAGCGCTATAACAGTCTAGTGCAGAAATAGCAAGGATGACTTTCTCCTCTCACTTTTGTTGTGCGTGGACCCTTGGCGCTTGCCACACGCACGTGTTGTGTTCTTCGCCCTGACTGTCTTGCATTCCTCGCTTTTTGTATGTTCAGCGTCCGCACTTCCTTTAAGGGAGGGAGGGAGTGAAACAAAACGCGTCTGCTTATGCCGCCACCATCTTTCCTCTCTCCCTGTCCTTTCCTCCCTGCGCCTCGTGTAAAATGTGGGCTGTTTCGGCCTTGCCTTTGGGAGTGACTGGCTTTTTGAACTGTGGAAACCCAACATTCAGAACTAGAACTACTGCCTTAATTCTGGCATTGATGGATGCTTTCTGTGCTTAAAAAAAAGGGGGGGTTACCAGTTTTTAGGCATTAGAAGTCTATCCAGAGCAGTGATTTAGGGCAGTGTTTCCAATCTATTTGATGTTGGAAATAACTAACCAACTAACTAAATAATAAATAAATAAATAAATAATAACGAAAATGAGTTTATGGTTGGGGGTCACCACAACATGAGGAACTGTATTAAGGGGTCGCAGCATTAGGAAGGTTGAGAACCACTGCTATAGACAGTTTATCAATCATCAGATCTCTTTGTCTTTTTGCTCAGTGGAAGACTTGGATGGACATGCCTTCTTTTTGAAAAGTACAGTGTTCCAAAAATCTTACTGTTCTTCCATAAAAGGTTTGTGCTTTCCTTCCCACCCAGCAAGGAGGAAGAGTCAGAACACCCTTTAGCCAGAACCATACAGCTATGCCGTTCCATTTCATGTTTTGCTAATTAGTTTGCTAATAATTACAGGGAGTCCATGGTAAAGAAAAGATTAAGAATCTGGGAGTCATCTCTTTCCACCACGTATTCAAGAAAGGAAGGACTTTGTTCGTCTTGCCATTCTGAATGAAAGAAAATGCCAGGAAAACAGTGTTGGAACTGAAGAAATCATTTTTTTCCAGAAATCAGTTGATGTTTGTTTTCCATAGAGATACATGGAACACCGGAAGAGTCTCATCACCAGTGGAGGTTCAAGTTGATAAGGCTGCTAACTCATTCTGAGTTTTATCTTCCGGCTGTAACCTGGTGTGCCCAGGGGTCTCAAGGTCAGCAAAACTCAACTTTGAGCATGATATCGTCTTTCCAGTAGCCCCCTCGTGCCTGTACAAAATAACTAATTTAAATTAAACTGATTTCACAACAAACATGGCAAGGCCATGTCCTGTGTGCTTTGGCAAAAAGCTTAACTGGTTACTAAAAAGGTAACTGGATTTGTCTCACACATGCCCACATCTGCATCAGGCATCTCAGAGGCCAGCTAGTGTAGAATCCATTGCTCTATAATAGCAATGGAAAGAAAATGTATAGTTATCTGTTCACAGGTCAAAAAACAGGGGCCAGAATCCCACTGGGGACTTGTATCTTTGCAAATAGACCCACATCTGTGGGAATTAGAAGTGGGCAGTTCAGTAATGTCTTTATCTAGAAAAGGGTTGCTGTTACTTTACTATGCAGGGAAGTAAGAGAATTGACTGGTGTGCACTGGGATTGGGGCCCAAGAAGACCTATGCAAAATGGGACTGAAGCACATTGGCCCTATTGTGCACCAGAACACTTTCTCCAGTTTTCCATTATACATTTTTGCAATTCACCTACAGGGTTTCTTAATGCCTCTCTTCTATAGCTAAATATATTTACAATGGCCCTCCACATTCACTAGCATTCCAGGTTCTGATTAAGGAACATTTTTTCTTTTTAAACACTGAAAACAAAAGTAACCTTTTATTTATTAATGGGAAAAGGAGAGAGGCACACAAAGAAGTTCAGTTGTGCAATTTATTCAGCTCCCCTTAAAATTCTGGTGTACATGGCTTTGAGGGGTCCCCGATTTCATGCACGATGTAAGTACAGGTTTCTTCATCTAAAATTACAGCGCAACCAGGAAATGATGCATAAGGAGGATACCTACACACGCAAATAATGAAACAAGCAAATGACATGTTAAAGGAAGATTTTTAAAAAGTTAGCAAAGATTCTCAAAAGGTTTTCTTTCCTGACATACAGACTGTGCATTTCTCTAGCGTTTCGCTAGCAGCCAAGACTTAGCAAGCTTGCCTTCTTCTTATTAGTCCTATACAAGTGCTCATAGGTTCACAAATGAGGCTAACCTGTGGAAAGGGTGTGGACACCAATAAGTGTGCTGCCCCGTGTACACACACCGCTAACAGAGTTCCAGATTTTCACAGGTGTTGGGTTCTCTTTATTTATTTGGCCAAACGTACTAATTATTGTTTCTGTAGTTAAAAAGCCTGACCAGGCACAGTATTTGTTCATGGGAACACTTTAGGTATAACCAACTCAAGACAGGTCCAAAACCCTTTGCAGATCTTTGTGCTAAATGTGGAAAGGTCCAGACCACTGACAGGAGCATGAGAACATTAGCAGGGAGGGTTTCCATTCACACCCACATCCGCCAAACCCATTTGTCCTAATTGTGGGCAGGAAAGGGTCAGCACAGGGCTATTTTTAAAAAACATTATTGAATACCCAATTCACAATCAGAGTCACAAATGCATAACCTAGAGTCATGCGTTCATGACTGGTTTGTGTTCCTGATCCCTACATATTCAACAGGGCAGGAAATTGTAGGGATCATGAAATCCCCAAACCAGACTTACCAGGCAGCAGCTCAAGCAAGCGATGGGGGTCTCCTCTCCTGTCAATTGGGACACAAGAGACTGACATTTCAACCCCTTCCCACAACCTGTCCAGTGTGACAGTCAGAAACAGGATCTCTGTCTCAATTCCTCTTTGCACTAGAGATGGCTGGAAGGAGCATCCGTCAGTCTGCTGTATTGCAGTCAATAGGAGAACAGATCCCTGTTGCTTGCATGGGCTTCTGACTGGTAAATCCAGATTGGAGATTGGTGGGCTGGGAGATACTACAGTTAGCACTCCACATTTGGGGGTTTCACTTTTGAGGATCTGATTATTCACGAATTATCTGCTGCCACCTCTGCTGCCTCCCTAGGCCATTTTTAATAGGAACTGTAAGCCTCCTGAGACTGAGAAACTGAAAACAAGGCTTGTAAGTCTCTATTAAAAATGGTGTGGGGCAGCCATGGAGGTGGCAGTCAGCCCCACCAGCCTCCCACTTCTGCCTTGTGAAGGAACGCCGATGCCTCAAAGGAATCCATGGTGGGCTGAATACGGTGATCATACTTTTCGTGTGTGTTAACTATGGTTTGGGAGGGCCTAGAGGTATTCATGGTTTTTCCACTTTCATGGGGGTCCTGTGCCCCTAACCCTAGCGAATGTGGAGGTATAACTGTACCTAGCTAAGTAACTAAGGTATTTATGTAACTAAGTAGCTGAACTAGAATTTTGATCGATAGTAACAAATCCTATCTTACTGCAAAATTTTTACACCCCAAAGAAGCCTCTCCCTGCTCATAAAGGCACACTAAATGAAAGCTGCCAGAACCATTTTTGGAGAAAAGGCCTCTCGAATCAAGATGGAGAATATCACCAGAACCACCTACAGGAGAACCTTTGGAAGCAGTTTCACAGAGAGGGTGCCGTGGGGCTACCAGATATCCTTCCACCTCCCCATCACTCTGCCCTACTTGCAGAGAGAATGGGAAGATTTCCCCTTGCTTTCAGCAGAACGTCTTCAAAGAAAGGAATAAATGTGATGCTGGTTTAGCCATTTAACCTACCTGAGGCAGCACGTGATTTCCTGGTCATCACATTCACATGTCAAGCAACCCGTCGTATCCCATACAGTCCCAATGGGATACTTCTTCCCTTCATACGGATCAACACACTCAGTCGGAGGAATCAGCACACCTAAAAGGGGAGTTGCTCTCAGTTTCTTCAGCCATAGAACTAACACCTCTGAAAGTTGGCAAAAAGCAGCTCAAGAAATCAGGGGCGGTCTTGAGAAACTGCCTTGAGCTTTTAACGGGAGATTTGCACCTCCTGAAGACCTACAGGAGGTGTTTTGGAGGCATTACCCAAAACAGGCTTCATGCTTTTGATTCTGCCCATGGGGTCATGGAGAAAAGGGCCTCTTCTAATGAAACAAGGGGAGCAACGGCATGACTATGGATGCGCACATGTCTGCAATGCCATGGCCCCTGTTCCTGAGTGAGCATCGAGTGGGGCCCTCAGGGCCAAAACACTTCTGCATTCCTCCTCTCAGGGTCTAAATTTACACCCTATCAGTTGGAGTTTAAAGAGGAGATACATTCCGAACTTCATCCTGCCAGAATTACATTTGCCCAAGCATTAAGTAAGCCTTTGTCCAAAGAAATGGGCTGGATGTTGATATTACCTTGGTGTACCTCTGCTTTGAAGGGATGAGTAACACAATAGCCATTACACACAGTCAGAACGACAGACAAGACGGTCAGACCAAAAAGGATTTTCTGAAAGAGAAGGGCGGGGGGAAAGCCAACAACCCTGCATGAGAATTGTGAACACTTGGA
This sequence comes from Ctenosaura bakeri, assembly GCA_948474755.1. NCBI lineage: Eukaryota > Metazoa > Chordata > Lepidosauria > Squamata > Iguanidae > Ctenosaura > Ctenosaura bakeri. Next base: position 319,256 of record CAOLHI010001907.1, read on the forward strand.
GATGAGTTAGAGTTGGGGTGAGATTCATTGGTTAAAGGCAAGCATCCACGCAGGCTCGGTGTCTGTGGACTGCAAAGGAGCTATCCAAGGTTGTGGTGGTGGTGGGCCTTCAAGTGGTGTCCAAGTTATGACAACCCTAAGATGAACCTATCATGGGTTTTTCTGGAGCTGAGAGTATGTGACACACCCAAGCTCACCCAGTAGATTTCCATGGCTGAGCAGGGAACCAAACCCTGGTTTCTAGGGTCATAATCCAACTCTCAAACAACTACACTTCTGACAGCAATAAAATTCAGACTAAATCATAAAATCTTAGAGCTCTATGGAGATGTCCTGGAGTCCCAAAGCCGAACTCAGACAAAACTGGTTCATGTTAATTCTGTCAGAAAACCCTTTTTCATTGCCAGAGTTGTGGTGAATGTAGATATCTTAGTTTCATAGGACAAACAATGCTGAATGAGAGTAGATCATTAAGTAGTTTGGTAAAATACTGTAGTTCCTACTGTCTCCCATCCCACTGGGACAGTGAATCCACCCTAGGCTTTAATTGAAATTCTAATGGATCTATTCAAGGTGACTGCAGAAAAGATTCAGCCGCTTTAACAGCCCCTTTAATGTTTCGACCAAAAAAGCAAAGTGATTTTACCTCCCTGATTTTGGAGCCTTCTGCCGAGCATGTGTCTCAAGGTCCAGATGCTGGCCGTGGGTCCCTTACTACATGTCAACACAAGGTTGCTCCCTTCTTTACATGGCTATTTCACCTCAAAGGAAATTAGCTTGATATGGTTCCCCAAAGTGGGATTGCAGACTCACACGATCATAAACAGAGCAGGAGAATGTTAACTGACAGAATGAAGATCCAGGCAGAACCAAGTTATTACACAAAGGGAGGGAGGCCCGTCATTAGATGCCCCCTCGGTAAAGCAAGTGTTAAATCAAACCTCCAGATTTATTCCAGAATTGTTTCCATTGCTTTATGTTCAGAACCAGAACAAAGCAGAAGCACTGGGGAAAGATTATCGGTATACTTGTTCAAACCACAAAGGATGCCTTCTATTATTAAATACCCAGAAGAGGATTTAGGTTTTCATTCCCTGGGTAGAAAGGTGTGAGTTAGATGGACCAGGGGTCCAAGATCATTTAAGCCTCTTAATCCTTTCCCCTCACTATTTTGAATGTCATTGTGACTCCATCATTCTGACTTGTAACATCCTTTCCAGCATCTCATTGATGCCGATTCAGCAAATTGTAGGGGAAAAAAAGCAAAACTTGTGTTCTGCTTACCATCCTGGGTTTCCGTGTCCAGCTGGCCAGCTCGCTTGCTAAACAGTAATGGCACGGGCAGCAAGAGAGGGTGCCTTACGTCCAGCTCCCAGGAATATTTATGCAAAGGAGAGACTGTCCTCCCTGCCTTGGCCTGCGCGGGGGAGAGATGCTTAAAGAAGGCGTGTCTGCTCTTGATTAAGTGCCTCATTTTGCTTTAGAGATAATGTGGGCCTCAGCCACTTCTCTCAGATGTGGAGATATTGATAAAGAACACATGGGAACCAGAATGTGAACATCTCTCAAACATCACTGGAACAGTGTGGGAGGAGCAACATGAGGAAGGCTCCAATGTTTTGGGGAAGCTGCCTCTCCTGCTGACGACAAAGCCGAAATATGTGTCATTTGATGAAGACCTGGCATTCTGCACCACATGTCTAGTGCTTATTCCCCTTTCAGCATCCTGGAATTCTGGGGTTGTAGTTTCCCGAGGCCAAAGCGCTCTCCGGCTGAGAATTCTAACTCCAAACCCCAGGATTCCACAGGATGTTGAAAGGGGAAAATGCACAACAGTGAGTACGGAAATGGGGCCCCGGGATGAAAATGGGGAAACATGAATGGCAAAGTTTTCAAGTACTAATGATTCAAGTGAGGGGGAGTGGAGAGGAGTGAGACTCAAACTTGTTCAATAAATTTTGTCTTTTCAAATCTTTTGACTCACACTGCTTTAAATCACACGGGTTTTATTGTGCACGGACCTGAGAAACTCGGATAAGGGCAGGGTAGAAATAAATATATACTCCTCCTGAGTTTAGCTCAGCTGCCAAGCCCTTGTTTTGCACAGCAAATACTATGGTGTTAAATGACTATAGACAGTGAGGAGAAGGAGAGATGGAAGAACTACTACACATCTCTATAATTTGCTAGGGACGGCCAATGGAAGAATAACCCACCCATCCACCATAAATATAGCCCCACCATTATAGGCTGCAATCCAGCATCCCCTCAACATTGCTTAAATATCCACATGCTATGCCAGAGCTATGCAGAACAGCAGCCCTGTGCAACCTATGTCAGTGACCTGATGCCTTTTTGCAATGTACCTCCTCAGTGCACTATGCATAGCTGCAATGTGCAGGGTGCAATGTGAAATAGCAATGTGCAACCTTTCCTTAGTGATACTTGTTTTAGCAATCGGACTCACAAATTAAGACCATGGTTATCTTCCAAGGACCAATCACAAAATGAAGCATGCTAAAAGCAGGGCCTATAGGTGAAGAAAACATACGTCTGACAAATAGATGTCTTTCACCACTTGAGGAAGCATGTCTTGCACCTACAGTACATGCTAAACATAAGAGCTGGGATCTTCTTAGCTATGTATACATGCACAGCTCAGGGCTACACCTGTGTATATCTTGCTTCGGATAGTGTGCAGAGGGCTATTCATCATCAAACAGGGCACTAAACAAGAGCACGCCCCGTCCCTTCCTGCTAGTAAGTGGTGGTGCAACAAGCAGAAACAGGTACCATTTCCGTGCTACCCTCTTATAGCGCGATGATTCCCCTTTCTTTTTTTTTAAGTAATTTTTATTAAAATTTTAAATGAAAAAGAATTTAAAAATCCCTCCCAGCTTCCAGACATCAATTTTCCCAGTTGAATCTGAGTTTAACATTCCATTCTGTATTAACATTCCATTCCATACATTATATCTGTTTTACAACAATCGTAAACTATTACTTTTAACTTATATTTAACTATTTACATTTTATCTTTTACCACCTCATTTTGTCTTCCACCTTTCTCATAGTCTTTCTTTCTTTTCCTCTATCTTAGTCTTTTATCTAGTTCAATACCTTGTACCCTTCTCTTTCAAAGCCCTAGATTGGCTTATTTTTAAGTGAAAAAGTAAACTTTTCTATCAATGATGATTCCCCTTTCAACATCCTAAGTGCAATGGAACCCCATGCATCTCTCCATTTTCTTAACCCTCAACTGAATGCATTCATTACACATTGGCCCAAAAATGTTTATATAGAGGAATTAGGACATGTGTAAGACACCAACAGGATGTCAGGCAGATTTGTCTGAGTTTATTCACATAAATCTTCACACATCAAGGGGAAAGAATTTGTATTTTTAAGAAAAACAGGGCTTTGAAGGGTCATCTTTCTTATAGAACTTATATTCACAGGTTTCAGGATCAACAACTGCGGTGCATCCTTCAACTACAGCAATACCACCATACCTAAAAAGAAAAGAAAGGCAAACCCTTTTTAAAAAATGCAGGCTTTTGGCAACCAACTTTACTTGAAGCAGAAGGGTATATATCAATTAGATGGATGCTGCAATTTTGTTTCTTTTGCTAGTGTGTTTTTAAACAGCATTTTAAATTTTTATGCTTTAACTCATTTTTTGTCTTGGAACCCACCTTATGGTTCATTTTTGGAAGGAAAAATGCAAATTGCAAATTTGCAAATTGCAAATTGGACAAATAAATCCATGAAGAGCAATTAAACTGAACTGCTATCATGGACTATGGTTATACAAGTACCACCCTCATGCAACATTTGTACATTACGGCTCAGAATCCCCTTGATGACTTTACTGCTCCCCAGCATTGTGTACGGAAGTAGCCAATACCTCCTTACGCAATGTATCTTCCAACAGCTGAAGTACAGTGTCTGGATGCAGCCCCCCCCCCAAAAAAATAAAAGTCCAAATGGGCACTAATTGACTGCAGGGATGCTCCAAATACATGCTCTCACATGGCAGCCCCGTGACTGGCTGTGTTTACCTTCCAAGAACTCTGTGTTAATACGCTAGTAGAGGTTTATGCTCTGCCAGCTTCAAACAGAGTCTTGGCCCAGACATAAGAAAGATAGTTGAAACAAGTTCATGCATTTAATAATTAAAAACCTTTAAAATCTATTTCAACTGGATTTTCACTAGGAAAGTTAAACTGCAATTAAGTTAAAATTCTACACTTAAAAGTGTTGCCAGAATGAAAAGGAAACACACTTGTGATTTTATTCCTCACGCCCTTGTCCTCCTTGGTTTTTTGGTCTTTATTTCACAGGGATTTCAAGTACTTGAAACTGTCCAGATTTCGTAACAATAAAGAAATGCCTGGTTTCAGTAATATGGGTCCTTTATTATGTTTACAAATAGGGTGGGAACAGAAACCAGCAAGGATCCATTACCGCCAAAAGTCCTGGACACAATTCACTCCATGGGAACTACTCTTGAGGAAGTCATTTGAATCCTGTGATTTAAACACTGTGATTCACCATGTCAGAGGGACTTTAAAAAGCATCAAGATTTCTCTTCAAAAATGACTAGGCTTTAGGTACAACATTAGCTGAGAAATGTAAAATTTTGTTGTGGGACCCATGTCCCAGTCTCCTAACAAGGGTCTTCATTCCACTGGAAGATTCCACATCAGTGGGGTAGAGAATGTACTCCATGTCTTAGTCCAAACTTTAAAGGTGACACCTATCATCTATTCACCCATGCAGATGGGAGAAACCCTGAGAACTGTAGCCCAGAAAGTAACTTTTCCAGGCTCTAGTCTCTCCTCTCATTGGGTAGGCAGAAGAGCATGAACAAGGGAGCTTTGTGAGAGGAGAAGATTCCACAGGAAGCACAGAGAAATACCATTTCAACCAAAACATTTCTGAAGAGATGACTTATAATTCTCATCTGGGGCCTTTGCAATGGATTCAAGCTGCAGGAAAGGAGATCCCACCTGAACCTCAGGAAGAGCTTCCTGACAGTCAGGGCTGTCCGGCAGTGGAATCTGCTGCCGCGGAGTGTAGTGGAGTCTCCTTCCTTGGAGGTTTTTAAGCAGAGGCTGGGTGGCCATCTGTCGGGAGTGCTTTGAGGGTGTTCCTGCATGGCAGAAGGGGGTTGGACTGGATGGCCCCTGGGGTCCCTTCCAACTCTACATTTCTGTGATTCTATGATTCTATGATTCTTACCTGTGACAACACTGCATTCCTTCCTCCTTACACCAGCACTGGTAGCAGTTGGCTGTATTCCACTCTGACCCCACCGGATGTTTTGTGCCATCGAAAGTGTCAGTGCAGACATCTTGATTTTCTAAGATTCAAAGTGTATTAGCTTTAACAGGAGATACATACAAACCAATCCACAGGGGGTGAGGAAAGGAAACAGGAAAAAAGAAGCTAACTGCACACAAACAGACATTGCACATGAATAGCTAGGACTTGGCTAAACCAAACCAACCCAGGCCATCTCCACACCACACTGTTACAGTGTCATTATTCCACTTTCAACATCCTGTGGGGGTTTGTATTTCCTGAGGCCAAAGAGCTCTCTGGCTGAGAATTCAAAATGCTCCTCCCTGAATTGCAAACCCCAGGATTCCACAGGACGTTAAAAGTGGGATAATAGCACTATAACAGTCTAATGTGGAAATAGCCCCAGACTAAAACTAATAGCCCAACCCATTTCTGAAAAAGTTTTCTCTATTACACTGAACACATCCTCACTACACTACACCATGGTTTTCCAGTTACTAACTTGCCTCGGGGAGAGAGGGGAGGGAAAATAGTCTCAGCTGCACTGTTGTGTTGTTGTCAACCCTAAGGAGAAACTATGACGTAGTTTTCTGGGGCTGAGAGTGTGTGACACACCCAGGATCACCCAGTGGGATTCCATGGCTGAGTGAAGAATTGAACCTTAGTCTTCCAGGTCTTGGGCCACTTCCACACTAGGCTGTTATAGCGCTATGATTCCACTTTCATCCTCCTATGGAATCCTGGGGTTTGTAGTTTCGGGAGGAGCCAGCTGGCCCCTCCCGAAACTGCAAACCCCAGGATTCCATAGGAGGTTGAAAGTGGAATCATAGCGCTATAACAGCCTAGTGTGGAAGTGGCTTTAGTCAAATGCTCAGACCACTACTCCATCCTGGCTCTCTGTGCTAGAAGAATTTCCAAACTTCAACCAAAGCCAGCTAATATTTCCCCTTCAATTTTTTCACCAGATTTTTCAATTAATAAATCTTGAACTGCAAATAGTCCTTGAAAACGACACAGTTTTCAAGGACTTTCTTGCAGAGGGGAGAAAATGGTCACATTATTTATTCTTGTCCATGAGAATGAAATTTACAGGCTGCTGCGGTGCTTTCTTCCTTGTGGCTGATCCTGCACCCATATTGATGAATTTAAGCATATTAGAAGTATCTTAAACAACATGCCTCCTTTGTCTGTCTAAGGCTCTCCAGTGGAATCAAAAGGACATATAATATATTCCATTGAGACCATGGGGACAACTGTGGGAGGCAAGGGGGCCACATTCAACTCTACAGGAGAACTTGGAGGGTTGCATCCCTCCCCTGCAAAAGCAAAAAAAGTTTTGTCCCAACGCCTCCCAAACCATCTCTAGGGGTATATGGTCATTTTAGCCATGTTTTGGGCCCTCCCATGGCTCCTGTTTTAGACAAAGTCCTCTTTCAGGGCAAAGAAACATGGCAAAATGTCCCTGTGACCCTAGAGGTCATTTGGAGAGCAAATAATGTTGCCTCCCGAGGCGCACTGTTGGCCCACCAGATGCATATTGCCCACTCCTGTAGGAGATGTTTGTTTAACACAGGCCACACCACTTTCTTAACAAAACAAAACAGACTGGGTGCAATCCAGACCCTTCAGGGTTTTGGACTAGAACCATTTCTGCACTGCACTGTTACAGTAGTATTATTCCACTTTCAACTTCCTATGGGATCCTGGGGTTTGCAGTTTAAGGAGGAGCCTTTAGAATTCTCAGCCAGAGAGCTCCTTGCCCTCAGGAAATACAAACCCCAGAATTGCACAGGATTTGTTGAAAGTGGAATCATAGCACTATAACAGTGTAGGGCGGAAAGGGTCTAGGAGTCCCATCGCTATTTCACCAATGGCAGCTTCAGTCTAAAATATCTGAAAGGACTCAGGTTGCACAAAACTGATTCAGCTGCATCATTTTTTAAAAGCGTTTTCCAGCCACACAACTATCTCTTGCTGGAAAGAAAAGGGTAGCGTTTACCATTGTTCTCAAAAGGGTCCAAGAAGCAAGCTGCCCGGCACAGGGCCAAGGAGAAGGACAAGACAGTGAGGCCGAGGAGAAGTTTCTGGAAAAGAGATAAAGGGTGGGAGGTGAGTAGGATCAGTCCGGCACATTCCAATCCCGCAGCTTTAAAAGCTGAGCCACATCCCTGTCAATGTGGGAAAGACTATTCACATTTATTCATTCTCAGATTGAAAAATTGATTCCCAAAAGTTGGAAAATAATAGACCACCAAAGGTTTTGGATAATATTCTCATAGTTTTCAGCATCCCAAAACACTTGCAGGAATTATTCTGGGCGGTGGGGGGAGCACTTATATTTGGTTTTTTTCTTGCAAAAAATTTTTTTTCTGCATAGAACATGAGTTTCCTGTGCAACATAGGATTCCTATGCAGAAAACTGGTTTTGTTTACCTTTTAAATAAACACATTCAATTTGTAATTATATTCTGCACAAATTGTGCTTTTAATATCTCACACATGATAATTTCATGCCAAAAAAGGTTGCATGTAGTGAAAATTAAGTTTTAAAGTAACATCATGATTTCCAAATTTACTAAAAATTTCTGGGACTTTTTGCCTAAACTCTCAAGAAAAAGATGTTTTCCCTCCTTTCACGGCTTCAGAATTTCTGGAAATTTTACATTTTTAGAAGGAAAAAAGGTTTCTACTTACCATCTTGGCTTTTTGCTGTGCTGCTGGAGAAGCCTTCTTGACAAGACAGTGAAGACAACCTCTCTGTAGAGAATTCTTCCTGATATTTATACAAGATGTGAGGCAACCAAGGAAACTTCCTCCCACAGATGGTGAGCTCACCCAACCCAACAAAAATATTTGAATTTCTCCAAGTCGGTGTTTGCATTGTAAAGACAGAGCTGTAGCAATACAAAAAGTTTTATCGCCTATATGAGAGACTTGTTGATAAGAAGGGCGTTGTAAAGTCTGCAATGCAAAGAATCATTTTCATATTATGGCTAAACCAAAATGGGAAGGTTTCTAGTGCCATTTCCGCACTAGACTGTTATAGTGCTGTTATTTGAGGCCCCTCCCTAAACTGCAAACCCCAGGATTCTATAGGATGTCTATAGGATGTGGAATAATAGCACTATGCAGTGCGTTAATGGCCTAAGTAATCAGTGGAGCCCATAAAGATATAAAGAGTCAACAGAGCCAAGTGAAATTTATTTCCTCAGAGCGATTTCACAGATGTAAACTGAGACACGTGTGGCCAAGCAACATCAGAGTTTGGTCAAGATGGCAAAAGTTACTAATATGGAAGAACAAACAAGAAAGAAGAAGTTGCAGCAGTTTGCTTTCACCTGAGCCTTCTGAGAAGGACATCTTGACATGTTCTGTTGTTAAGATAACAGCCAGAACACCAGAACAAGATGAAAAGCGTAAGCATAATTTGGAAAAAGTGCCTACTCTTCATTGGTGATACTCATACCCTTTTATTGCTCAGCTGCTGCCATTGTATGTTTTTGTAAGAAATTTATATCGCGTTGATTTCATTGCTTGTTTAAGATGGAACTCTGGGCCACCAAGCCAGAGCTCACCTGACACGATGTTGTTAAAGTTCTGAGTTCAATTTGCTGTCACGCTCCATTTATGAATCTTAAAAAGTTTTCCAAAAAAATGCCTTTTGCTTTTCTCCAGAGCAAAAACAGGTTCAAGCACTTAAATTTACATGCCAATTTAACATCAACTTAATAGTTAGGACGTTTTGCCCTTGTCATACAAAGGCAGCTAAGATAAAAAAGTTTTGTAGCTTTCAAAGAGAAAGGCCTGTTAGCCTGTTTTAGTACGAAAATGAAAGGGATTCTAGCAATACCTTTGAGGTTCACGGATGGCTAGCTAAATGCATCATCACTTTCCTATCTCTAAATCACACTGCAACTAAAAGCATTTAGGGTCTTAGTCTATAAGTTTATGACTCTGCCCTCCTTCTCAAGGGTATTTCCTTTCTGATGAAATTAAGGGAAGGAGATAGCGATTCTTTCTTCCTTTCCCCTGACCTCTCCCCAGTCTTATCAGGCCAAGCACAATGATGTTGGACTGGAATGATTTGGTCACAGCTGCTATTTCTAAGGAACGGGTGTAGGTAGGTAGGCAAACGTGAAATGATGCCTGGTAGATCAGAAACACAAATACTTAAAGAGGACACGGGGCTTTTGAAGTGGTAAGAGGCTGGGTTGACCAGCCCGCTATTTTGCAATTCCTAATTTTCTCATAGGTAGAAATCAGGTTGAATTTAAACTCTGATAAGAAGAGAGTCCCCCACCTCATGTTGTGGTATAACATTCTCCCCTTACCATAAAATGACTTTCTTGGCTGCTGTTCCTCCAAATGAACAGAAAACCAATTAGGAAATTTAATGCAATGTGTTACATTGAGCTGCCTCTTAAATCCAGTCGTGTAGGGATGGGGGGACGATGGGGTGGATCACCTCAGGCGGCAATGTTTTGGGGGCGTCCTGGCTCATAGCCACACCCTATGAGCCCTGGCCATGCCCCCACGCACAGTGGCCACATCCCCTGCACCGTGGCCCTGCGCCCTCCCCACACACCCCAAGCTCCACCACTGCTTAAATCCGATTACTATTCCCAACTTGAATTAATAAGGTTTGCTGAACTGTTGACTTACAATTTAGCAATTCATTCAATGAATCTTCTCTAGATAGAATTAGCAACTGTATTTGGACATGCGCCTCCGCACATCATGGTCATAGGTGATGTTTGTTGTTGTTGTGAGCCTTCAAGTCGTTTTTCACTTATGGAAACCCTATAGAAACCCTACCAGCTATCAGTGACCCTATCACTAAGTTTTCTTGACAACATTTCTTCAGAGGGGGTTTCCCATTGCCTTTCCCTGAGGATGAGAGAGTATGACTTGCCAAACGTTACCCAGTGGGTTTCCATGGCCAAGTGGGAATTCGAACCCTGGTCTCTAGAGTCCTTAGCCCAACTGTCAATCTGCTATACCATGTTGGTTGTCTAAAGATGGATGAACAAGCTATAGTGTGGAGGTGGGGGCTTAAGTTTGTTTTTTTGTTTGCCTTCAAGTCGTTTCCTGACTTATGGTGATTAGAGGACAGACCTATCCAAGGGTTTCTTGGCAAGATTTCTTCAAAGAGGGACTTCCATTGCCGTACACTGAGGCTGAGAGAGTGTGACTTGCTCACCCAGTTGGTTTTCAGTTAATCATCCCTTAAAAATCACTGTCATGCCACCTCTCAGTCTTCTCCAAGCTAAACCCTCCCAGTTCCCTAAGCCATCCTTCATAAGGCTTGGTTTCCAGACTTCGATCATTTTTGGTCGCCCTTCACTGGATGCATTCCTGCTTAACAATATCCTTCTTGAACTTTGGTCAAAGATTCAAGGTGAGGAGGCCATTTCTCCAGGACTTCCCTTGGCCTGGACACTGAGCTCCTGTTGATGCAGCCTAGAACTCCACTGGCTTTTAAAGCCACTGCATCACACTCTTGACTCAAGGTGCAGCTTATGGATTATGTTGACTCAGTTGGAGAATAGCTCAGTGTACCTTTTAGACAAATGTTGGGCTTGGCAGCCTCTTTGATCCTTTGCTTTGCTGCGGCTTCTCATCAAGCAGAAGCACATAACGATGGGATTGCATGTTCTTCCTTAAGTCAATCTGTTTAGAATACAGTCAACAGATGAATGGCCATTGCTCAAGTTCATGGGTCACTGAATTGAAGGGAGGATCTCTTCTGTAGTGCTTAGTGGTTTTCTGCCAGTAATAAAATCTGCTCTAGATTTTAAAAAAAATGAATAAAATGTGGCCAGATGGATACAGGTCCCCAGAGTCAACAAATGTGCAAATCGTTTTTGCAGGCACCCTCTGCCCCAAATGCTTCCAAACACCCTCTAGGGAGCATGAGGGCACGTCATATGTTTGGACAAAGGATTTCTTGAGCAATGAGAAATCTAATGATGCAATAATCTGTGATTGTTAGAAATGCTAGTAAATTGAATGCACATAGATCTGTAACAGTAGATGCATCTATCAATGCATCTCTGCATATATTATTAAATTTATTTAAACAGCAGAAATATTGAAAGCATTATTTGGTAGCATACAGTGAGGAGCAAACAGCATACAGTTGTTCTGTCGGGATATGGTGAAGTACAGGGTACCACAAGAAAGCAAACATCAAACCACTGCATTAAGGTAAACAATATCATGGCAAGGAAGCAAAGCAACCTGACAGTTGGCGGGGGGGAGAGAATAGATTTTCTATGCAAAGGATGCAGCCCAACAAGGTCTTCTGTTGGGCTAATGGGACTCCCTAGCCCACAATAATTGACCACCTTGCCCTTTAAGGATCTGTCCAAGGTACTGAACCCTATCCCCAAACTACATTCAACATCTTGGGAAGCTCCTTTGGAATGCAGATTAAAACCAAGAACTAGCCTATGTACTTTCTATTTGGGCAAGCCTTTTGCTTTTAATCATATGGTGGCAGGACATTTGACAAGGGATGAGCTGTATTTTTATCCTGTATCCTTTTGGTTATGCTTTATTTTAAAATGCCCTTGTTAAAAACAGAATTACGATTTAATTGTTATTGTTTAAACTTTTGTAAAAATTAGTTTTTATCTAGTCTTCTATTTTCAGTTTTGAATCCCATGCCAGGAAAAAGGTGGGGAAATAAATAAATAAACAAATAAATGACACTTGCCACTGCTGGACCTCTTAAAAATTGCCCAACTCTGTGAAACATATAAGGCAAGTGTCTTTCTTGATCTGCCAGGACATAAGGAATATACAGAATTTCCTGAAAATTTGAGCTGAGACAGAAAAGAAAAATACACAAGATTTTTCCTCTTATCTGTCCTAATTATGGGCAACAAGAGATTCTGGGGAAACTATTTAGGGTGGCCCAGGCTTTCTGCCAGTGGCCACTGGTGGCTTCCATGTCATGTCATGTGTGTGTGAGAGAGAGAAGGAGAGAGAAAGCAGGGGGATAATCCACAAATCCACTTTGGGCTCTTCTCCAGCCTTTAAAATAGTTGTCCAAAGAGTCAAATACATTTCGGGGATGGATTTCAGGATGTTGGACAGCTCCTTCCTAGTTCAGACTAAAACCCGTATTCACCACCCCACTGACATGGAAGCCCCCAGGCCCCACTGGTTTCTGGATTACTAAGTCCAACCCTGATGGCAGTTTGAGGCAGCTGCTTGTTCCTTCCAGCTGTTCCCCGTCCCCTCATTCCCCCTTCCAAGCCTGTTTAAGTTAGATTCTTCACAAAGACAAGATTCCAGACCATGCAGGTTCTGAGATTTTAACTACGTGAGCAAAGGGACCCCTATGTACTCATATGGCACAGAAGGTGACCCAACAGCCTGGGGGATGAAGAGGTTATCTGTGGAGGAAGTTGCCTCTCTCCTAGTTTTATCACCCCACCTCAGGAGAAGGTCAGATAGGTTCTTGCTTGTCCTCCAGGGTCTTAAGAAGCAGGGGGTGCATTCCTGAAACTTGAGATCATTCAAATAGCTGCCACTCCTCCGTTTTCTCTTCACCAAGCTGAAGATGCCCAGCGCCATCAACCTTTCCTTGCATGTTCCATTCTCCATACCTTTTGTCTTCCTGGTTGCCCTTCTAACCTGTCGAGATCCTTCTTAAAATGAGGCATCCCAAACTGAATGCAGTGCTCCAGATGAGGCCTGACCACTACGGAATATAGTGGGATTATTACTGCCCTTTAGAGAGCCAAAATGGTATAGTGGTTTGAGCACTGGATTATAATTCTGGAGACCAGAGTTCAAATTCTCACTCAGTCATGGAAACCCATTGGGTGACCTTGGGCAGGTCATACTCTCTCAGCCTCAGAGGCAAGCCTCCTCTGGGCAAATCTTAACAAGAAAAGCCCACAGCAGGTTTCCCTTAGGGCTGCCATAAGTTGGAAACAACTTGTCCAAAGCATACCAAAACAGCAACAATTTCTCTGAGCAAATACATGGTAACAGCTGCAAGAATGATGTTTGCCCAAACCTGGAAACAGACGGAAGCACCAACATCGGAAGAGTGGGTTGTTCAGTTGTGGACTTTGCCCAAGTTGCCAAACTTATATAGATTTAGAAAATAAACCAATAGAAGACTTTCTGAAAGACTAGAGATCATTTATGGGCTTCCTGAGCAATAAGAAATATAACGATGTAATAAATCTGTGGTTTATGGTAACGAGCAATTGTAGTAAGTTAAATTTAGTTAGATCTGTAATAGTAGAATAATATATTTTCTAGTAACCTTTTTTTATTACAGTTTGTATGGGGGGGATCAGAGTTCTTTTGTCTTAGCAATAGGTTGTGTTGTGTTTCTGATAATAGGTTAATGTTTTAGTAATGTGTCATAATTTTTAGTTTAGTTTAACTTTAGCTATATATGTGTGTGTCTGTGTATAGTGTCTGTACAGTTGCTTACTTTGTCTCATTTCCTTTTTTCCCCTTTTTCCCCCAAAATGTCGAAGCCAAGGGAAGCCGAGGGAAGGATGTCATGTTGAAGATGGAACATGAGTTGTAGAGTTGGAAGAGATCTCAAGGGCCATTGAGTCCAATTCCATTTTGCTAAGCTGGAATACACCTTCAAAGTGTTCCAAGCATATGGCCATCCAAGCAGACTCCACCACACTCCCAGACAGCAGCATATTCAACTGTCAAACTGCTCTTATAATCAGGAAGCTCTTCCTAATGTTTAGATGGAATCTCTTTTCCTGAAGTTTAAAGCCTTTGCTCCTGGAACTAGTCTTCGGAGAAGCAGAAAAGAGGTTTGCTCCACCCTCCATATGACATCTCTTCAAATATTTAAACAGAGCTATCATGTTTAATCAGCTATCATTTTAATGAATATAGGAGAAAGAACAAAACTGCTAAATTCTTAGGTTCAGCAGGATCTCTGCCTCCCTGTTCTACTGAATAAAAATCATTGCATCCTTTGAATGCTCACAGAAGGAAAAAGTAGGAGACGCAGACAGATGCCCAAAGCAGCTGATTTATTGAAATCCTCATCTTCAAATGGAAAGGGATGATTTAAAGCTCAGAAACACAGCTGAAGAAGATCATGGGTCTTGTAGAACCTAGGTGGGATCGCATTTGCTAAAACAAAAATTAAGACAAGGTTAAAACAAGGTTTATAACAGGTCACACCAGTCTTTTAAGGAAGCTTTGCCACTTAATTGAGCACAGCTCATCTCACAAAACCATCATGATCTTAGAAGTTCAGTGCTGGCCCAGCTTTGGCTTGACGTGGCAAGATGTTGTGAGGGGCTATATTTTCTCTAACACTTCAGGTCTACTTGTTTGTCAAAGACAGTACTGGAGAAGCCAAGAGATGTCCACATTTTACATGCAGATGGTTATCTGTTGAGTGATGCATTTAGGTCTCCATTTTTCTTGCTGTCTTATCTAGTTCTTCTAGTTATTCTAGCTAGGACAGAAAGAGAAATGGAGACCTCACTGTGCCAGTGGGAAGGGAACCCAGCTATTTCTGGTATTCTCGCTCTCTCCTCCACTCCTAGCATGAAAAACTTTCCTCTTTTGGGGGGGGGGGCTATGGATCTCAAGAATCGCCCAGCTTCCCATCAGGTCGCTAGGCTTCCCCGTCATGGAAAATACTAACATGTTGAATGTGTATTCATTGCAAACAGCTCTAGTGTATGTAACCATTGTGAAAGGGCTACTACATATCCAGCCTAATTACTGCTAATTGCTGTTACATTGGCATCCAAAAGCTGCTTGCTGTTACATTGTATTTGAGTGGGAACAGTTTGGAAAGTGAAAGTTAAGACTCATGCTGCTAGGATGTTCTGAGAACGGGATAGTTTGGGATAGATTGGGATAGAGAAGGATGCACATGGGTCACCTTGGTCAAGAGCACCAGCCTGGGAAAGTATAGAGAAGATAGAATTTATGAGTTTGACCAATGAATACCTTACCTGCTCAAATTTGTATTGATAACCTATAAAAGATGTATGCTGTTTGCATCCTTCTTGGCTTTCTTTCTTGCATTGTTCTCCCATTCTTTCTCCCCTTCCTCAAACATCTTTACTGTATCTTTTAAGGATCTGGGCTTAATGAAATCTTTGGGCTGGTGCACTGAATATGATAATAGCCACATCCTGACCTCTTAGATTGTAAGCAAATGACCAAGGGCCAGTTGAGGCAATGCTAGGCTGGCTAAAGCCATGCTGAATCTGAACCTTTCTCAGACTAGATCTGCCCCATTTGATGGAAGAGGGACCTACTTCCACAGTTGCATTTGGCAAGACAGCATTCCAAAAAGTGGCCATGAAACAATTTGCCCTCTTCCCTACCTTCTGACACAGCACTCCATTCCTCCTTCATCACACTCGCATCTCATGCAATTACGTGTGTTCCACTTGGATCCAAAGGTGTGCTTATTTCCATCGTACATATCAATGCATCCATCTGGAAGCACCGGTTTACCTTGAAAGGAAATTGTTCAGTTCAGTCACAGGAGTGCCAGCAAATCTTTACGGTGAAAGGAAAGTCAGTTTCTGAGCTCAGGGGCTGGTCTAGAAAAATGACCACAACACCAAGACCACCCAAGAGCACTTCCAGATTAATTTTTTAAAAAAAATAAGTCTCAGATTTATCCTGTCAGCTCCTTGTATGATCACAGAATTTTAATACCAGCTCTCCAGGTCAGTTTATTTTAACCAGTATAAAAGTAGAAAGAACAAGAACAAAGTATGGGATTTTTCAGTCAGTCTGGATGCATCCATAACTACAGTTGCCCTGTACAAAATTCAGAAGATCTTTTTGTCCTGAATTTGAAGCAGCACCAAAAATTGCTGCTTTATTTCCAGGTAAAGAAGATGTACTGAATGTGTACCTTGTTCTTTTAGAACACTTTCTGAAGCCTTTGGAGAACATGACTTGCTTTCATAAAAACAAACAGACGAACAAGGTGTACAGCTTCCAGATGCCTTGGTTTTCACTGATAAACCAGCTGTCTGGAGAATCACAGAATCATAGAGTTGGAAAAGACTACGGGGGCCATCCAGTCCAACCCCCTTCTGCCATGTAGGAACTCCCATCAAAGCATTCCCGACAGATGACCATCCAGCCTCTGCTTAAAAACCTCCAAAGAAGGAGATTCCACCACACTCCATTGAGGCAGCAGCAGATTCCACTGCCGGACAGCCCTGACCATCAAGAAGTTCTTCCTGAGGTTCAGGTGGAATCTCCTTTCCTGCAGCTTGAATCCATTGCTCCTTGTCCTGGTCTCTGGAGCAGCAGAAAACAAGCCCTTTCCTTCCTCTACATGGCATCTCTTCAAATATTGAAACATGGCTATCATGCCCCCTCTTAACCTTCTCTTCTGCAGACTAAACATACCCAGATCCCTAAGCCATTCCTCATAGGGCTTCATGGCTTCCAAACTGTAAACTTTTTTTTTTTAGTGGATCATGCCTTCCTGAAGCTATAAGGAAGTCAAAACAACAGTAACAAGGTGTACATTCTGGGGCCACTACCCATGGCAAGTGCAGCCAATGGAAGCTGTAGCCAAACTTTTGGTTCTTCAATGAATGTATGATCCTGGTGATAGAATTCAGGCATTTCTGAGGGTTTCCCAGGTCAGCTGGATTGAGAAATCCACCCCAGGTCTTAGTGTGAGTTTCAAAGAAACTGCCCGCAATGCTGAACCTGATGTCCCCAAGAACAGGTTTTACTCCTTAGATAGCTCCAGAGAAAAACTTGGAATCACTGCCTGAGAGATATGAGAGCCATCCATTGCCGTTGGCAGGCCAGGTTTGTCATTCTGCAGAATGAACCTGTTCCGCTTATGACCAAATAGTGGGGGATCATATATAAACTCTTGCCTTTTTCTGTTTCCATGCCTCTACAGAGAATTCTCAGGCCTCTCCTCCAAATTACAGAAACCCTGGATTGTTTACTGCAAACCATGACTATTAAAGTGGTATAATACATTTATGGATATTTTTTTTTAGCAAAAGCAAACCTAAGAATGTAATAAACTATGGTTATGATTATTACCATTTTCAGTAAATTAAATTTAATTAGATCTGTAGTGGTAGAATATAGTATGTTTTCTATTAATCAGTTTTCATTATAAGTTGTGTAAATGCGGGGTAGAGGGTTTTTTGTGTGTTTTAGTTAGTGATTAGGATGCTGTGTTTATGGAAATAGATTAGCATTTTAGTAATATGATATACTTTCAGTTTAGCTCAGTTTTAATTTTAGCTATACATATATATTGTTTACATAAACTTCTTTTTCTCTTTTACTTTTTTCTTTTGTAAATGTCACTTATCCTGCCGTCAATTAGTTTTTGTCTGTACGAAAATTGATAAAATATATTTTTTTTAAAAAAGTGGTATAACGCAAAGAAATATATTGGAAATTTCCAGAGTTCAGTGGGTGGGTAGGAAATGACGTTTTGGACTTTAGTTCCCGGAATCCCAAAACAGCCCTGGCAGTTTCCGTTGCCTAAAAGAGTGACATCTTTTTAACCATTTCCAAGCCCCAAACCTCCCTCAGCTGAAATGTGTTGGCTGTTTGATCATGTTACCATTTATGATCTCCACTTTTGGTTGGCTTCGGACGCAGCCTCCGTTACACAAGACCAGGGTCATGCACAGAATGGCGAGGAAAAAGGTGATTTTCTAGAAAACACAGGGTTAGCGAATCAGTTAAAGAGGTCTTCACTTGTTTCACACGTGTCCTCCTCCTTTTAACTTTGGCACTATCCTTAGGCCAGGAATACTCAGAAATGTTTTTGCCTCTTCCTTAGCCTACAGTACCTGATATTCCTTGACATTCTCCCATCCAAGTACTAACCAGGCCTGACCCTGCTTAGCCCCCAAGATCAGACAAGATCTGGCAACTCCAAAAGGGAATATACAATCGTTACTCCTCTTACCATCTTGGGTTTTTCTCTGTGCAACCAGCAAAGCTTTCAGAGTGAGCAGTTAACTCTCGCAGGAAAATTTCCTGCATTGTTTGCCAGGAATCTCCAGTTCACCATATTTATACAATTGAGGAGGAGGAAGAGGAGGAGAGGCTAAGTCAGGCAATATTCTAATGTACAGCTAGAAAAAATTTATGCAGCAGGAAAGCAATGTGTGCACTAAGAAAATGGGTTCTTGGTGTAACTGGCAGGACAGGCATTAATCAGGAGCAAGGTTATTTCTTAAAGCAAGCACATGAGGGTGGAAAAATAAAGAAGTAGCAAATGCAATAAAAAAGATTTTTAAAAATAGAAAATTTAAAAAAGTTTTTATAAGATGTTTTTATTCAGACAGGTGTTCGATGTGTGATTATATGTGGCCTGTCTGAGAGAATGTGCTGGATACTGGGTTGCTAATGAGTGTGTAAGAGAGATTATTTTAACATTGTTTTAATTCTGTTTAATTATATTTTAATGTTTGTATTCTATGACTTCTAACTATGTTTTTTAAGGTGTTGCAAGCTGCTTTGAGATCCCACCTGGGAAAAAAGCAGGGCCTAAATAAAGATAATGCTGATGATGGTGATATTCTAATGTATAGCTAGAAACAATTTATGCCACAGGAAAACAATGGTCTTTGTTGGGACCAATTTTCTGACAACTCCATTTGCAATCAAGAAGGTTGTGAGAATGAATGTCTAGCAGCTGCTCTGGATCCAACCACATTACCCCTGGCATTCTCAGCTGCACCCAGCCCTTCCACAGGATTAGCCAGCGCTTAGAAAGTTGTCATTGTTGCGTGCCATCAAATAGCCTTTAACTTATGCTGGCCCTATTAATGAAAGGCTTCCAAGAAACCCTCTGATTAACAGCTCTGGTCTGGTCTTGCAGAATCCAGACTGCGGCTTTCAGTGTTGGTTTTCATCCCCAGATTTTGCAGTGGGATGCACCCTGACTGATGTTTTCTGCCATTGCTCCTCAGGGTCAGTGCCAACATCACTAGTCAATGTCTCAGCAAGTTTGTCTCTGGCTGGGAAACATAGGCAGGCATAATTTACATTATGTTTGTGGAGTGATGGGGAGGGGGTCAGTGAACAATAGTTGTATCCCAGAGAAAGGAGGAGGAGGAGGAGGAGAGGGAAACTGGGACATTTTTAAAGCATCTGGAAATGTGGGATTGCAGAAGGTTAATTGGTACTGTCCCTACCAAACAGAAGAGCATGTTATTCTAACTGATTTATTTATGGCAGAATAAATCATTTGGACTCTAAGGTCCAGCTAGATTCCTTTTTTCCCCCTCCCACCTTTTTATATTGGAGGAACAAGTTGCTTGGAGCTAACAGATTTCATCTGCCTTCCTTCACCACTGCTGCACCACCGTCATAAAATTGCAGCCTCCGGCACGCAGCACCAATAGGATTCAAGTTATTTTATTAGATTTTAACCTTCTGACCTGTGAGTTCCAGGCAAAAACCTGGTTTCTGCCTTTGGGACTGACTGAAGGTCCTGGGCAGTCTTTCCGTAGATTGCACAGCCATGTGGAGATAATGGCAGCAGAGACCTCAGAAGCCAACTACATCTTTTCTTGGAAAGCTCTCAGCTCATATTTAGCCTTTAGTGTGAGATTGGCTAGTAAGTGGCTGACTTGCCCTTGAAAGAGAGTATGACACCAGTGCCCAAAATAAGAATACTATCTTAAGCATTTGACATACAGGATAAAGAAAGAAGTCTTAGACCCCGGGGAAGCTGTTCATTAATGGAAGGGTTCATTAATGAAAGAGGCACATCGAAACTACAGTTTCTTCACCACTCAGTGACACACACAGGTACACACCATTTCATCTAGTAGTGAAATTCTATCATTTTTGGGTTGAGGAGCACCAAGGTAGTGGCACTAGGGCTCAGCGTGTTGAAGTGCTGGGATTTTGGGAGCAGAATCCTGTTGAGGCTTTATGTTTGTGTAACTTTCCCTATGGAAGCAGTTGGACATTTTTGTTCTGTGTACAGAAGTTGCAGAAGTAGAGTTGTGTGTGTCATCATCCATTGCACTGTGCAAACATGTTCAGTTGTCTAACACTGTTACTCATCACAAGGGTCACGTAGGACAATCAATGGATAACTCTGCATGCAGATATTTCCCCACACTATATGGACGCTGGTCATTGAGTGGGAGGGACGATGATGTTGACTGAGAAACCCATTGGAGCAGAAAACTCCATCAGCCTTCTTTGCTGTTTACCAGTGACTCTTCCAAACATTGAC
Organism: Ctenosaura bakeri; assembly: GCA_948474755.1. NCBI lineage: Eukaryota > Metazoa > Chordata > Lepidosauria > Squamata > Iguanidae > Ctenosaura > Ctenosaura bakeri. The sequence continues at coordinate 339,795 of CAOLHI010001907.1, forward strand.
AAGCAGAAACAGTGGCTTTGAGGTTATCATCGCTCATCAAGAAAATGTGTCATCTCCAGAAGATATTCTAGGCTGAATTATGCATGAAATTTCAAAGAAAATCCCACCCGTGGACAGGAACTACTTGTACACAAGACAGAGATCAAGGTACAGGTGGCACTGCACAGGAAAAATAAGAATCTGATGGCCTTCAGATATCATAGTTTTGGCACCAGAAATGTACATTGGTAATGAGAACCGGAACTCACCTACAGCAACAAAGGTGAGACTCAACCTTTCTGTTTGAAAACTCCATCCTCCAGCTGAACGCTATCCATTAGTCTCAACAAGACTAGATTCATGGAACCAATTTTTGAATAGTAAGGCATCACAGAGGTGACGTTCATTAATTTAATGGAAGTGCTCTACATCTGAAAATATTCCTCATAACTAGCTAATAAAATACAGTTGCTTCAGGCGAGAGAAGTCTTAAGGAAGTAGACTTGCACGGCTGGAAGCGTCTTAAGATCCTGGCTACTGGAACATAGTCTGGTGGTATTACAAAAGCTAGATTCAAGCTGTCTAGAGGCAGGAGGATTTGCAGCTCTTGGTAAGTCTCCTTGCCTGGGAGATAATAATGCTTAAGTTCCTACATTTTAGTAGGATTTTGCCTTGAATGTTAATACTTCTTAGGAGTTCTCTTTCTGTCATTTTTCCCTGGAATGACTTCAGGACAGGAGGGAGACCACTTTTTGGTCTCTGACTTAAAGTTCCAGAGCCAGGAAAAATTCCTAGTTTAATTGATCCTCTCATATAAGACAAGGTAGTGGGGAAAAAGTGCTAGAATTTTGTACAAGAAAGATTGGCATGAGATGCACCGGGTGTTCCATTACATGGGCCGATTCCTCCCACAAGAACATGCAACTTTAGCTAACACTAAGTGTTGTCCTCCATTGGTGCTAAACTTGCATAATCTTGGTTTCTGGCTATGCTTATCATCAATACATGCTTGCTACAGCCTCCATACCCTTGTGGAGCGAAATCTGGATTTCTGTTAGTATTTGGAAGTTTGGAGGGTCAGACCTACTTTCTTGAGCCGCTGGGCCAAAGACACTACATCTCCACAGAAATGTTTCTGTCTGTGAAGTGATGCAGCCTTAGCAGTGAAACCAAATAAAGAGAAACGAGACCATTTTGGATGCACAGTTTAATTTATTCATTTTCTTCCCATAGATACAGAGACTTGAGTGAGAACTTAACATGGTTTTGATGGATCATTAGCCTTAAATAACTTAAACTGGCATGTCTCTTCATCGACCTCTGCTATGCATCCTGTAACATGTACAACACCACCATATCTAAAAATGAGAAACAGCAAAAGAAGGCATCAACCAACATGGATTTTAACTTGCAAAGGTCTTTTAAGGAACTCTGCCTTTACCAACAAGCTCAAAAATGATGGGCACTACCAGGCAGAGACACTGTCTTGTGAAATACCTTAGATGTTCTGCAAAATAAAGCTCAAGAAACCAAAGATTAGTTGGCTGAGCTCCTGTGACAAAGTGTTTGTTTGTTTTTTTTAAAAAAAATACAGTAAGTATACAAGTGTTCCTATCTTCCATTGTTTAAGAATCAGCTCCTTAAAAGTAGTAAATAGAAAAAAGAAAAAATATATAAAGGGAGAGAGAGAGAGAGTAGAAAGGACACACATGCAAATAGTTCCTCCTAATTGTCCTTGGTTGCTATTTCTCATAAACAGCAGAAGAATTTTATAATGAATTTTAAATGCTTTGTTCTACTACAATAAGTTCTCAGGCTTTAATTTTTCTTCTAATTCATATCTGAGGTCTAAAATCATCTATCAAGTCTGTTTTATAAGTAAGGCTTCAATCCAAAAACCTTACTCCTGTCAGATCGGAGCAAGCGTTTCTAAGGCCATTTCCGCACTAGCCTGTTAAAGCGCTATGATTCCACTTGCAACATCCTACGGAATCCTGGGGTTTGCAGTTTCAGGAGGGGCCAGCTGACCCCTCCCGAAACTGCAAACCCCAGGATTCCGTAGGATGTTGCAAGTAGAATCATAGTGCTATAACAGGCTAGTGCGGAAATGGCCTAAGATATCTGATTCATAGACCCCAGTCTTTTACAAGCTTCACTTTTGGGCCCCATTTTGAGAGGCACTGTAACAAAAAAAAGGGGGGGCGAGGGAAGGTATACAGAAATGGTGGAGGGTACTTTTTCCACACATTTGGGGGGGGGGTCTGTGCATGGTTTTCAGCTGAAAATTCACATATTTTTTTAAATAGGGGATTGGTAGCTTTGGAGCAGTGGCAGGGGCTTCAGAGGCCACAAAAAGTCCTGGGCTGGCCACACTTTCCCCACCCCTGAAACAGAAACTTCCCAATGCTGCTGTTGTACCCACAGGGAAAGAGATGCTGCTCTTGCTTTGGTAAGCTCTGCAGAAAGAAATCTAACACGAGTGGGGTGGAGGTGTTTTGCCTACCTGGTACAGCATTGCATTACATTTTTGCCACACTCGCATTCCATACACTCAGCTGTGTTCCACTTATCACCGATTGGATGCTCCTGCCCATTGTATTTGTCGACACACACTTTTGGCACCACCAGTTCACCTAGTGAAGAAAACACCAGTTGGCTTTACCTGCAGTGGTGCTGTAGAGAGTGTAAGAAATTTGATCTTGTCACCCTTTCCAGAAAGGACTCTAGTCTCCATCAGCCTCTGCAAGCACACTGGGGCCCATGCTGGCCTGCTAGAGTCTCCCAGCAGGAGCTTGTGGCTCCCAAGTCAGTGGGCTGGATGAACCCACTCCAGACTTTGGATAGTTTCAAAAGGAGCTCCCCAAAGTGCTGCATCACCAAATGAATGATGTGAGGAAGTTTCACCACGGTCTCCTTTGTGGCTGAGAACAGAACAGATTTGGCCTCCAGCACAAGAACAAGACACTAATTGGCTCAAAAATGTCTTTGCTGCTGTCTTTTCCCTTTCTAAAGCTATGGAAAAAACATAAACAACTGAGCAAATGGAGACAAGCTGAATGTTCAACAAAGATGCAAACTACCCATTCAATGTGTCTACTGTTCACTGAGCCCCTCCAAAAGGCACTGGCTATCCTCATTTTACATTTGGCTCATTTACCAAAAGATGAACAAATCACTCCCTAAAATGTACACATCATTCCTCTGATACTTGGCAGTGAGAAGAAATTTCTACTGACTTGGTTAGTATGCAAAGTCACAGTTCACATCCGTTTCCAAAATCATGGCCACAGAAGTCAGAATCCTGTTGGGAAGGAGGTGGGAGTGGGAGAATGGGCTCCCTTTTAGATCTTAGAGCTCAGGCAGGTTGATATGGTCTGGAGTCCTCTGTTAATCTCCTTGGGTCCAGGAACCCCCTGTTTCCTTTTATCATCTTCCTGAGAAATTTCAGCTGACTGCTGCTTGGGTACCCTTGCCACACCCTCCTGTGAACACTACAAGGTCATAGGGGGAGCATTCCCTGCCAGGGTGCTGCTGTTCCCAGGTTGACTCAGCCTTCCATCCTTTCGCAGGTCGGTAAAATGAGTACCCAGCTTGTTGGGGGCATGTATAGAAATGTTTCGAAATACATGCTATTTGTAAGTTGTTCGCCACCTCGATCCATATGGAGAGGCGGGATACAAATAAAAAAAACAAAACCATCCTATGGAATCCTGGGGATCCATGGGAATCCAGCCGGCCTCTCCCAAAACTGCAAACCCCAGGATTCCATAGGATGTGGAAAGTGGAATCATAGCACTATGACAGCCTCCTGCAGAAATGGCCTAGAGGGTGCTTGATTACATTACCATCTATTACTGCTGCTGTACGTTTCTCAAGAAAGCAGGCTCCATGGCAAACGGCCAGCACGGCACAGATGACACTCAGGCAGAAAACGGTATTCTGAAATAAAGGCACGAGGGTTAAAATATTGAAGCCTTAGTACTTATTGTTCTTCTGTGCCTTCACGTTGTTTCCAATTTATGGCAATCCTAAGGCAAATCTATCACTGGGTTTTCTTGGCAAGATTCATGCAGGGGAGGTTTGCCTTTGCCATCCTCTGAGGCTGAGAGCGTGTGACATGCACAAGGCCACCCACTGGGTTTCCTTGGCTGCATGAAGAGTTGAACACTAGTCTCCCAGAATCATAGTCCAAACGCAAATAGCCACACCATGCCAGCTCTGTATACATTATTTATACATTTGTCCATTAAAAAAAAATTACAGCTACTCATTCCATTTTTTAAAAAAATCCCCAAACCTCAAGGTTTTCCACTGCTTTGAAAAAAAATCTCATTTGTGTCACCTACTTCCATGTTCTGATCCCACTTGCTGTGTTTCATCCTACAGAATCCTGAGATTTGTAGTTTGAGGAGATACTTATTTTCTGCCATATTCAGGAGAACTGTGACTCTCTAGCACAGATTTCTAGCTTCCCGGCACTAGGCAAATCAGATTTAAGCCAGGGATGGGAATCATGTAGCGGAGCAGGGATATGCACGCTGGTTCTCCAGAGTTCTTCCTTATCACACTACACTGTTATAGTGCTATATTCCATTTTAACTGCCATGGCAACACCCTGTGGAATATTGGGGTCTGTAGTTTAGTGAGGCCCAAGAGTTTGCTGGCTGAGATATCCAAGTGCCCCCTCCTTAAACTGCAAAGCCCAATTTTAGGTCTGATCCCTAACAGGAGCAGCTTGGAAATCTCTGGGATGGCCCTGAACTGGCAGCCCTAGTCTTCAAACTCAGCCAGTCTAGAATAATTAGTCATATTGATGTGATGTATTTACATGACAAAGATAAGAGAAACCATAGAATCATAGGGTTGGAAGAGACCACAATGTCCATCGAGTCCAACTCCCTTCTGCCATGCAGGAACCCACACTCAAAGCACCCCCAGCAAACAGCCATCCAGCCTCTATTTAAAAACCTCCAAAGAAGGAGACTCCACCATGTTCCAGGGCATCATATTCCACTGTGGAACGGCTCTTACTATCAGGAAGTTCTTCATTGCTAGGAAGCATGCAAAGTTCAGATTTCCCAAAAAACAATGCATGGCTAATTTGCACACCCTCTCAGCCCCAATAGGAAAGGCAAATCCCCCTGAACAAATCCTTCAAGAAAACCCCATGAGAGGTTTACCTTAGGATCATCGTAAGCTGGAAATGACTCGAAGGTGCATGACAACAACAAAATTCGGACACAGCTGCATCCACACCAATAGACAGAGAGAACAAAACAAAATGGAGAGGATGGAGAATCCAAGCTCCATATTGGCTATATTGTTTGAGAGGATTATGGCTGTTGGCTGTAAGGGTTTGTGAAACATTTGTTGAAAAGAGTTCTATGTTGCTTTTTATTCAGCAGCTGAGGTGCCATGGGATATCCATCAACATTCCAACAGCTAAGAAATGTTAGGTTGCCTTACTTGTCAGCATAGAAATCCATGGAATGGAGACAGGTGATCAGCAATAGAAAAGATAGACTGTTGTTTGAGAAGCAATGGTACTTCAGAAGTAAATGAATTTTGTGAACAGGCGTGTGAAGGAAAATTGACTAGCCCAAGGAATACATCCAGTCAATTTTCCTTGACATGCCTATTGCATTTTTTTTAAAAAATCAAATTTTGTATTCATAAACTGAGCAAACTGAAAGATTAATAAGCATGTTAATCTAGCTTTGAGTTAACTCTAATAAATTCTCTGAAGTTATAAATACAATGACCAAAAATGTCTATCCAATCCTAGGAAAAATTTGAATTGTCTTGGTAGTAGCAACTACTGCAGACTGATTGAATAGTAAATCAACACTTATGTAAATCCCATAGAGTTAACGGATCTACTTTAATTAGAACCACCAAGAGGATTCAAGACTCTGGATTCTACCCCCTGGGGGTGGGGAGAATATCCTCATTAACTGGATTTGCATATAGTTCAGATGTACTTATCTTCTTCCTAGTTTTCTAATATTAACCATGTGATTGGCTTGTCATAAAGAGAAGAGAGATAAATGCAGTGTAGCTAATAAAACTATGTTTCAGAGCAAGGTAGAGATATTTGCCAAGCTTGGAAAACTTACTTTTGAGGACTGTAACTCCCAGAATCTCTTATATCTGTATGCATTACATGGCCAATGGCTATGCTGACTAGGAGATTCTGGAGACCTCAATCCCCCGAAGTAACTTTTCCAAGCTCTGGGAAGTACCTTATCCTTGCTCTTAACAACAACTGAGGCATGCAGTTTCTGGTTTTTTGCGTTACCCTTGGAACAGTTCTCAGAACTTATTAACATTTACAATTGTTCTCAAATGGCTTCAAAATAATGTAAATGATTTAAAGGATTTATTATCTCAAGCCCTATAGACACGCTGGAAAAAATAATAAATAATAATACATTTGCCCAGAACCTTGAAATCTTGCAGTTTTCAGAGCTAAACTAAATTAAACCAGAGTGCAAAAGCATGGCTTTACTTACCATCTTGGCTTCTTGGCTCACAGCAAGCAAACTTTTTCTTGAGCAGAAATAACTTTGGCAGCCAGGAAGAAATACTTCCAAGCAGTATTTGCAAGGAACCTCTTCCCCAAATTTATACAAGCACAGAAGAGGAAGCAAGGATAGGAACACCTCCCTCTAGCATTTGTGTTCTGGCTGAATGAAGATGACACACAGACATAAACACAACTGGGAAAGAATTATTTGCTCCTGGCTTTAAAGGTATTTGATCTGTGGACAACTACGTGTGATAAATGGGAGACTCTTATTGCTTTCACTTGACATGAACACACCCAGATTGCTACATGATAAGCAGGGAATTAGTCAGAGAAAATTACCACAGGCATTTTTCATGCTGTACAATTACGGCACTATCAGTTCACTTCAGCTGCCATGGCCCCATCCTATGGAATTCTGAGATCTGTAGTCTCCTAAGACACTAGAGATCTCTGCCTGAGAATTCTAATTACCCATCGCTAAACCGCAAATCCCTGGGGTCCACCAGGTGGGACCATGGCAGTTGAAGGCAGAATCACAGTGCTATAATTGCTAAGTGTGAAAAGATACAGGGAGAACAGATGAACACCTATAGGACAAGGTTTTGGAAGCCATCAAAGAAAAAGGGCAGGAGAATGGAGGAACCAGCTCTTACAACAAGGGAGATGGCAACCATTAGCCTATCTATACTATACAGTCATAACAATTTGATACCACTTTAACTGCTATGGCAACATCCTATGGGATTCTGGGGTTTGTGGTGCGGGGAGGCACTAGAGCTCTATGGGTGAAAATTCTAAGTACCCCTCCCTAAACTGCAAATGCTGGGATTCCATAACCACCACCATTTCACAGATGAAACCTGGGATGTGCGTGGCCAAGCAGCACCAGAGTGTGGTCAAAATGGCAGAAGCTATTAATGGAGAAGTTCCCACAGACTAGGAGAGGCTGCAGCACTTTGCTTTTGCCTGAACCTGCTGGGAAGGAAAAGGTTCTGTCTCATCTTTTCGGCTCTCTCCACCCAATGCAAAAAACTCCACTGAATGCAAACAACTTTTGCAATTTGAACTCAGTTTTTGCAGCAACTGAAGTCAGTGGATGACAAAAGGGGAAAATGGGAGAAGAGGAGAGAGGAACTGGGGCATTTTAAAAGCAGCTGAAAGAGTAGAATGACAGAGGGTTAATCAGCACTGTCCCTGGCAAATTGGAACAGTTGGAGTGTATAGGATTCCATGGGATGTTGCCATGGCGGTTGATGTGAAATCATGGCACTATAGTTGGGGAGTGCAAAGGGGACCCAAAGCCATGCAACAAAGCTGGGCCTGTCCAGAGGCCAAGGTCCAAACAGGCCAAGAATACGGATGGAGGTGGCCTTACCCCTCAAGGGAACCACAAAAAGTAGAAGACTAGTGGTAGGCCCCACGAAAAGAAGGTGACTGGCAGGAGCCATGTTTGTGGAGCTGGGAACAAGGGCACCATTTCTAGATGCAATAGCAGGACAGACGAAAGAAAGATTTGAGGGGGCATGAAGGACATTTAGGCTTACTTCCTATTCTTAATCCCAGCTACAGAGGACCTTTTGAAACAACTGGAATATGCACAATTTCTAAGTTACCGCATTCTCATTGATTTGATGGGTGTCCATTGTATAAAATGGCAAAATCAAAGTTTGCTTTTTGGGAAATTTTTGGGCAGTGTAATATGTTCAAGCTCTGGTTGATTGAATCTGTGAATACAGAATCCATGGATATGGAGGGCCAACTGTAATAGGAAATCTTTTCAGCGATCAGAGTGAGATGAGGCTTCCTATTGAATTTAGAAGCGCAAAAAAAAAAAAAAAATGTTCCTAACTGATCTGAACTCTGGGAAACACTAGAATAAATGCCTATTTAGAAAATCGCTCTCTGAGCTGTTTCTTCTGCAAGTTATTTTTAAAAAAGAACCCAAGCCAAAATGTCTCCTAATGTATTTCACTGCCAAGACCTTTTCAGAGCACGCTCTTTCCAAGTGTTTCTTTAAACCCAATTACATTCCTCAGACAGCGTGCTTCTGATTTTTAAAACCGTGCTGGGGATTAGTGGAGCAAATTGAAGTTTTGTGTCCTCATTAACACTTCATGTTAATTGAAGGCTGAGGAACTCAAGAATGAAAGTGCAGCCACCTAGCTTTCAAATGAATGTCTCCAGTTAGTGGGAGTTTATTAAAACCTCCTGCCATGCCATCCTTTTTGTATGATTTCATGTAAAATAAAGACTGGCAAGAAAAAGACTGTTTAACTTTTGAATGAAGGAACAATCTTGTAATCACCATTAATGCTTTCCCCAGTTTGGTGCTTCCCTCCAGATTTGTGGTACTGCAATGCCCATTAGCCCCTGCCAGCCACAGCCAAAGGTTGCTTGAGAGGCAAAGGATGTGATGGAAGCCTCGCTAGGTCAAGGGAAGGTAGGTTGCTCCAGAGGAACTTGACTGGTTGCTCTAGGTGAGCAGCTACACAGGTTCGTCAGGTATCTCCAAGGGGAGAGTAGCAGTGTGGTGTAGTGGTCTGAGCATAACAATGAAAAAGAAGGGAGAAACAGTTTTAACTATGGCCATTTCCACACTAGACTGTTCTAGTGCTGTTATTCCACTTTCAACATCCTATGGAATCTGGGGGTTTGCAGTTTAGGGAGGGGCATTTAAGGAGAGGAAGAACTTAAGGCCTTTGATGCCCCTCCCTAAGCTGCAAACCCCAGGATTCCATAGGACTCTGAAAGTGGAATAATAGCACTAGAACAGTCCAGTGTGGAAATGGTCCATATGTTGTTATTTTCCTGGTATCTTTTCCTTTAGCATCACCCTGTGAGCTTTCATGTGACCTACCAGCAAAAGAGTCTCCATGGTCTAGAAGCAACACTCTGCACTTAACTCACAGAAGTGTTGACCAGCACATCTAAAGGTAAGGGATTATGGGACCTGTAGTCCAAGCTATCAGAAAAACCACACATTTGTCAGTCCTGATGAAGAAAGCAGCTATGGGATCTGCAGGGTGTATTTTTGGCAAAAGGAGGACCAATCGGTATACTTGATCGCGGCGTTCATTTGACTTTTCAGAGTGTTAAGACTGTAAGCAGCTCTTACAAAGCATTGCTAGGATCAGCAGCAACACCTGAGATATCAAAAGTCTCGAGAACCACACAAATTACTTCCTGAACTATGATTTTGAACAATCCCTGACTCCACCTTCTGGGACGATAGCGTTGCATGTTAAAACCTGAAAAGCAGTTGACTTAGTTTTTTGGTGTCATTGTGACTCCCTTTTCAAGGAAGAAGGGATCCTTCCCTCCATTGTAGTGGTTTTGCCTTGAATTTGGTGAAGTCATGCTGACCTGTTCTTCTTTGCTGAGATAAAGACTTTTCCCCATGTTGAGCAGCTGGGTTAGAGACGGGACTCAAACCAATTGCAACCATCCCATTTTACTTCCCCCTTGGGCACCCCACAGCATCTGTGTTCTTTTTGGACATGATCCATACCATATCACTTTCCCTCCTAGCTGAACACCTGCCTGATGTTTACATCCTTTCACTTAAATGAAGACATATGACCCATTTCCCTGCTAAGCTCTAGAAAGGTGTGTCTTGCTTTTTGTACATTTGTAGGACTTGCTTTTTCTTAGTTTCTTACTGTATATTTATTCAATACCCCACCTTTCGAACACCAAGAAAACTTGAGCATTCCAAAATACTGGGCAAAACTTTTTAAAAAGACTGCATGAAATTAAACATCTATCAGGCCTAATGCAATCCTTGAATTCAGTGCTCTCCGGCAAGATTCGTGGTATCAGGCTCCAGATTAGAAAATGACAGTCGGAGGTCACCTGTGGCCATGATATCACTTCTGTTCCTGGATTTTGTCAAGGAAACTACATTGCTGAGTCTGCACTCAACAAATACGTTGAGGAAAAGCCAAGCTAAAAACTCTTTGGGTTTCTAGTCTTGGAAATTTATTCAGCTGATCATCTTTGATCCAAAAACCTTTTTGAAACTGAGCGAACTGATGATGTGCACTTATATCACTCCAAAGATCAATCAAACTCTCTTGAATTTCTGCCTCAGCTTAGATAGGTTATTCTTCAAATGGATTCCAATCCATGATACTGAAGTTTAACATGTCATTAAATCTTTCTCAGAGGGAATCTATTGACTCCAGTGAAGGTTGCTGATTCGGTATTTAATCAGTTCAGTTACCACTCTGGAGCGGTGAAAAACAAGTCTTTCCTCTTTGATATGACATCCCTTCAAATATTTAAATATGGCTATCATGTCGCCTCTTAACCTTCTCTTCTGCAGACTAAACATCCTCATAGGGTTTCATGGCTTCCAGACCTTTCAGTAATTTGGTCACTCTCCTCTGGAAATGTTCCAACTCATCCATATCCTCCTTGAAATGAGGTGCCCAGAACTAGACACTGTATTCCAGGTGAGGTCTGACCAAATGTAGCAGATGTAGCAGTAACCAATCTGGATGTGATGTTTTGAACCAACGGAACTGACTGAACTTGGTACATAGGTAATCCAATGTACAGCACATTGCACAAGTCCAGTTTTAGGACTACCAGCATATGCACTACCATCTTTAGATCTTCCAGTTCTATTAGGGGACGGAAATACTCTGGAACATTTTGTCCACTCAGATGGAAATGACACACAGTCGTTGTTCTTCTCTTTATTGTCCGCCAAGAGGTCAGCCGCCCCTTGGAGAAGAAGATGCAATGCCTGGATCTAAACAAAGCACCAGATCTGTGCAGAGATAAACTACTGTGCACATCCTGTGTTCATGCTAAGCTTATGTTGATTTTGTGTCAAAATATCTTTTGGCAGGGCCTATCAGCTTTGTAGGTATTTGCTGATAAGGCGAGGGCAAAACCCAAACAGGATTTGCTCATAAACAAGCAGGATGGGGTTATGCCCAATGTTTCAAAAGCAACAATAACATTAAACACAGCAACTTGTCAAACAAAGGAGATGAGTCAATTCTGGGAAATGGAACCAGGAAAGTTATCCAATTGTTGGTTGAAGAGTTAACATTTCTAGAGCTTCCTTTGGACACACACACACACACACATAGTGATGCAAAATATAATTCAATCTATCCATGAAATTTAATGCTTTTGGGGTTGAGGTATGGTCAAATGATAAATGTGGATTTGTTATGATGATGCAGGGGATCTGAAATCCAGGTAGATCCATACATCAGAAATCAAGAAGATGGAAACATCTGTTAACCACATGTTCACAAACTTCAGCTGATCCTAAAATGGTCTGGTTGACCAGAGACAATTTCAGAAAGTCTGTGACTCCGTTGTTATAACAGGCTTCACAGGCTATCAGTCTGCTTCAGTGCAAAATTGAAAGTGGTGTCATGGAGCCAGCCAGCCCACTGAGTTCAGCTGAAATCCCTGCTATAACTCAGAGGGGAAATGGATTTTCCCAGTAACAATGTACAATTATAAACTATCCTTCTTCCAATCCAAAGTAATTGGGAACGGCTTGGCACTGTGTGGGCCAGACCTTTCATACTATAAATTTACTTTCTGAAAGGCTGGCTCTGCATGAAGAAGAAAACTGGTAGAAATTGCTTTAGGTCAGTGCAGCTGTCTAGACTTTTGGAATTTCCGTGGTCTCTAAAGAGGACAGGCGAGCGGACTGTGGGCCACGGGAAAACCCAGGCCATTTCCACACTGTACTGTTACAGTGCTATTTATTCCCCTTTCAACCTCCAATGGAATCCTGGGGTCTGTAGTTTAGGGAAGCATATGGATGCTTCTCAGTCAGAGAGTTCTTTGGCCTCAGCAAACCACAAACCTCAGAATTCCACAGGATGCTCAAAGGGGAATCATAGTGCTGTAACAGTATAGGGTGGAAATGGCCCGTCTTTGTGGCCCCCAGAATCCCCCAATTGTCATGTCTGTGCTAACGTGCTCTCAAAAATTTTGCTCAGAGTTTCGAAACAAAAGTATTTATTTTAGCAAAGCCATCAGAATTGGTTATAAGTTTTATACCTTTCTGTATAAATTTTGGCACGCATATCACAGACCGGTAAAGTCTTACATATCAAATCACCTTAGCAGCGCAGGCACTTTCCCAGGCTTACCAGTATTTACATACTTCTCATCATGGGAGCAGAGACAAGTTCCCATCCCCTTATCGTAAGTGTTCTCACCACGCCTTTTCTGTTATTCCGTTGTTTTTCCCGCTTCTGATTTACCTTTCCAAATGCCCACTGCAAGGTGACATTGAACACACAGCAATCACCCATTTGCAGCCTATTGATGCTTTGGATGTTACAACCAGATACATGGTTATAAGCAGCAATTAGAAGAGGATACGTATTCGCACTAGCAAACTTTGCCCTATCAATATATGCAGTTGTACCCATACTAATGCCATGTATGACAAGAGCTGTGCATCCTGACACCAGTCTCAGTTTCAGGGGATGGCAAGGCAAATCTTGCCAAGAAAAACCCATGACAGACTTGTCTTAGGATTGCAATAGGTCAGAAATGACTTGAAGGCAAACAAGAACAACGACAATGATTTATTGACTTTTTTGGCCTAATAAAAGAAAAATAAATAAATATATCTCCCCCAAAATGTGAAAACGTGAGAAACAAGACCATACAATGGTTTCAGAATCCTATATTACCCCCAGAGACCTCTCTTTCCCTCTGTATTACCTAACAAAATGAAGACTGAAAGTGAGACAAGGTGACTTCCAGCCACAATTTTAAGAACTAGAGAGGAAAATGGATGCTTCTAAGTACCTCCATTCTCCTCTGCAGTTCCTCTCAAAATGGTGTCAGGAAGTGATGGGGCATCACCCTCTGACACCATTTTGAGAAGGATTGTGGAGGAAAACAGAAATGGGTTGTGGCTTACTAGGAGACAGTTGGCACTTGCCTCCCATGCAGTTGCCCACCCCTGTTATAGAGACTGTCCTGGGGCATTTCCACACTAGACTGTTATAGCACTATGATTCCACTTGCAACCTCCTATGGAATCCTGGGGTTTGCAGTTTCGGGAGGGGCCGCACGGCCCCTCCCGAAACTGCAAACGCCAGGATTCCATAGGATGTTGCAAGTGGAATCATAGTGCTATAACAGTCTAGTGCAGAAATGGCTCTGGTAAGGGACTGCAATTCAAAATTCTCCATTCTACTACCAGGTACAGAAAAGACAAGGAGAACATTGCACTTTGTCCTACCTTGCAAGATCGGAAGTGCCTGCATCCCAGTTTGAGAAGGTCTCAGTGTTAGCCATTCACCTAACATTTCAAAATAAAGGACCGCCTAAAGCAGAGCTTTCCAAATTTTTCATGTTAGTGACACCCTTTTTTTAGTCGTGCATCATTTCGCAAAGCAGTCATTCAGTTTTACTAGCAAACCAGAGGTTAAACGAACCCCTTATAAGAGATACAGACACATACATAAATTGTAATGACAAAATGTATAGGACACTTGTTGAAATGTGTGGGGACACAACATATCTCATGAAAACCTTTCATATATTTTAAAAAATATATTATTTGTAAATAATAACGTACCTTTCCAAGATTGTAGGCAACACATCTACACATCTCAAGTGACACACTAATGTGTTCCGGCACACCGTTTGGAAAACCCTGGCCTAAAGAAAGGCCTCAGACAATGAGTTCGGTCTAGGGCAGAGTTTGGGGAAACTACTTTTTTGGGTGACTCCCAGGATCCTCAGTGGCTAGAGGATTCTGGAAATTCAGTCCAAAGAGGTGGCATTCCCGGGGTCCGTGTGGTGACATTCAGGTGGAACAGGCAACTTTTTAAAAAGCATTAAATGAGGAGGGAGGGAATGATTGTGGAACAGAAGCAAGCTAGAAAGAATCCAGCTTTTCCAATTCTATTTTTATTTATCATTTGTGGAAATATTTTTATTTTGCTCTGTATCTAAGATCTTGAGGCAGGCCACAGACAATCAGAGCAGCTTGAAGCAATTATAGAACAATTTGACAATACGTGCTCGGGGAGTGTGTTCCAAATGTCTTTTTATGCTCCTTCCGTGGCTGAACGTGAAATAATGAATCTTATTTTTGAGCCCTGCGAGTTCCTTTCAGCCTCTTGAATATTACTTTAACTGCCTTTTGATGTGTGTTGCTCACGCGCCTCACTGCATGGATAGACTCCACATGTTCCTTTTTCATTTTTGCTTGCCTTTTTTGTTTGTTTTTAACGGTGTGGCAAAAATAATCCAGGAACAAGAAATATCCCATGAAAGGAGATAAAATCAGGGCATTTGTTTGAACACGTCAACTTCATTAGGGCTCATAAATTCATAACCATGTTAAGGAACTCCATTAAGGGCAGCATATAATCTTCTCATCTAGGAACTTTCTACTCTCCTATTGCACTCCTTGCTTCTAGATTCTTGCTTAGCATTGGAATTAGAAGATGATTGCTGAGCGTTTGTGGCTGCTGTAATTGCAAAAAGCAATATATTGAGAGGCACAAAGAACACAGACATTGCTGATGCTCCTATTTGTTTTGTTTTCCATACTTCTTTTAATTCTTGCTGCCATTCTCAGAACTTGCTCCAAATTGTTGATATTCTTCTTAAAATCGCCTCCCATCTATTGCCTTGCTGCTTTGCTAATAGTAATTGATGGATTGTTAATTCCTGTGTGTTTTAAGGGGTTGGTTTAGGTGGGTTGGTGGGTGGGGGTGATTGGGTATGTTTTTAATGTCTTTTAATGTATTTTAATGCATAATGTATTTCATGTTGTTCGCCGCCTCGATCCATGTGGAGAGGCGGGACAAATATAATTATTATTATTATTATTATTATTATTATTATTATTATTATTATTATTATTATTATTGGGAGCCCTGGTGGTGCAGTGGTTAAATGCCAGTACTGCAAGCCACAAGGTTGTAAGTTCGATCTTGCCGGGCTCCAAGGTTGACTCAGCCTTCCATCCTTCCGCAGGTCGGTAAAATGAGTACCCAGCTTGTTGGGGGCATGTATAGAAATGTTTCGAAATACGTGCTATTTGTAAGTTGTTCGCCGCCTCGATCCATATGGAGAGGCGGGATATAAATAATAATAATAATAATAATAATAATAATAATAATAATAATAATAATAATAATAATAATATCGGACACCCAGAACTGAATGCAGAACCCTGAATGAGGCCTGACCGCTACGGAATACAGTAGGACTATTACTTCTATTAGAAAGCCAGAATGATGTAGTGGTTTGAGCATTGGACTATGATTCTGGAGACCAAATCCTCACTCAGCCATGGAATTCTGGGGTTTGTAGTTTCCTGGGGCCCAAGAGCTCTCCAGCTGAGAATTCCAAATGCCTCTCCCTAAATGGCAAACCCCAGGATTCCATAGGAGGTTGAAAGGGGAATAATAGCACTATAACAGTGTAGTGCAGAAATGGGCAGAGTTTCTCCTCTAGGGAAAGGAGAAACATTTTTCAAGGAGCCCAAACTGTAAAGCTTTTCCCTCTCTGAGGCCACAGGGCTGACTGTGGAAGAGGCCCTGTCCACAGACCTGCTAGATCATCTTCTGCCTCGTTCCCCAGAGCTTGTCAAAAGGATAAAAAGAACGAAAATGGCAAAACTGCAATGAAGCGCACGAAGCTGCTTTAATGCGTGTTGATGCTGAGATGCTCCCTGCCGGGCGCTGCGGGAACACGGCAATCACTCTTCTGTGCCATTAGCCTTGGGGGAAGTGTCAGTCTATCTGCTTGCATCAGGTGAGAATTAAAGAAAATTGTAGATGGATATGGGGCGGGGGGGACGGCGGTTACAGAACCTTAATGTCTGGTAGTTAGCAACAAATTATATCATAGATTTGGAAATGGCATTCCTTTCAACAGAATACTCTTGTAGATGCATAAATTATTTTCCTCTCACAGATAGGCCTCCTGCTGTCCTGGCTACAAGTTGCAGCGATAATCGAACACCAGCTGCTAAAAGCCAGAAGGGTGACTGATGGTTGCTGTGTCGGTGAGGTGTAGAATCTGTTCCTGGTTTTAGTCTGAACTTTAAGAGAGCTCTCTAATCCCAGAACTTTAGATGGGGGCTGGTGTCCTGGTCAGTAGTTATGAGAACATAAGCTGGATTTAAAGTCTTGTCACTTCTGGGTTATGGTCGTTATTGACCAAATGTGATCCCACCCCCAACCTACCTTTTCAGCCAGACAACATGTTCTTGACAAGCCCTGTGAGTGGGACAGTGCTGCTGGCATCTTTGCCCAGGACCCAGGTCTTCAGAAGCCCCTAGGCTGAGGTTCTACCCAGCTGCAAAGGTAGTTTTAGAGGAGTGGCATTGTCAGATGTAACAATGGACTTCTCTCACCATAGTTCCATCTGGCAATGCAGGGTTTTGCCCTGTGCCTTTAAAGTTCAGACTCCAACCCAGAGTGGATTCACTGCTCCACAGACAGGGAAGCCTGCAACTAGTGCTCCTGGAAGAGACTGATTGCATGCACGTGCAGTGGATTTCTGAACGCTCTGATCTCCAGCCCCTCAGAAACACTTGCAGTCAGGTTAAAAGGGTAGACTTTTGTGTAGAAGGGGACCATCAGTTGTAAACCTGGTCACAGAGCTCCTTCATCCTTGGCCATTTCCACCCTACACTGTTATAGTGCTATTATTCCACTTTCAACCTCCTGTGGAATCCTGGGATTTGCAATTTAGGGAGGTGCCTTTAGACTTCTCATCCAGAGCGCTCTTTGGCCTCAGCAAACTACAAACCCCAGAATTCCACAGGATGTTGAAAGTGGAATAATAGCACTATAACAGTGCAGGGCGGAAATGGCCCTGATGATGATGATGATGATGATGATGATGATGATGATGATGATGATGATGCAGGATCTCGCATTATTGTGTGTTTTCCACTCAAAATCCACTAGTGTGGGGGGGAAATGCAGCACGCTTTGTAGTCAACCGAGCGGATAAAAGCACCTCCTCTGCTGAAACACCTGCAGGGTGGATTACTTTTGCTTCATGCATCATTACGCAGAATTTGACCTGCCCAGGAACAGAACCGGGCTATGCATGCGATTCGTGATCATTATTGACACACTTTGTGCGAGAAAGATAAATTGCCCCATCACTCCACAGCCCATACATCTCAGCCTTTTGTTTTCACAAGTCCTTGCAGGCTGTTGATTTAACTTCAAGCCTTGCAGATCCAGGTGATGACCAAAGGTGGTTCAGTTACACATTTAATCTTCTTATTCAGTGAGCAACAATGTTTGCTTTCTTGCAGAGGATTTCCATTTTTATTTTTTTGCCATGAAATGTTCAGGTATAACCCAAACGTGTAATAGTGGAGAGCTTTCTATATTTACCCAGGCTGTTCTTTAGCAGTCTTTTGCTTGCTTTCCTATGGCTCTTTTGAAAGGATCCTGGCACTGGTTTTACATGGTTCTTAGCAGCTACTGAAGTGGTCGCAGTTCTGCTATTTCAGATAGTTGCTGTTTCCCCCCCACACACACACACCTTTATTTTAGTTTTTCAGGCTCTTTGCTCTATCATTTGAAGAGCTGGGTACAACAAACAGATTTAAACACATACATAAATACATACATAGAAACCAGACCATGACACTGTGGCTACATTTGGGATTTAAGCTTGGAGCTTTTAGGTTCACAAAGAAACTGGGATACATGTGGCCAAGCAATGTCGAAGTGTGACCAAGGTTGCAAAAGTTATTAATGAGCAAGGAGAGATTGCAGAAATTTGCTTTTGCCTGAGCCTACTAGAAAGGACACGACTCTGCTCCTTCTTCTTGTCTCCCTGCTGCTGAATTAACTGAATAAAAAAAAAAAAAAACTTTTTGCACTTTGAACTCCATTTACAGCAATTCAAGTAAGACCAGGATGAAGGACATATGTGGCAGGAACAGAGGAAAACTGGGACATTTTAAAAATAGCTGAAAAGGTGGGAAGGCAGAGTATGAATTAGGACTGTCCCTGCCAACCCAGGACATTTGGAAGGCATGGTATGTACAACCCATTAAACAATCATATGTACAGCACATCTGTGATCTGGAAATGAATGCATACTTCATAACCATCTGTCTATTCTGTTTGGGGGGGGGTTCACCTGTAGAGACTTGATACTTATTCTGTGGCCCACACACCAATAAGCTCATCCTAGCCACATTCACTAGAAACATGTTTTTTTCTTTCCAGTGAAAGCTGATTCTCAGACCATCAAATGTTCCACCCAACATCACATGCATGTTTTTTTATTCACTGCACAGCCACAGAATCAGTCACTCCATAAAGCTTAGGTCGCACCTGCTCTAGTAGGCACTCCATCCAGCCAGACTGAGTCCTGGTCGATCTTAATCGCTCAGTGCTCCTGGATCATACAATCTGCCATTTCTGTTTTTCACCTTTTCCTGCATTAACTGCTTGAGAGATGCCATGATGGTGTCAGTAGCTGGAAGAATGTAGCAAGGCTAGTCCATAAGATGCTAGAGACTGTCAGCCATGGAGCAACAGAAATGTGAAGCTAAAAAGTCATCAGATCGAAGTCTGGCAATGTAAGCAAAGGCAGCATTCAGGAGGAACGTGCAAGGCTTTAGTGGAAAAGCTGCCCAAAGCTTCATAAGATGGCCCTTCTCAGATCCCACAGACATCAACCATCATTACCGCTTCTAGTGTGTTGGTCCCTCTCAGATGTTTTTGGATGGCCAGCTTCCACAATCCATTTATGTTACGGTTTCTGTTAGCTACATACAACCCAGCATTTCAGAGATGAAAACTGGGACACATATGGCCAAGCAACATCAGACTGTGCTCAAGATGGCAAAAGTTATTAATGAGGAAGAACACACAAGATAGGGGATGCTGCAACAGTTTGCTTTTGCCTGAGCCTCCTGAAAAGGGCAAAATTCCAACCCCTCTTCTCCTCTCCGCTTTGCTGAATTAACTGAGTACAAACTAATTTGCACTTTGAACTCAATTTGCAGCAATTGCAGTATGCTGAGGACTAATGGGAAAGCAGGAGAAAGAGAGAGAAACTGGGGCATTTTTAAAGCGGCTGCAAAAATAGGATGGTAGAGAATTAATTGGGACTGTCTCTGCCACACTGGGCCAGTTGGAGGGTATGGAGCTAACAACTGGCAGTGGGAGTTTGCAGCAATGGGAGTAAGCCAAAGATCAAGGAAGAAAGTGGGAGGGTGGAGAACCTTGAACATTTTAAATACAACTGAAAAAATGAGATAGCAAAGAATTAATCAGGACTTTGCAGCCAAATAGGGCCAGTTGGAGGGTATGTAGCTTTATGGGCTAGGATTGATAGGAACTGTTGTGGGTCCTAAACATGTCTGGTAATGTACAGTGTCCCCCATCTCACTTAACTTGTGTTTGTATAACACTTTTCTTGGTCTCCTCTATAGGCCTTCGGCAGCATTTGGAAGGAAAAAAAATCAATTTGCAGAGGACAGCAAAGGTTGGCCCTTCAAGGTCCCTTGCCCCCCTAGTCTCCAGCAGTTGCCCGTCTCTGCTATGGTCCATTATCTTTCATTCTCTTGCTTGATACAACACAGCAAAGTGTGGCTTTGATTCCAAAACAGCATTGAGGGAGGCCGGTATTGTCTGGAGAAGGTATTTCACCAATACTGTTTGTCTCCCTTTGTTCTAAGTAGCTTCATGTATCTGTCTTCTCCCAAGCTTGGCTGGCTCCATGGTAAGTCATGATCTTGTCAATGTCCTCTAAGCCAAGGCCAGGACACTTGTGTGGGGCACCACGGGAGAAGAGAGGAGCGGTGTTCTGCGTGTGCTGTGAGGATGTCGAATTGGAAGAGGTTGCCTGGGCAAAGATTTTGTTGCACATGCCAAAGCTGACGGGGCCCTGTGATTGCTCAGAGTAAGCCTCCTGGTGCTTCATCTCCTGAGAGCAAAGCTGGAACTTAAAGGCTGCCTGGAAACCCCTCCGGAAGTTCTCATTGTAGTAGCCATAGATGACGGGGTTGATGCTGCTGTTGGAGAAGGCCAGCCAGTGGGCAAAAGGAAAGAAGTAACCGGTCAACAGGTCCAGATGTTCATCAGCCAGACTGGTATAATCCACCAACAGCATCAGAGTCCACAAGGGCAGCCAAGAGATCATGAAGAGGAGAGCTACCAAGATGAGCATCTTGATCACCTTGATTCTCTTCTTGCAGGTGCCGTTGGCTCTGGCAGAGCAAGACGGGTTTGCAGTGATGGGCGCAGTGGAGCTGCAGAGCTTCAGGCAGACCCTTCCGTACATGAATACGATCAGCGTCAAGGGCACCAGGTAAATATGGATGAAAAGGATGGTGGTATAGAGCTTCCTCATGTTGTTGTCTGACCAGGCTTCATAGCAGGCGTACAGTGGGTACGTGGTGTTCTTGCTGTTGCTGAGCACCATATAGTGGTCTTCCATGCGGCTGACGGTGAGCATGATGGCGGATGGACACATGATGGCTATGGCCAGGAGCCACACCACGACAATGACCACCATGGCCTTCAGAAGACTGAGCCTCTCTCGGAAGGGCAGGATGATGCAGTGGAATCTGGAGGAGAAGGAAAAAGGCTCTTTGTGAAATGTCAAATCTCACTCCATAGTTTTATGACAGCCTTTCTCTAATCGGCACCCTATTCTGTGAGCTGTTGTCTTTAAAACATCATTTTTCCAAGCTATAGATATGGGTACAATACACATTGTTTGACCACATTTGAACAAGTAGGGATTATAGCTTTGTTACTGGAGTAGTGTGTGTGCACTTTCCACAATGACAGTAGACCGCCAGGAATACCAGGGGATTTTACACAATCATATTTTTCACTGGATCAACTTAATTTGCACAATTTGAACTGATCACAAAGTAGCTATGTTTCTCAGAACATTTCTGAACATTTGTGAAACATTTCTCAGCTCAAAAAAAAAAAAGTTTCCCATGTTTGGAACAGGGGCATACAAAGTACATACAAAATGTGAATGTCTGGGAAAGATGTATCCAAAAATTTGTTTATTAGAAAAAACTGCAGACAAAATGTGCCTGTTGCAAAGAAAATTGCATGCAAAAATGAAGATGAATTTTTATGTCACTCATTATAACCAAAAAATATATATATATCAGAATGATGTGGAAGCTGAGTACAATCAGTTTATGATGAAAAGATTTGAAAACATATATTGGCCACATCTAGATACATACATATAACCCCCATGTGCATAGCTCCTTTCTTTCAATCAGACACTACTAGCTCAGAGATACTGGGTGCGAAACAAGGGCCATTTCCGCAATGCACTCTTACAGCACGATTATTCTACTTTCAACATCCTGTGGTATCCTGGGATTTGCAATTTTAGGGAGGGACCAGCCAGGCCCTCCCTAAACTGCAAACCCCGGGATACCATGGGATGTTGAAAGTGGAATAATTGCGCTATAAAAGTGTAGTGCAGAAATGGCCAAGATCTTCCTTATTCTTTGCAAAGCCCACAAGGAAAAAAACAAGGAGATCTGAGCCTTACCTGTCCATGGCTATCGCCACAAGGGTAAAGACTGAGGCTGAAACAGACATCCCTTGGACCAAGCCACTCATTGTGCAGACAACCTGGTTGAATGGCCAGCCTGTTGTGCAAAGATGAACAGATCAAGCAAATATTAAGGAAGCATTTGGGGATTTGCAAAGAGCATCGTTGCCCTTGGTGTGCTCATTATCACAGGTAATGTTCACCCCTTGGGGCCTAGTTGATTTCATCCAAACCTGTACGTGTGCATGCTTTCAAATTGTCTTAATTGGTTTTAAAAAGCATCTTTTTTAATCTCTGCAATTGTTTGATATGGTTTTGATTTGTTTAAACTTTTTCTTGCTGTTTCCTATTGTTTCGAACAGCTTGCATTGATTTTTATCACACATTACTCTGAGATCCTTGAATGTAGGCTTAAAATATAGATTCATTCATTCATTTCATTTCATTAATTAAGCCCTCTTCTAAGAAAAGTAGAGCTTTCTAATGACATTTTGATAAAAGCTCATCCATTAAGCAACAGAGGGAATCCAATAAGTTTATTAATTGGTGCAAACTTCTGGGCTCAAAGCATTTTTTAATTGCTTAGGTCATTAATCTCTCCTTGGAAGAGGACTCTCTGCATGTCAGACCTCTTTGCAGTTTCAGCTAAGTAGGGATGCCAGAGTATCCAAAGGCCATTCTTGATAAGGCCAAAAGTAAGAACGGAACACATGAGAACCAACCAAACTCTGACTGGTTCAAATACCTTAAACTGAAATTAATTTTTTTCTTTAAATCGTATTCCCACAGCCTCAGCACAGCCAAGAATAAGAAAGGAAAGAAGTCACAGAGGTGAGAGTTCAGGCTTCCTCAGGATCAGACTAGAAGCAAATTTAACTGTGTGCTTAGCAAGCATAACTTCTTTTAAAAATTAATGTTAGGCATGATTTCCATCAGAAGTGCACTGTTCAGGGAGGGGAGGTTTACCCCTTCTCCCTACTCTAGCATGAAAAGCCTGAAGTAAAACCTCTTGGATTCTTTTAATACAGGAGTGGGGCCACGTGGGGCCCTTGGATCCCACTTTTGCAGCTCTCAAAGCTGCCCACCAGCCCCCCAAAGCCCATCCAAACCACCTTTTTTTTTTCTTGAGGGGGCATCAGTGCGAATTTCAGATGAATATCCCCTGAGAACCACATCCAGATCCACCCAAACACATGAAACCTACTAAAATACCTTCCCAAACACCCCAAAACTCCCAGACCTAGCCCCAATTATCTCAGTTGTCAGTTGTATACCAGTCAAAATGGCAGTCAGAAGTGGCACCATGTCACTTCCAGTTGCCATTTTGCCCCATATGTGGCTAAAACTGGAGCATTTTTGTGTGCCATTGGCTGGGTGTGGCCCCATGGGAAGAGAGAGATGGCTTCTGCACCCTGCAGTTGCCAACTATTGTGTTACAGTTAAGAAACTTTTTGTGCGTTTTCCATGAACAAAACTGCCACATGCCAAGTCAAGCCGTTGGTCCATTTTCTGCCCATTTCTTAATGGTATTTCCTCTCTGGGGTCTCAAATCGGTGCCTTTCCCACCAACCTACTCTGAGATTCTTTTAAGTGAAAATATCAGCCCTTTTCTAGGAAACTCATGGGTTGTGTCCATGAGCCGTCCATAACAAGCTCCAGAAAGTGGACCTGGTAGGACTAATCAGAAAAGAAGTGAGAGAAACTCATTTTAAACTGGGACCATTTCTGCACTAGCCTGTTATAGAGGGATGATTCCACTTTCAACATCCTCTGGAATCCTGGGGTTTGCAGTTTCGGGAGGGGCCAGCTGGCCCCTCCCGAAACTGCGAACCCCAGGATTCCAGAGGACGTTGAAAGTGGAATTATCCCGCTATAACAGGCTAGTGCGGAAATGTGGGTCTGATAAGCAGCCCTTTCTCCTTTTTCTCCCTGTCATTTTGACAACTGAAACCTAAAATAGCTCTTCGTTTTGTTTTCTTTGGTCCTGTGAAAAATCTCTGTAATCTGATGTAGTTCATTGGTGCTCCCAAGAATATCTGATAAGTTAGCATTTTCCTGTCAAAATAACTGAACAGGGCAACCTTGCCTTTTCTTCACAATGAAACATCTGCACTCTAAGCCTTTTTTATTATATATAACAATCCACCATTTTGAAAGGGATGCCTCTTTTGAAACATACACTTAGGATCATAAAGAACTAAACAAGTTTCCAGACATGAACTCATTATCTTATCATATTTCTATTTCAGTTTCTTTGTATGTAGATGAAACTTTTTGTTTCATTAAAATACACATGGTTGATCATTGTTCAAAAATTTAAAACAGGATATTAGATGCTCTGTTGGCCAATCTCTACCTCCTGTATGTCCACATTGATTTAATGTTTGTTATTATTGAGCAGATCACAAACATAATTAGTTAAAGGAGGATAAAGTAGTACTGTGGGTGGGGAGGATGGGTTATATTTTAATGTTTGTAATGTATTTGATATACTACTGTAATGCCGCCTCGATCCATTGGGAGAGGCGGGATATAAATTATTATTATTATTATTATTATTATTATTATTATTATTATTATTATTATTATTATTACTGTAGTGACAGGTTTCCATGTCAGTAGAGCAGCAAGTCCACCCCAGGCTTTAAGTTGTGCTTTGAAAGAGCTGTCCAAGGTGCTGAACTGCAACGCATTTCACAGCCCCACTGCTGCAGATGCTTTCAGCCACCACTATTTCCCTGGGAAAGGAAGATGAATGGGACTTCACCCTGAGTGACTCATTTTAATGAAATGTCTCTCTTTAATAGATCCTGGCTTTGGTTGTTGATAGGAAGCACCCAGCTGTTTCTAATTAGACAGCATTAGCAGCAGAACGGGAGCGGTGGCTCCCACATCTATTTTGTCCAGGAAGCAGATGGCTGCAGGATGTTCAGCTCTGTAATTTATGCCTATTAGTAGTTTATATCTTTCTATATGAGTGTTAAGATCTTTGGAGGAAGGCTTTTTCTTGCTCCTACCACCCTAAGTGTCGAGGATCAGGGACAGAGCCCTCCCAGCGGCTGCTCCCAGCCTGTGAAATTCCCTCCCAAGGACGTTCCACCAGCTCCCTTTCTCCCCTCTTTCTACCAGCGGGAAAAGAAGGCTCTTTTCAGGGAGGCCTTTGGCTTCCAATTCATGGGGCAGCCAGTGGGGCTGAGCAAGGATTTGAAGCCTGGTCTATTAAATCTGGGCCAGCACTTAAGATACTCCACCATTTCATAGCCCTGCGCAAATTATTGGCATCTAAAATCAGAATTTTTGTTCAGATGAGAAAGGAGCACTGCTAGAAGGGGAGCAGCTAACCAAAGAACTGAATGTTTTCTGTCAGTGAGAGCAGCTGTATGACCATGAAACTTTGCCAAAAGAAATTTCACATGCCATCCAACATTGCATGGGTGAAAACTGAGACATGCATGGTCAAGCAACACCGATGTGTGGTCAAGATGGCCAAGGAACTAATGAAGAAGAATGCACAAGCTAGGATTGGCTGCAGCAGTTTGCTTGTGCCTGAGCCTCCTGGAAAGGGCAAGACTCCAGCCCCTTCTCTGCTCTCCATCCTTAAATGAGATAATTGGGGGCAAACTCCTTTTTTACTTTGAACTCACTGGATTTTTTTTTTAAATGAGGCAGTTGGAGGCTTTAAGGAACTAGTGGGGGGGGGATTCAAGGCCACAAAAATGCAATCCATGGGCCATATAGGACCTCTGACTGCACTACACCTATCCCTGCTTCAGAGTAAGTCTTTGCTGAAGTCTGCTTCTTATATGATATGTTTTTAGAGCCAGAACAATCTGGAAAAGCCAGATTCGCTTTGGGAACTCCAAGTTGCCCCAAACACCTCTGCTCTGCTCTGCTCTCCTGGTTCTTTTGTCAAAAGGCAACCCTCACCTGTGATCAGGTTGTCCATCAGAGTGGTCGGGACACAAAAAATGCCCACCAGCAGGTCGCTGATGGCCAGGTTGAGGATGAAAAGGTTGGTGACCGTGCGCATGTGTGGGTTCTTCACCACCACCAGGCACACCAAGGAGTTTCCAGCCATGCAGGAGAGAAAGACGATGAGGTACGCCAAAATGAAAACGGCTGCTACCACCGGAGTATGCTGGTAGTAAGGGAGGAAAGTGCTGTTGCTGTGTCGTCCTCCCATCCAGGTCTCAGTCTTATTGGCCCAGATTTCCTTCTGGACAAAACTGCCTTCCTTCACTTCCATGCTCTTGGCTGCTGCCCGCCTGTAAAACAACCAAAACAGCTCTGTGAGACGTTTGGGATTTAAAAAAAAAATGCACTAAAACTAATAGCCTTCTGTATCGCAGTTACTGTAATTACAGATCTGTAACTGCTCTGCATTCAGGAATACTGCACAGTCACAATCCTAGCAGTATCGCCATAATCCCAAATGTCCCCCCCAAACCCACCTTTACAATCAGAAGCTGTATTAAGCAAAGGAAGTCCGTTCAGTTGGTAATCAGGGTCCCTGAAGGATGGCATAGCTAGTTGCTTCCCACCAGCAAATGAGGCTGGGGCAATTAGAAGAAGGACCCCTGCCTCAATTCCTCATCACAGCTGTACTTGCTAGCAGGAAGTGGCTAGAAAGGTCCATCTCCTTTCACCCCGATCACCAGCTGAAGGGACCTCCTTTGCTTGATACAAAAGCTCCCTGTTAAGGTGGCCTTGGGAGTGATCAAACCAGGAAACATTACTTAGGCCGTTTCTGCACTACACTCTTATAGTGCTATTATTCCACTTTCAACATCCTGTGGAATTCTGGGGTTTGTAGTTTCCTGAGGCCAAAAAACTCTCTGGTTGAGAAGTCTAAAAGCCTCTTCCTAAATTGCAAACCCTAGGATTCCATAGGAGGTTGAAAGTGGAATAATAGTGCTATAACAGTGTAGTGCAGAAATGGCCTCAGTTATGCATTTATAACTAAGTAGCCAAAGTAGGATACCAGCAAATTTTTGCCAAGCTGGGGGAAAAAATCTCACTCAGTATCTCATGATTGCATGTGGAATTCCTTGCTTAGCCTTCCATCACAGAGTCATAGGGCTGGAAGGGATCTAAGGGGTCTTCTAGTTCATCTCATCCAAACCCCGGCCAGTGCAGGAATCCAATGGAGACGACTCTACCACTTTCTAGGGTGGTCTGTTCTGCGGATCTGACCATCAGGACATTCTTCCTAATGTTGTATCAGAACCTCATTTCTTGTCATTCGAATCCATTGTTTTAAGCCAATGGTGAAATCTGGATTTCTTGACAAAGACCAGCCACCAAAAATTAATTTACAAAATGAATATTTCAGTTTTTCTTGCTAGGCTTCCATTTATTTGTTTTCATGTTTCTATAGTTCTCACTGCCTCTGTGTTCCTTTGCATTTAGAGAACGTCTAATATTTCTGACTCCCATATGGGAGCATCTGCCTTGGACTATTTTTGGTTCTTCGGCCAACTTGTATCTTCTCCTTTGGCCACAGCCTTCCCAAACTGAACACTTCTATAGAAATGATAGAATTTAACTCCCATCATCCCTAGTTATATGCCTTGCTGACAAAGGATACTGGGAGTTATAGTCTAACTGACCCGCGGAACACCAGACTGGGGGAAAAACTGCCAGAGGGAAACACGCCACTAGCAGTAATAAAGATCTGAAACTGTTGCTGAGAAAAATACAAAAATAGGAGAATCTTGATAGCTTCCAGGAGCTTTAATTAATATTTCTTGAATTCAGGCAGCTAGATACAGAAAAATGAAAAGTAATCTCTTTGAAAGCTATTACATCCATATGTAATCCCCATAACTGATTTATAATTTCTGTAGTCTACAGAGAACCACCAGCAAATCAGAGCTCGGAGCCCCTGAAGCATTTGTTTCTTTTGACACATTATTAAAATCTTTCCTCCTTTTCTTTCCACTTCAGAACAATCAATAATAATAAAAAAACATTTTCAGATTCATGCTGGCACAGTGAAAGCAGAACTTGATCCCCAGGATTCCATAGGATGTTGAAAGTGGAATGATAGCGCCATAACAGTCCAGTGCGGAAATGTATTAGGACTTGCACATGGTCTCCCAGTGGCTTTCCATGCCAAACCAAGGATTTGAACCACAAGACCACACTGACTTGAGTCATAACTGTGGTTTCCTTTGCGGGGCAAAAACCTCAGGAGATTGGGATATTTGGTGCTGTAGATCTCAGGGTTTTTTTGAAAAAATAACTAAATGACATTTCTTCTGACATGGACTATTTTCTGGAAATTCCTGGCACCGGCTGCAACATTTTACTCCCACTCTCAATTGCATTTCTTTTTAATTCAAAAACATATTGGAGCAATATGTTCCTTTCTCTCATCCCCCTTTCTTTTAATTTTTTTTTTTTAAAAAAAGACTCATAGTGCTGTATGCAACAGTGAGCAGGCAGTTTTGCACTGGAAATCTGTAACTGCAAATTGCATGGGAGGGGAGTAGCTACTGTTCCAGAGGGCAGCAGAATTCAAGATGTCCTTGACAGTTTGGGGAGCTGGGCCAAGACTAATAAAATGACTTTTGACTGGGGTAAATGTAAGGTACTACATCTTGGCAGGAAAAGATGAAATGCACGAATATTGGATGGGCGATGCCTGACTTAGCAGACCACAAGCTAAACATGAGCCAGCAGTGTGATTTGGCAGCCAAAAAATCCAATACAATTCCGGGCTGCACCAACAGGAGTATGGAAACCGTATCAATGGAAGACCTACAGGCTGAATGTTCCTTCTCTTTGTTTTAGCACGTATGCCTTTTCTGTTCTCAGATTTGGATACCAAATACTATGTGTTTCAAAAACATTAAGCCCCAAGCAGACATGTTATCCTTGCCCTTCCTAACAGCATTCTCCCTGTGAATGCAAGCGTGTGTTAGATGCTCAATCAAACTCCCACAATGTGCACATAATCACAATCTATCCTTTGTTTGCACACTTCCGCGTACTTGTATCAGAAATAAAAGAATAGCAGGACTTCCAAAAGGGATGAACGAGAATGCTAACAAATCAAGGAACTTAAACTTTCATTAACATCTGTGGGTCGGTTTGTTTTCCATCTGCAAAATTTAAGCTGGAAGCAAACGACGTGCGAAGGAAACAGACCTGCCAAGAACCCAGATCGACCCCCTCCCATATGGCATGCTTACCTGGACTTTGATTTTTACCTCTTTTCTTGTAGCCTGGGTGTTCTTGATGACAAAATCTAATTTCATTTGCAATTGGAGCAGACCACAGGGAGGTGAGCCATGGCGAGGAAGGCTTAGTGGTATCCCATCCGCACTGTTCCATTACCCTCTGTCCACATCTAGACAGAAAAGATTCAAATACAAGTCTGGTCTGAGCCTTGGGTATTGCAGGATGCAGCCATTGGGTGGTATTAGAAACGCTTGGCTGGCAACCTACTACTGATTTTCTTGCTTCAGCAATTAGACCTGATGTTTGCTTTCCAATGACCAACCACAGAAATAGCATCCTAAAGCAAGATATGTTAGTAAGGACAGTTGTGACAAACAAATGTCAGATGGCATCCTTTTAATGATTCACACATATGTACGTTCCCTGACACATGTGATTGTCCTTTTTTTGGCCATGGCATTAGCATCTTTATTTGACTGAGGAAGCAGAGCGGAATGCATGATGCCATTGCATGTGTGGTGCCATTGTGCATTTCACATGCTGATGTGCACTATGCATCATGCACTGCACATGCAGATGTGCCATGGAGTTTTGCAGTTGTAGATTTCACATTTGTCTGCATATCCAGCTGTGCAGTGTTACACTTCATTCATGCACAGTCGTCATGTAACTCTGTGGGTGTAAAGTTATGTTCCCTCTTTCTTGAGGCAGGATCTTGGCCACTTCTCTCACACTTTTTTTTAACAATCAGTGGTAGGCATGTTTAAATTCAGAAGTCAGCCCTATTCCAGTCACTGGAACTTACCCTCAAGGGTGTGTCTTGTTGGAGTGCACCCCTCGTTTCAGAACTGGTTCAACCAGTTGCTTATCTCTTGCAAAAAGCATTTTACTTTTAGGGCTTGTAGAAAAGTTCAGATCTAGCATTCTGTCTTCAGAAAACCATTTAGGCTGCAATTTGTACAGTCTCTAAACCCCAGCTTTTTGCTTTTGAAGGGGTGTAAGAAAGCTCAGATCACAAACTGATAGAATTGTATGTTCAACATTCTGAGGACTATTTTGTCTGCACCTCTTTACACACTTATGTCAGAAGAAAGCACCATGCACTCAACCATTCTAAGGAGTGACGTTCAAGGCTTCACCCTAAGACTGCAACACACCTCATGGAACTCAGTCTTACAAGCTGAAAGGGTGGCATTGGAAGCACTCTTTTGCACAAGAAAGAGTCCAAAATAGGCAGGACTTACCACCAAGGAGAGAGAGATCTTGGGAGTAATTTATGGAAACAAATGAAATGGGCTAGATGGGAGAACGTCACATTTTCCATCATCAAATACTGCCACTGTTCAATTGCCACCGAGTTTTCAAGAACAACTTTTCACTCCCTCAGAAATAAATTCTATTTCTTTTCAAGCTGAACAGTCAATACCGAGTTTCCTTTATAGAGTAGGCTGCAATTGATTTCACATTGGATTTGTGCGCTGAATTGTTACTTCTAACTCCTGGCTCTCCAATAAATATTAGCTTTTCTTCATCTGCAATGTCATTTGCCAGTAATTTTTTTTTTACCCCTTCTTCTTCTTTCATGCATTTTACTATGGACACAATCAGATCTGAAGCTTGCTTTATGGAGTCAGAGCCCAGAAGCATCTACTCTCAAAACACAACAAGGAAAAATCAAGCATGCTAAGAAAAGCTGCAAAATGTATTTGAACCCAGTTGGTTTGGACAGCATGCACTTTGTTCCTCTTACCTCTTAAATCTCAGGCCCTTCCAGACAAAACCTCTTCCAGTTATTCGGGTTGATCTCGAGGTCCCGAAGCTGGTTCCGCAGTCCTGTCTCACAGGCAAAAGAGCAATCGGATTGTTTCCACGGATACAGGAGGATTTGGTCCCTAGCTGAACTCAAACGCTTTCTCCGAAATACCATTCGCTGTTCCTGCGGTTTTTCCTCTGCTGTGTAGCCATCACTTTATAACCTGAGAGCAGGTAGTATGTGATGTCATTCCCTCCCACCCCCTTACCCATGCAAAATACACCCCCATCCATAGTCTGTCATCATTTGCATCATTCATGCACACACAAACAAACACCAATGTGCATAGGTCTCTCTCACACATACCCAGCACTCTCTGTTCAGCTCTGCATTATAGGAAAACCTTGAAACATATGGATTTAGAAGACTATTTTTTATGCAAAAAATATTGCTATTATTAGGATTAATGTTACTTTTAGTATTTCACATCCCACTTGTTGGAGAGACAGCAGTTTGGTGTAGCAGTCTGAGCACTGACTATGACCCTGGAGCCCAAGCTTAGACTCCCCACTCAGCCATGGAAAGCCACTGGGTGACCTTGGGCTCTTCACACACTCTCAGCCCCAGAAAACCCCTTAATAGGTCTGTTTCAGAGTTGCCATAAGTTAGAAGACAACTTGCAGGTACACAAAAATGACATCCCACCTGTCTTCCAGAACAGGGAATGCAAGCCAGCTCAGGAAAACTGAAACAACTAAAAACACATATATGTGAGAACATAACAAAAGTGATTGCTCAAGAAGTAATTCAAACTCTCTCTAGAATTAATAACAATTTAAAACAGGTCAATTAAAAAGTAAGGAACAAAAAGATGTTGCCCTATCAACTGTCCATAGTTCCGGTTGTACACTATAAACTGAGCTGAGGCACAAATAGTTTACATAAAAGTTTCCAAACAGTTCCCAACAAGCTGTTTGGATAAAGCCCGTCATAGTTAAGTGAAAGATAACAAAGAGGGAGCCAAGGAAGACTTCCAGGAAGGGAGTTCCCAAGCCTGGGAGAAACCACTGAGAAGACTATCTTGCATGTTCCCATTAGATGATGATGATGATGATGATGATGATGATGATGATGATGATGATGAATTACTTTATTTATACCCCATGTTTTTCCCAGGTTGGGATTCAAAACGGCTTACAATTAAAAGACACAGCTAAACCCATAGAGTACCAAAGTTAAAACATAATTAAACAATAGAAAACAATTAAAACAATATTAAAATACATGACAGAAAGCTCAAATATTCATCAGGAACACAATATCCAGCACATTCTATTAGACAGGCTGCATATAATCACCCCCTGAATAAAAATGTCTTTACCTAATTGTGCATGGACCATAGGGAGGGTGCCAGTCTGACTTCTCTGGAAAGGGAAATTAGCTTAGGCTATTTCCATGCTAGACAGTTATAGCGCTATGATTCCCCTTTCAACATCCTATGGAATCCTGGGCTTTGCAGTTTAGGGAGGGCCAGCCTACCCTAGGATGTTGAAAGGGGAATCATAGCGTTATAACTGTCTAGTGCAGAAATAGCATTAGTTGCGCATGTGGGGGTGGCCGGCAGACATGTAGTGAAGGAGGCCATTGCCCCTCCAAGTAAGAATTCTACCCCTCCATCATATGTTCCTTCACTCCCCAAATTTCTAACATTGCAAACATTGAGGGCATTTCTGCACTACACTGTTATAGTGCTTTTAGCCCACTTTCAACACACAGACACACAGGCATCTGGAATACTCTGCTGAGTTCAGGGCACTACAGCTTAAGAAGGACATTGCCCTGCTGGAAAACATCCAGGGAAAGGCCAAGCAAGAAGGTTAAAGGGTCTGAAGCTAGGCCCTATGACGAATGACTTAGGGAGCTGGCTACGGTCTGTCTGGAGAAGACAGAGCAAGGATACCACAGCCACCTTTAGTAATCTGAAGGGCTCTGAGGTACAAGATGGAGCAAACTTGTTTTCTGCTGCTCCAGCAAACAGGAACTGAATCAATTGATTCAAATTACAAGAAAGGAGAGTAAACCTTAGAGGAACATAATGGGATGCCTTAACACTGGACTTCTGCATGGCAGAGGGTTGGACTAGATGGCCTTTGTGATTCCTTCTGCCCTATGATTCTATAAACGTCTTCATCCAGCATCTAGCTTCAATCCTGGTACATTCAAAGGGAAGCCTACCTAATCTTAGGAAGGACGAGACCTATCCCCAAATGGTCTAGTTAAGGTGGAACTTTGGGGCTCATCCAGACGCCACAGAGACTCATTCTGCTTTCACTTTTTCATGATTAGGATTTGATTCCGAAAGCTCCAGAGAGCACACCTTGCATGACGTCTGTTTAGGTCCTACAAATTTAAAAAGAGTAAGAAAAAGAGAAGAGGAGGCAAGGGGGGTAGCATCTACATTTAATTGCAGTTGTTAAAAATTCATTCAAGTTTGCCAAAGGCAAACAATTGCTTGGCAGGAGGAGAGCACAGAGCCTTTGAGAACAACGAGGGAGTGGCTGGGGGAGAATTTGCACAGATGAGCAACTCACAATGGCCCAGGCAGATGCCAGCAATTCCCAAACCGTGTGCTGGGACACACAGAAGTATCAGGAGAGAACAACTCATCTACTCTGTGAAATAATTAGATAAAAGTCCCTGGAGGAGCCCAGACTTTCAAACATGTCGAGGAGGCTGCTGGCTGTTGTATTACTGGATGTTTTGTTCCCCTGATCTGGCTTTCTTTCAAATCACTCCCCGTCGGAGGCTGGGGTCCCTTGGTCTCAGGTGCAAATTGCTAATCCAGTCTGCCCTAGAGGAAATGCACAGGAATATTGGTCTTTACTTGTCTTGTTCTCATGTGTGGAAACAAAAAACGGCAGTAATTTCCTTCAAGCCTCACAACATAGCAAGATGTTTTCACATTTGCAAGAACTGTTTTTGTTCAAAATGCCTCAACAATGCAAACTGCATAACTAAATAGTGATAACGCCCAGTGGCATCTGGTGCTGACACCCATGTCAGTCAGGCAGTGAATCTGCCCCAAGTTTTGGAGAGCTTTAAAGAAGCTATCCAAGGTGGTGAATTTGTTTGGGGAATGGCATTTAGCACCTCCTTTTGAGTCTAGGCTAAAAGATGGAGTGGATTCACCGCCCCACTGCCATGGAGGGTAGCGATAGTTATTGCCTTGTTGCATAGACTTTTAAAAAACAGAAGCATTGAGTGGTTCGTTTGTATATTTTTGATCAATAATCTTGTCCATCTGTGTTTTCCATACATGTGTGCTCCAGTTTACAAAGCAAAAAGACACTAGTTTTGCTCAGAAGCCCTTTTGTGCAAATTGTGGAAATCTTTGATGTCCCACTCCAGTACTGAAGGTGAGAAATGGATCACCTCTTAACAAACACAGAGAAGAGGGTGCCTGTTGCATCCCTTTATAAATCACCAACCTTAGCTTGTCTGTTCCAATCAATAGCCATACTTAGTGGCAGTTAGTGGCTCCCATGTCAGAAGGGCAACAAATCTGGTCCAGGTTTTACCCTAAACTTCTCCTCTAAAAGTCTTTAAACAGAGGTTGGATGGTGATCTCTCGATGGTGATCTCTCAGGAATGCTTCAGCTATATACTTTTGCGCGGCAGGGGGTTAGCCTAGATGGTCTTTGGGATCCTTCCCAACTCAACAATTCTATGACTAGCAATCCTGGGACAGCAGGGCCTTCCACCACAACCCATGGTCTTTGATGGCACACATCCATTCCCTGTTTATTTGTTTCTCTCATTGATTTTTCTTTTGCTCCTGGGGAATACAAGGAAAATCGATACACCTGTCATCTGGCTTCTCTGATTGGAAGGAAACGTAAGTCAATGTAGACCGATACAGCTGTGGGGGATCCAGTGCCAGCTCCGCCGGGAAATGCTTAAATCAGGTAGTGGAAAAAAAGAGCTGCTCATTCTGAATTTCACCTTTGCAACAGGGGAGGAAGAAAAGAACAACTGCAAAACAAGAAACAGGTAAATCCCAAGATCTTCGGAGCATTGCCCTACATGTGCATGTTTGTATTTTATCAACATTGATGCTTCTTTTTTTAAAAAAGTAGTATTGAATTCTTAAGTTAGAAATAAAGAGAGAGATAGGAGAGAAGAGAGGTAGAAAAAGATGGGGGAAAGTATGACATTCTCAGGATGTACTCACCAGTTAGGCTTAATCTCAGCAAGCCAAATGCCTCCCAAAATTCTGCAAGTGTGTGTGCTTTCAGGTTGCCTGTTGACAGGGTTTTCTAAGGCAAGGAATCCTCAGAGGTGGTTTTGTCAGTTCCTTCCTCCGAAATACAACCTATAGTCCCTGTATTTCTTTTGTGGTCTCCCATCCAAGTATTAACTAGAGCTGACCATGCTTACCTTCCAAGATCAGATGGAATCTGGTGCCTTTAGAGCATGTAGGCCACCTCTCATTCCAAGGGACACCATAAGCCAAAGGCAGCATGAGGGCATATATGAACAACAACCGGGTGCTGGGATTTTGTAGGTTCTGGACCTTTATTTAATTCTGAGTTGCAAATCAGCCAATTTCTGGGTTTGGGTCACCTTTGCGTATGTTCATGCATAAGCCCAAATACCCAAAGGCCTGTCAAAACAAACTAGAAAAATCAGATTTCTCATTTGAGGGAACAGCCCTCATTTTGCACACACAGAGACTCATAGCTACATCCTAGTGACACCAATCAAATCATTAAATCCAAGACAATTTTGACTTCTTTGTTGCATATTTTTTTGGCTTTTATATTATGTATTATTCTCTAGCTCTTCACACCTCATCCAAAATATCCCTCTCACCAGCAGCCGTCAAGCCCCAGGAGAGTCTGCTGCTGCTGCTACCAATGGTGAGCAGTGGCAATTCAAATGCTGAAGATATAGCTGGTCTGGTCTCCAAGGGGAAGGAAAGGAGGGTGCACTCCATCCATGAAGTGCCTTTCCCCTCTGGGCTGAGACCAGCTTAGAGCTGCTTCTTCACCAGCTGCTTCTTCGTCATCTGAATTGCCCCCCCCATCTTCTCCCTACTGGCAAACTCCACCTCACCCCACAGAGACTTTGAGAGCTGACGGGGCAGCGGAAGGAAACAGAACTGTGCGGATGGAGCGTTATGCTCTACCTGCTTGAAGTAGGACGTCAACCAATGAGAAGAGCAGGGCTCAGTGATGCTGGGCCAAGACTGGAACATGGTGTGTACTGTCCAGCAGTGACGTAGACTCAAGTCAATTGACTTGGACTCAAGTTGGACTCAGATCACTTCAGTGATTTGACTTGGACTCGACTCAGCAATGAATGACACACTGACTTGTCTCGACTCAAGACTTGTATATTTTTAGTGACTGACTTGCTCTGCCTTTGGCTCAGTAACATAAGACATTCATCCAGAAACTTTATGATTTTGAACAACACTCCCATCTCTCTTTGCCTAGTGGTCATGTGATGATCAGGCTCAAGCCCAAAGTGTGGGTACATTTCTTGGAGGGAAACAGCAAATGCATTAGACAATGGGATTGAGGCAGGACTGGGGTTTGCTTGGCAGCCTGTCCCCATTGCATTTTAGAGGAACCTTCCAAAACCTTTCCTAATATGAGAAGGCAAGACTCACCCCCAGAGCCCACGGTGTGTTTCTCAGAAGGGAACAGCAAATGTGCTAGGCAACAGGCTTGAGGAGGAAGCATCCTTCCTTCTAAAGCATTTGGAGCTTCAGTAATGGGGAGTAAGAAGGATCCTAATCCCTACTTTCAAAGCTGCAGATTCTTTTATGCCCATTGACACAAAAGCCTCCTGCTTGGGGAATGGAGAGTAAGAAGGATCGTATTCCCCACTTCTGAAGCTGCAGACCCTTGTAAGTCCATTGGCCGCCCCCCATAAACCACACCACCACCTCTTTTATTTCTGTTAAAGTTGACTCCCACACTTAAGACTTGACTTGAAAGTATCTTGCAAGGACTTGAAACTCAACTTCAGACCTGAAGGTAGAGACTTGAGATTTGGGGTAAAAGATTTAGATAAATCACTGTTTCTCAGCTGCAGTACAACCATGATGTGCCATTTCTGGAGAGCCTCATCTCCTGCCGAGAGACCTGCGATTGTCACTCACTTTTCTCTGCCTTTCAGTTTAGCCTCCCACGGCTCCACGGTGACACAGTTTCTTGCACTGGGGGTGTCCATCAACTTGTTCATCTACAGCATCACTGCAACTGGAATTAAATCATGCAAGGCGACTGCTCATAATGCCAAGGAAAAGGCTGGGATGTGAGGCTCTCGGCTTGTGACAGCGAGTTGTTTGTAATGTCCTGGTCTTCCATCTCTTCCCAGCAGGTGATAGCATATTGCTTTTATTGGGATTGCAGACATGTTTTATGAACACAACCAAGACATCATCAGTTTGCTCACTTCCTCTAAGCCTGTCCAACCTTTTAACTTGGGATGCCAGCAAAATCTGCCCAGCACCTTCTGGTGGAGGATTTTCCCTGTTGCGAAAGTATAGGAGTATCGCAATGCCAGACTGCCTTGCCTTGACAGAGTCTGTGGCTGGCTTGAGATAATGAGGATGATGTGGTAGTGATGGTGATCATAGAATCGTGGAGCTGGAAGAGACCACAAGGACCATCATCCAACCCCCTTCTGCCATGCAGGAAGAACCATCAAAGCACTCCTTTTTACAGATGACCATCCAGCTTCTGTTTAAAAACCTCAAAAGAAGGAGACTCCGACACACTCCCAGGCAGAGTATTCCACTGTTATGAGCTGCTCTTACTGTCAGGGAGTTCTTCCGAATGTTTAGATGGAATCTCTTTTCCAAACAAGGGAGCAGTTTTGGCACTCACCCCCTCCACTACTGCATCCCTGTTGCTGCCATTGCTGTTGGTGTCCAGCAGCAGAGCTTCATGAACCCCCTGTGTGGGCTCAGCAGGACTCAGATTAAGAACCACTGATCTAGAACATCATCTAGTATGAATGGGACCTGTAGTCTAGGAAATCTGCTAGTATTATCAATAGTAGTGATTATGGAACTTGTTGTCTAGAAAGCATATTAGCATGACTGCTCTTCAGAGATTATGGGGACCACAGCCTAGGTCATGCACTAGTATGACCAATGGCCAAGGATTATGGAGCCTGCAGTCAGCATTGTGTAGTGGTTTGAGCATTCAAGTATTGGCCCTGGAAACCAGGGTTGGATTCCCTGCTCAGCCATGGAAACCCATTGGGTGACCTTGAGTGCATCTCAGCCCCAGAAACCCCATGACAGGTTCTGTTTAGGGTCCTCATAAGTCAGAAGTGACTTGAATGCATGCCTCAATAACATAATTAGAACATATGCTTGCATGACCAGTGGTCAGGGATTATGGGACCTGTAGCATCAGGGACAGCACTTTAGGGGCGCTGGACTCACTGGCACTTTGGAGCTATTCTGTATAGCTCTTCTGATGCACAAAGATGACTCAGGATTAGTGGGACCCACATTAAGAATCCAGACTCTGGTTTCTGATCCAGGCCTTTAAAATGAAATTGAAAAGAACACAGTAACAAGCAAAAGCAGGAGTTATGCACCGAAGCCATCCCTAATGGACCAGAACAGAAACAAAGTGATACCTAACCATTGTATGACCGCACACAGCAAAGAGAAGGGGAAAGATCTCTCTCTGGTAGCTCTGCTTTGATCATTGTTTCTATAGCAGCGGCACTTTGAAAGATTTCTCTCTGCTCTCCCCACCTGGGCTTCTTTCCTCACTCATACAAAACCTTAAGTAGTTTAGTGCTGGTAAATTGGATTGCACTCTGTCCATTCCTCTAGCAGAAACAAACAGCTTTTAGGCCCCAATATTCCTTCCTGTGTGCGTTGAAAACAGAGGGTTTTTTTTTGCTGATCTGCTCTGACCTTCCATCTTCCAACGAAGCTTTCAAAACAAAGCAGGTGAGCTTTCTAAGAAGTGGGGAGACATCAAAACAAAGTGCCTTGCAAGACCAGTATGCTAAGCACTTTGAGGACATTGCTGCTCATATCTGCCTCAACCACCTGGACTCCATACAGTCATCTCAGCAATTTGGTCCCTGTTCAGAGCTAGCAATTTGGAGCACCATGTAATTCTTCTGGGTTGCGGGGTGAATTTCGGTGATTGCTGGATAACTTTCCATGATTGCTGCAGGCTTCTTTGGGGGTTTTCTTGTCAAGACTTCTTCAGAGGAAGTTTGCCACTGCAGAGAGGCAGAGAGAGTGTGACTTTCGCCCTGGGTTACCTTTATTCATTATCCTTATTTATACCACATTTTTTCCTTTGCAAGGAGTCAAAGCATTTTACATTAAAAAAAAAACATAGCTACAAATCACAAAACACAAAGTTAAAGCACAAATTAAACAACCAAATAAGAACTAACCTATTAGGTTTCCATGGTTATATGAAGACTCGAACCTTGTTCTCCCAGAGTCCTAGTCTAATCTTTCAACCACTGCACCATGTGGGCAGCTTATATCCTACACACTCACAGGCCTCAAACTACAAACCAGATCTTGCACTACCAAGTTTGTTGTTACGCGGCTTCAAGACAACTTCAGCCTATGACAACCCTATTCTAGGGTTCGTGGCAAGAGTTATTCATTGCCTTTCCTCTAAGGCTGAGAGGGTGTGACTTGCTTGACTCTGCAGGGTTGCCAGATTGAAAACTGAAGCCAGTTCCTCTATCTTTAAAAGCTGTATAGACTAGAGAATTTCAGCAAGTATTGTTTGTCGTACAAATAGGTAACCAGCAATCCCTGCTGATATTCCCTCTTCTGCACAACAATTCATGGAACAAGCGCCATCTCCATGGTTCACTCTGGCAGCCTCAGGTCCACCAACAGGTTTACATGGCTGAGTGGGGATTCCAACCATGGTCTCCTGGTGTCCAAGGTGAGTGCTCAAAGGACTTCACAGCCCTAGTTCTGCCTTCTGTTTCAGCTCCTCCGGAACCTATGCACAAGAACATTGATGGGACTTTCTGCTCCTTGTAGGTTCTGTACCACAACCTGTGAAGGAAACTCACACGTACACCCCTTCTAGATAAATCAGACTACAGTGCTATTGTGTTTATTTGTCCTCCATGCACTTTGCCTGGAATGCATTGTGCTAAAAGCAAGACTGCCATTGAGCCGTTTCTCTGTTTCTCTCGCACACCATCCCGGCTGCTAGTCGAGATAATTATAGCCATGCAAGGCTTGTTTCCTCATTAATGCCTTGTAAAGAGCAAACTGTTACAATTCCTGATGGAAATGCATTAATGATAGGAAAGGGGAGCCTTACTCCAGCAGCTAGTGTTAAATAGCTCGGAAGCAGAGGAAAAATAATCACCACAATCGTTTACGGAGAGACCAAACAGTCCCACTTCGGTATCAGGTAACTAAAAGGAGAGCTGTCACGGGCACACACACTGCAGTGCTCTGTTTCTTGCTTGTAAAGAACCCAGGGCCCTTCCACACTACACAGTTATTTCACTATGATTCCACTTGAACTATCATGGTGGTAGTTAAAGTTCCAGAGCTCCAGTACCTTCCCAAACTACAAATCCCAGAATCCCATAGAAGGCAGCCATAGCAGGGTCAATGGTGCTATAATTATACAGTGTGAAAGGGTCCTAAATGAAGCAAGCTGAAAGTGTTGAGGGTTTGACATAGAAAGACTTTCTTCTCCCTGGGAGCAGGGAGAATTTAGGAAATATTGGAAGGATTTGAATTCTATTGCCATCCAGTGTTGGAATGATCTTCCATTTCAGGGTCAGGAGCAGAGGGGCACTGCAACTCAGATGGGGTGGCTAATGAATTCACAGCCCTGGCAAGTGAAAAAACAAAGACTTCTTGGCTCCTGTTAGATGCTCTTCCTTAACTTCCAGTGGTACAATTTGTCTTCTTTCTTATTGAATGCCGAGCTAGAAAAAAAAATCCTTTTCAAGGAAGCATCAGGCCTCTCTGTTTTCTGTGGCGGCAACAAAAAGGGCAGACTCTTCAAAGTCATGCAGGCAGGAAGTAGAACAAAGAAAAAGTGAGAACACATAAGTTTCTCGACCCCTGTCTTAGCCGATGTATAAATCATGAGGAGAACAATGTAAACCCATAAGCCTCCCAGGGTCACAATGAAGCACCTGACATTTTACAAAGGAAATTACATGGAAATAAAGGCAGATGAGAGATGGATAAATGGCTAGAGGCCCATAGGAACCCACAAGCGGAGCGCCTCAGGGCATCGCATTAGCGGCATGAAATGAGGAAGAAAATTTCCTCCAAAGAAAGGCGATTCAAATGCTACCGTGTGATCCCTTTTGGCCTAGAGTTATTATGGTGTTAAATCTCCTCATGGAAGAGAGAGGGGAAGATGCAATACTCACCCTTCCCAACTTTTCACAGAAGGAAACAGCGACACACATGGCCAAGCAACATCGGAGAGTGGTCAAGGTGGCAAAAGTTATTGAGGAAGAACACACAAGCTGGGAGAGGCTGCAGGGATTTGCTCTTGCCTGAGCCTCCTGGGAAGGCAGGATTCCTCTCTTTTTCCCCTCTGCTGAATTACTGCATATATTCATGCAGAAATCTAGAAGTTTTAGTCAAAAAAATTGACTCCAAAAACCTGGGTCGGCTTATCCACAGGTCAAGGTAAGCATTGTACCTTAACACTTATTGAGAAAGAAGTCCTCCTCTTTTCTGAGTAGAGTGGAGAAAGACATCCAGTCTCCAGTGGAGATTGTGGAAAGTGAGCTGTGCCTAAGAAGACATCCTTGGATGAGTGTTTCAACCAGTCCTGGACACCTCATTTCAAGAAGGATATGGACAAGCTGGAGCATGTCCAGGGGAGGGCGACCAAAATGGTGGAGGGTCTGGAAGCCATGAAGCCCTATGAAGAGCGGCTCAGGGAGCTGGGGATGTTTAGTCTGCAGAAGGGAAGGTTAAGAGGGGACAGGATAGCCATGTCTGAATATTTGAAGGGATGTCATGTCGAGGAGGGAGCAGGCTTGTTTTCTGCTTCTCCAGAGACCAGGACAAGGAGCAATGGATCCAAGCTGCAGGAAAGGGGATTCCACTTGAACCTCAGGAAGAACTTCCGGATGGTCAGGGCTGTCCGGCAGTGGAATCTGCTGCTGCTTCCATGGAGTGTGGTGGAGTCTCCTCCTTCTTTGGAGGTTTTTAAACAGAAGCTGGCTGGCCATTTGTTGGGAGTGCTTTGATGTGGGTTCCTGCACGGCAAGGGGGTTGGACTCTATGATTCTATCCCTGGAAAAACTTAAAAGAAACACTAACCCCCCTACTCTCTCTGCCACAACGCTGCTTCTGGCCTTTTTGAATATCTGGACAGGAAAATGCTGGTAAAATCTTTTTGGAGCTTCCACCCAAAGGAGCACCAAAAGAACAGAGTGGGTCGGTGCTTCTTTTAGGTTCTCCCGGGATGGAACGAGCTCTTACCTTTCACCACTCTAGTCAGAGAAGAGGATGGTTCCCTTATTTATTTTTTTCCTATTAAGAGTTAATAGCGTACCTTAACTTTTTATCAAAAAAGGAACCGTCCCTCTCTCTGAGTGGCAAAAGGCCTTTTTTTTTGAATGCCTGGGTGGGAAAATGACAACCAGGAGCAGCCTGAGATGGTGCTGGCACTTTCCCTCTCTGCAGAACGACTCTCAACTTATCCATGGGTCAGGTCTAAGTCCATAATTTTGGCTCCAAAAGTTGCCCTCGACTTATACATGGGTGTATAAGGAAACTGAATGCAAACTACTTGTGCATTTTGAATTCCGTTTGAAACAGCTGAAGCATCCTCGTATGTTTTGTTTTCAGTGTAACACCCAAGCAGGGTGTGTTAGCAATATGGTCTTGCCAAGATGGGGCATCCTCTAATTAAGAGATCTTGGTGAGCATCTGAGGAACAAGTGGCAAAATTGAGGCTTGTTGGTTGCTTGTGGAGTTATATTATGCAACTTCCGTACTCCCTATTAACGTAG
The DNA here is from genome assembly GCA_948474755.1 of Ctenosaura bakeri. Classification (NCBI taxonomy): domain Eukaryota; kingdom Metazoa; phylum Chordata; class Lepidosauria; order Squamata; family Iguanidae; genus Ctenosaura; species Ctenosaura bakeri. The sequence continues at coordinate 382,808 of CAOLHI010001907.1, forward strand.
CACAAGTGCTGCAGAACAGTGGTGAATGCACATGGCGGACAACCCACTGTGTAACTTCAGTGTGCAAGAGCAAAATGGAAAAGGCAGTGTGATAACCAAGTATCAAGCTTTGGTGGGGACATGGGAGGGGGTCTTCTCATTGGCTGCTCCCAAACTTTGGAGCTACTTCCCTAGAGAAATTAGGATGCCCTTCTGCCAGCGAGTAAAAACTTCCCTATTCGGCCTTAAGGAACTGACTGCAATGGACTTTTCATAGGCCATTTCTGCACTAGACTGTTATAGCGCTATGATTCCACTTTCAACCTCCTATGGAATCCTGGGGTTTGCAGAGCGGCTGGCCCCTCCCGAAACTGCAAACCCCAGGATTCCACAGGAGGTTGCAAGTGGAATCATAGCGCTATAACAGTCTAGTGCAGAAATACCTATAGTGTGATGTTTTGTTAATTTTTTAAAATATGCTGCTTTTAATGAATTTTCAATGGCTTGAACACTATTGATTGTTCCTTCCCCCAGCAAATTCTCCTTCTGTTCCCCCACTTTCCTAGCATTGCAACCATTTAAAACTCAAGTTGAGCATTTATAAAGAGCGTACGGGCAGCTCAAGAAAAGGAATAGGTCAGGCAAAGTGTAACCAGTATGAAGACAGAAAATAGAAGAGTCCTGGGTGTGAAAGTTTTCTAATATCTCTCTCCCTGCAGTGCTAGAAATTTAAGGACCAAAGGAAAATTGGGGGGGCAGAATCCTTTTGGGGGGGCAAATCCCCCATTCCCGCCCCCAACCACCAACTACACCCCTGCATCAACGACTCAACGGTGTTTTAGTGCTCTGTCTTTCTTTCATGACAAAGAAGAACTGTTAACAAAGCAACCTCCACACTTTAAAACAATGGGTTGAAGAACACATCAACTTGCATCTGTAGTGATCTGACATTTAAAACTGCCGCTCTGAGGTTTTTTCCCCCCTTGTTGTTAACAAGGCAAGCTAATTGATTCCAAAACACTCCAGTTAATATTGCTCTCAATAACTTAAATTGCACTAAGATCATTTTTCTTGGTAGGAAATCTTCAACGCTAGTGTCCCAAACACTCTTGGGGACAGATAGGAATTATATAATGCATTACAATCTTTTTCTTTATTCAATTTCTTTTCTTCATTACGAAAAAGAATTTTGTACCGTTCTCTATATACACATGAAGGTTTGGTCTTGTAATATAATGAAAATAATAAAAAAAATTAAAAATGTGTCAAGTCATTTCGTCATGCCAGTTCATGGTTAGTAAAGCTAAGCCATGGATTCTTCTTATATTTGAGACTAAAACAACTCACAAATCATGGTTGGAGAGGGGCTGCTAAACCAAGGCCATTTCTGCACGAGACTGTTATAGCGCTATGATTCCACTTTCAACATCCTATGGAATCCTGGAGTTTGCAGTTTTGGGAGGGGCCGGCCAGCCCCTCCCTAAACTGCAAACCCCAGGATTCCATAGGATGTTGAAAGTGGAATCATAGTGCTATAACAGTCTACTGCAGAAATGGTTCAAGTTCTTAAATTCTGATTAACACTATAGCACCATAAAAAGCCTTTTCCTTGTTAAAAAGCAATTTCCAAAGCTTGCTTTGTTGTCCTTTCAGTAGCAACAAAGGAGAAGGGAAGGGTTCAAAAGTGTGGGAGCAGCCACCAAAAAGGCCTCGCCCCACCTTCCCACCAACCACGCCTGTGAAAGCACTGAGAGAGAAAAAAGTACGTCCCTTGCAGATCTCACAGCTTGGGTCTCCTCCAAATCTCTTTCCCCCAGGGAGAGGTGAAAACAGAGCTTGGGGGAGTTACTTTTTCTAGCCCTACAACTCTCAGAATTCTGGAAGCATGAAAAGTAGCCTTGTGTGGGTGAAGAGTTGAATTGCCACTCATTCATTTGCTTCATGCTTTCATTCTGGCTAAGATATAACAAGACTCTCCTGCTAGATGCCGGCTGTGCCTGCCAGCGTACCGAAAGGCCAGGATTTGAATTTTAATCACTCTAACCAGCTACCCTGCCAGGAGAAACATGATGTTCCGTGAATATTAACTCTGATCAAAGCAGGCCACGCACTAAGGTTGCTCCAAACAGGTGCCAAGGGACAGGATGTTTCATGCAGTTGCAATACCAGGAATCACCGAGGGAGCATTTGAGGCAACTTCTCCAACTCAGGGCCAAACGCTGCATGGCATTTGCCATGTAAGAATATTTTCTCCCATCATCTAGAAGATATGTGTGTGTGTGTAGATAGATAGATAGATAGATAGATAGATAGATAGATAGATAGATTTTGGCCATTTCCACACGGGGTTTTTTAAACGGGGCAGAGCATCCGTCAGGGAGGACGTCTGCACCTGGGACCAGACTGGGTCGGACCTACTGAATGTAGATCTGCAGTCCAGCCTGCTCCTGAATGACCCCAAGTGGTGGTCCAGCTTGCTTTTGAAAGACCGCTCAAAACAGGTCTTTCAAAAGCAAGGAGCACGCCACTGTGAGCCTGCTCCCATATGTGGATTCGCAGGCTTGCATTGGTGCGAGCCTGAGATCTGCCAGGGGTGGGCTTTAGGCTGGCGAGCTTCAGCGGTTGGTTGAGACCCTCAACCAACTGGAAGCTGCCGTTTTCGTCCCAGGAGCAGTGCGGAGTGGCAGCCATGGACTGCTCCGGAGAAGCGTGGACCGGACCGGGGAGCCCAAAAGTCCGGTGAGTGGCGTCACAGGACAATTCCCTCACCCCATGCAGAAATGGCCTATATAGATTGATTGCTGGTCCCTGAGTTGGACAGAGACTGCAGTTTGTGGAAGAGAGGTGACTTGCGTGTCACTGAGGTGATCAATTTGCTCCAGATTTTAGTCTGAACTTTAAGGGAGCATCCTAGGTGTTGAGCCTATTTAGGGAGGAGACAGGTTCAGCACTGTGGATAGCTCCTTTAATAGTCAGACTGAAACTCAGAGAGGATTCATTAAGCCACGAACACAAGAGCCACAAGCTAACACTGACCAGCACTAGTTCCAAAGCTGATAGCCAAGTACCTCATCCTCCCCAGTTGTGTTCAGGGAGACTTGAGTATAGTGTGATAAGCATAACAAATCTATGTTTATTGTGCTGCACAAAACCATTATGGTATCTTTTCTTTGTGCTATGAATTGACTCTGATTGAAATTCTCCCCTCTTTTTGTCTTGCTGCTCTTTGTTTTGTTCCTCGCTCCCTTCCTTTGCAAAGGAACGCAAAAAAAAAAAAGTCTTAGAAGAATAATCTGAAATGACTCCCGGGACAAAACAAAAACTCCAATAAATGGTGTGCCTTCATTCTGTATTCTATCAATATTTGAGTGAGCAAAGACCAGATCCTTAATTTATGGGCTCGAAGGGATAAGAAGCGAGGAGCAGCAAGACCGCCGCTCTTTAAAGTTTGGTAACAGAGAAAAGGAGAGGTCAAAGAGGTGGCATCTATTTAGAGTGGCCGTGTGGCCTCCTTTGCGGAAGACAGTCCTGCAGCTAAAGAACTGCCCAGTATAATTCTGGTTTAAAGACAGCGGCAGCTGGTGGCCTCCATTCCAGGGGGGCAATGAATTCCATTCCTGTTCTCTATATTTCATTGGAAGCTTTTCATCCAGCTGTCCTTTCAAGTTGACAACTTCTTACTGATTTACAGTCATTTTTAGACCATAGTGACTGAGGTCGAGATACCAAAATAATCAAAATCCCCGCCACCACCAGAACGGACCTTACTGAGCAATCCCACAGTAGACATCCATGCTGTTGATATCAATGGGACTTATTCCCACTTCAGTGAGTACTGGATTGCAGCCTCAACCATGAACTCAGACATTTCTTGATACTATAGTTCCAATGGAAAGTAACCTTAGAGAGAGAAAACTGGCTGAATTGATTATCAATACTTAGATTAAATGACTAGAGCCTACAAGTGGGCATTCCAGAGCCCAGGAGTTGGTAAGAGTAGTTACACTTAGCTATCCACAATTACAGGTTCTTTTTTTGTAATTATGGGATGAAAGTGTGTGGGGGGGTTTGTACACATGTTACCAATTGCATATATAGTGACCACAAACTGCACATTAATTAGTGAGTATTGAGCGATTTTATACACAAACACACACATACACACACGAGTTTTCCGGGTTATATATGGTTTTGTTATGAAGCCAATATGTAATATTCTTGAAAGTGCATCGTTAGCTCAAATTTAGAGGGAGGCTGTTATCTATGTGTGTGTTTTTTAATCTTTTCTATTATATGGAGAACTCTAAAGAATTATATTTGTCCCATTCTAGTTTTGGAGGGTAAGTTGATAAGAATGGTAATATTGACCTGGTTTGTCAACAGGAGGGGAGATCTTCTTAATGTTTGTTGTACATGTAGATTAGTTAGGTCTTTATGTTGTCTAGGGAATGTTAGTAGCTGTAATTGTGTTACGTAAGTGTAATGTAGTGTAATGTAATTGTTTTATGTAAGTGTAATTTTTTTTTAGAAGTCAATGTATATGTTGTGGATATGCATTATTTTCTTTGTGAAACTTTGTGTTTTCTCCTATGAAATTTTTTTTGTTCTCTTTTTCTTCTTCTTCTTCTGCTCTACCTTAATAAAAATAATTGAAAAAAGAAAAAAAAGGTAACAATCAAGGTAAAAAATAATAAACTGCAATTTCCCTCCAACAAGTCCTGTCATTTCCCCTATCCCAGTTCTCCCTCTCCCTCTCTCTTTTCCTGGTATATGGGAAAACTTATTTAACTTATTTTTGGAAGCTGCCTTGGGTCCCATTCTGGGAGGAAAAAGTGGCATACAAATAAAACAAACAAACAAACAAACAAACGGTCTTCCATTAGTGTTCTCTGAGCCTGATTCCTGCATATGTTCAGCACCCATAATGGCTATTTTTAAAGTTCAGACTAAAACCCAGAGCAGACTTGTCACCGCCATTGGCATGGAAGCCATCAGCCACCAGCCTTTGCACAAAAGGACCACAAGAAAGGACAAGAGAAAGAGCTTTGGGCTTGCCAGTCCACAACGAGTGCTAGCACCAGGATGGCGGACTGAGCTGTAAGCTCCCATAAACCACCTGGTGACAGCCTCCCCTGCTACAGTGAGACATTCTGGGTTTCTTTTAAAATTATAATAATTATTTCCAGCAATGCCTCTATGCCTATAAATTAGTATAATCAGATTTTAGGCAGATCCGCTGTTTGTGCTGGATGATGCATTTCCTCTTTCATAAGGCTTTCACAAACGCTCACCTTACTTCTATTTGAGATTCGCCTAACAACTGGAAAGGGTTAGGTGAGATGTAGCCGTACCTTCGGAGAGACAAATGGGCTTTCAGCCTTGGAACAAAAGGACCCATTGAATATCCAATGCATTAGAAGCACACAAAAGCAATGCAGTTTAATGCTTGCAAAATAACGCTTTTGAAACACCTCTGAAATTACTGCTACTCCTTCCCTATTGCTTGAGTGTCTATCCCTTACTGTCACTTCAGCATGATCAGTAAATGTTTTTTCTCTGCGTTTTCCAGAAGGTTCTGACTGTCCTCCTGACACCCCATATACACTTTTTTCAGGAAGGGACACATCCATTTCCAGCCCAGAAATTGCAAAAGTGCCTCTACCTATGGTTCAGAAACTCTGACTGATATAAGATGTGGCTTATGGAAGCCAATTATATTGAGTGCATTTTTTAAAAGAAGTACCCCTCTTGCATAGTGAAAGACATCTGCTTGTCCCAGCATGAGTTTTTCCTTACTTATTTATCTTGCGTTAAGCATGCTTAGTTTTGGGACTGGCCATTGGAAGGGCAACATGGTCTTCATTTGCAAGTCCGCTTGCTGAAGCACATATCTCTGAGCAAATCCCCTTGCAAGAACAAACATGAGTTAACCAAAGGAAATACAGATCCCTCATAACATCTCATCTGAATGCTGCCAGATTTAAATGTAAGTTTTAGCCTTTGGAAACCTATAGGGTTTGGGATCTGGCCATTTGAAAAAGAGCCCACAGCTGGTTGGGGCTGTAGTACACTGACAACTTCCAGGAATTTGGGTGTCATTAATAGGAAAGTGTTGGTTATTTTCTCTGTTGCTGTTGTATTTAGTGCCAGAGACAGGAAAGGATACTTGTTGGATTTTTCTGTTAGACATGGGAAACAGTGTCAGCCTCTTTCTGCTTTGGTTAGACCTCACCTGGAATCCTGTGTTCAGTTCTGGGCACTGCAATCCAAGGAGGATATTAACAACCTGGAAGGTGTCTGGAAGAGGTCAACCGAGATTGTCAAAGCTCTGGAATCCAAGACGTACGAGGGGGAGCAGGGTAGGTTTAGCTTGGAGAACACTGAGGCCATTTCTGCACTAAGCTGTTATAGCGCAATGATTCCACTTGCAACATCCTATGGAATCCTGGGTTTGCAGTTTCGGGAGGGGCCGGCCAGCCCGTCCCTAAACTGCAAACCCCAGGATTCCATAGGATGTTGAAAGTGGAATCATAGCGCTATAATAGTCTACTGCAGAAATGGCTCAAGTTCTTAAATTCTGATTAACACTATAGCACCATAAAAAACCTTTTCCTTGTTAAAAAGCAATTTCCAAAGCTTGCTTTGTTGTCCTTTCATCCAGCCCCTCCCGAAACTGCAAACCCCAGGATTCCATAGGATGTTGCAAGTGGAATCATCGTGCTATAACAGCTTAGTGCAGAGATGGTGCGAGAGGGAACAAGACAGCCATCTTCAAACATCGGAGGGAAAGTCCTGTAAAAGATGGGGCAAATTCATTTTCTGCTGCTTCAGAGAATCAAGGGATTCCACCAAAGGATTCAACATGGACCACGGAATCCAAATTACACAAAAAGGGAGCAACGTCCTCACAGGGGGTCTGTGAAGGCCAGAAGAAATGTTATGAGCTTTTACAGTTACAAAAAAAATGTAAGGAAGGAAGGACAGACAAACAGTCATGCATTATCTCAAAAAGCAGGAGTCTTTTGTGGGTGACAGACATCATTTGTTCAAATTTTCATTACAATATCTCAAACAGTTCAAAAATTATTAAGTTGTTTGGTAGCGAAAAATGTACTTAGGACTTGCTATTTCTGTGCACAATGAGAACTTGCAAGTGAATGACGCAGAGCGGCTGAGCAAAAGCACATGACATTTCTTGCTACCGCACATATAACCGGAAGTTGCCTTGAGTTAAGCCTTGGTGGTCTGCGGCAAGAAAAGATATTTAAAGGGGATTCATGATAAAGAAAAAGTTAAGAATCTCTGGCCTAGAGAGATGATAGGGTCTCCTCTGGACCTCTCTAAAATGGGTGGACAGCTACCTGCAAGGGATGCTTTATTTCAAGCAGGTTGGTCTGAACCTGAAAGTGACTTCCAACTCTACGACTTCATGCTTCTGTGATAGTCACCAGTCCCAGCTTCTCCTTGTCAGGGTTTCCTGGAATTCAAGAACCATAATTTCTTTCACCCTTGCTTGAAGATTTTGTGACCTCCTTTGCATCCCCGAAGCAAGGCTTTTAATAATGATATCTCTTAAAGATCTGTCCTTCACAAGGTCACCCTCCATCAAAGCTCCGCTGCAATGAATTAAATTCATTTACGGTGACACGCCAGGCTCTGAGTGGTCATCTGTAATAAAGTGGATTGCTGTGAGTTTTGTCTGGGAATTGCTTACCACCTTGAAACGGCTTTCATATCTTAAAAGGCAATGCAGACTTTTCTTTTCTTGCTGAAAAAACAAACCAGACAAACTGGGGATTTTTCACCTGATAAAAATGTCTCCTTCCACTCAGTTGCAGCTCTTCACCAAAAGGCGTTCTCTTCCTTGTTCTTTTAGATTCAGTTTCTCCCTCTAAATCTGTGGTATCTCCTATGCACCAATCTAAAAACACTACTTGGTCTCCATATAGCACTTTAGGATGCTTGGGCACTCTGTACATGTCAGGAGCAAACAGCTCTAATCACTGTGAAGTGCCACTTTAATTTTTCTTCTTAATTCAAGAGGAACGCACCACCGAGTTAACTATCCATTTTTCTCCCTACAAACCCAACTATTTTCTTTTTAGCTCCCTGAGCAGTATGAGCCTTTGGGTGCCCACTCAGAAATAAGCCTAATCAGACCCAAGAGGGCTTAATATCTCTTTCATATCATTCAATTACAACATGTTGATACCCTGTCAAAGTAATTTGGCTGTCTCAATTCCCTAAAGGCACCAGAGCCTGTCTGATCTTGGAAGCTAAGCAAGGCCAGCCCTGGTTACTACTTGGATGGGTGACCATGAATGAATACCGGTGATGTATGCTATATTTCGGAGGAATCACAGAATCATAGAAATGTAGAGTTGGAAGAGACCACAGGGGCCATCCAGTCCAACCCCCTTCTGCCATGCAGGAACACCCTCAAAGCCCTCCCTTTGATAGATGGCCATCCAGCCTCTGCTTAAAAACCTCCAAAGAAGGAGGAGACTCCACCACACTCCATGGAGGCAGCAGATTCCACTGCTGGACAGCCCTGACTGTCAGGAAGTTCCTCCTGAGGTTCAGGTGGAATCTCCTTTCCTGCAGCTTGAATCCATTGCTCCTTGTCCTGGTCTCTGGAGCAGCAGAAAACAAGCCCCCTCCTTCCTCTACGTGGCATCCCTTCAAATATTTAAACATGGCCATCATGTCCCCTCTTAATCTTCTCTTCTGCAGACTAAACATACCCAGCTCTCTAAGTCTATCCTCATAGGGCATGGTTTCCAGACCTTTCACCATTTTGGTCGCCCTCCTCTGGCCCTGAGTACTCTTTGCCTAAGAAAACCCCATGAAATTCACAGGGTCACTGTAAGCCAACAGTGCAACTTGAAAGTACACATGCAAACATGCTACAAAACTGGACCAGAGGACTGGGTGGCATTTGCTAGCCAGGCAGCATTCTACAAAATGCCCCCCTTTCTCTCCTGTCCTCTTTCTGCCTTGTCTTTGTTACTCCTCTCTTGCATACCAGGCCTATAAATAAGGGCTGTAGTTTCCAAGCTCCTATAAGCATACATTTTCCAAAGTGCTCCTGCAAACTCCATTTTCTGGAGTCCGCCTCCAGTATATACGTATAATAGACCTCCTCCCCTTCTTCATCCCCCATTTTACGTCATTTCTCTGCAAATCCTCTGAGCTTAACTGGTCCGTTGTTCTGCTCCACAGTCTTAATGTGCAGATCTTGGAAGGGATTTGCAGAAGAAACTGAGAGGATTGAACTTTTGAGTTAAGACCTGCAAAGCATGTATTCTACTATTGTCTGGCTTGAATGTCTTCTGAGTCCTTGGAAATGGCTTTTTTTTAAAAAAAAAAAAAAAAGTTACAGTTATAATCTGAGCTCTGCCTATATGGTAGCCCTCTGTAGTTAGTTACCATCAGTGGTAAGTGATTGCTTCCATGTTGGTGGGGCATCCAATCCATTCCAGGTTTTGACTAGCTTTAAAGGAGCTGTGAATCTATTTCAGGGCTGGGGTTTGTTACTATGGCCAATAACTCTCTCCTAGTGTCTACAGTTTATTAATTCACCACATTTAATTGATGTCTCCACATGGCTAATATTAAAAATCAATTCAAGCGTCGCACAGGGTCACTGTAAGAGCACGTAGACAGGAGTGGCTGAACGGCCAAGGTTAGGAAAATTCCGGTCTGGCCAGTGACTTGATCTGTCACGTAGCCCAGGGAGCCCCTCCAGACATTCTGACTATCAAACAGACAAAGGGCCCTTTGCACTGGGATGGCAGCTCGACAGAATCACAATCAGCCTGCCAAGTGGGGCAATTTCCACCCTACTTATGCCTTTGTCCCACTCGGGCAAAGTCATTCACATAGCACCAAGGAACATTCAGCAGGAGATGTCCGTCGTTGACGGCTTTGATCCAGCCCTTCTTGCTATTATTATTATCATCATCAACATCATCATCATTTTATTTTGTATTATTATTTATTTGTATCCCGCCTCTCCATATGGATCGAGGCGGCGAACAACTTACAAATAGCATGTATTTTGAAACATTTATATACATGCCCCCGACAAGCTGGGTACTCATTTTACCGACCTGCGGAAGGATGAAAGGTTGAGTCAACCTTGGAGCCCGGCAGGATCGAACTCACAACCTTGTGTCTTGCAGTACTTTCATTTAACCACTGCGCCACCAGGGCTCCCTATTGGTCTCCCCGGTAAAGAACTAGCCCTCCAGGTATATTTTACCCTATAAAACCCCCATGTTTTTAGCTGTTGGGGGTTCACTTACGCTTTCCTCCCGAATTGCTGTCACTCTGCTTGCCGGGTCTTCCCCTCAGTCCCCTCCCCTGTGCTGAGTTTCACCGTTCTCAATCATCTGTTTTGAATTTGACCTTTCCGGACGTCTGGATCAGGTGGAGTATTACCCTGAAAACCCTCTCCAAAATCCCCTATCAATTTTCTTCCCTTTTTATTTTCTTTTAGGATCTGTGTGCGTGATTGCAAACATGAGTGAGTGGATAGTGACTTACACTTTATAAAAATAAAATAAAAATCATTTCGTACACCTTTTGCTTGGTTTTTGATCTGACCTGACCTGGTATACATTTTAAGATCTTGCCAAGTTACCCTGCCTCTCGCTCTGACAACGTGTGCTCAAGCTAATTTTTCATTCCTCATATCACATTTAAGCATGGTGACAGGGACCTCCCTGAACTTAAAGACAGTTGCTTGGTGACCGGGACCCCCAGATCCCCAAGAAAATCAGGGTAATAGGTTCAGTACCTTGCATAGCTTGGATTAAAACCTGGAGTAGATTCACTACCTCTCTACTATAGAAGTCATTGACAGCCACATATGACCATCATTAATTTATTATTATTTTATTAAACTATTTTTAATACCACTCTTTTATCTTGTGACCTCAATGTGGCAAACAGATAAACCAATATAAACCATTTGAACAATTCCAAATTAAGCTCAATAACTAATTTAAAATGTAATAAAAGCACTAAACCATCCAAACAAGTTAAAAGAGCTTTAAAAGGCTAAAAGTTTTAAAACCATGTGAATGCTGAAAAGTAAACTAGGCCCCACAGATTTTAATAAGAAGCCATGGCTTGATCTGACACTGGAAAACAACTAACATTCGTGCCAACTGGGCCTCCAAGAGGAGGGATTTCCAAAGGTGGGGTGCCACAGCTGAGAAGGCCCTGCCCCAGATCTTGCCCCACTGATGGGACACAGAGAAGGGAAGATGTCAGTCCCTGGGAAGGCGTAGATAGGGAGAGGGGGTCCTGGAAGTACTGAGGTCCCAAGCTGTTCAAGCCTCTGGACATCATTACCGGTGCCTTGAGTTCAGACCAGAAGTGAATTAATAGCTACCTTATTTAAAGCAGCTCTTGTATTTTCCCCTTTTCTTAACAGCAAATGTCATTTTCAGTTGTTCTTATTGTGCACCTTCAAGTTATTTCTGACTTACAGCAACCGAAAGGGCAAACCTATCATGAGGTTTTCTTGGTAGACTTTGTTCAGAGGACATTTGCCTTCCTCTCGAGCTGAGAGAATGTGGCTTCCCCAAGGTCACCCAGTGGGTTTTCATGACCAAGCGCAGATTCAAATGTCAGACTCCCGTGTCCTAGTCCAACACTCAAACCACTACACGGCACTTGCTCCTATAAGATAGCGATCACTCTAGGGCAGTTGAAAGCAGGGAAGATCATATTATTCTTGAGAAACCAAAAGTTAACATTGTACTGCAATAGAAATTGAGTTAACATCAACTTAAGGAGAGGAGGAGGACTAGGGGTAGGTTTCTAAAGGGTTGTGCGGCTTGATCGGAGTTGCCAAGAGGGAAGGTTCTCCTAGAAAAGAAGCACCTGAAGTGGGGGACACGTCCAGGGGTTGAAGAAACTTGCAAATAATCAAATCTGTGAAGGTCAAACCTGCAAATGTGGAAGGCTGACTGTACTGTTTATGCCAGGGGTGTAGAAGGCATTACCTAGGTCATTTCCGCACTAGACTGTTATAGTGCTATGATTCCACTTGCAACATCCTCTGGAATCCTGGGGTTTGCAGTTTTGGGAGGGGCCGTCTGGCCCCTCCCAAAGAGGCAAACCCCAGGATTCCAGAGGATGTTGCAAGTGGAATCATAGCGCTATAACAGTCTAGTGCGGAAATGGCCCTACACTGGAGCCATGGCAGGGCAGTTGAAGTCCCCCAGCACACATGCGCATGCGTGCACACACACACCCATTAGGAGGTTTACCAATTGACCTTTGAAACCACATTTTCACAATTTCGAACTGCCTGCATGGTGTCGAAGTCAGGTCTAGTATGAGAGGCAAGTGTTGAATACTGGGATTTTAGGATAAAATCTAAAAAATTAAAATTATTTTTATAAATCCTTTATAATATAAACATAAACAAGGAGGGAGACACACATAGCCTTCCAGATGCTGCTTTTCCTAGAGCTCCCATCAAACATCCCACTATGGTTGTGTTAGATAAGCTGTTGCACACATCTAAAAGATGAGTTGGGAGCCAGAGGGCATAGCTGTGTTATATGAGTTTCCCAAAGCTTCCCAATAGATAACTGTTGGGAAACAGAATTATGCATTAGATGTGGTTTAAGTGCTCCGGCAGTGCGCCCCTTCCATTCATGATGCTTCTGTGGCTCAAAACAAGCTGTTGCGCCATTCTAAAAGAGTGACTGGGAGACACAGGACATAGCTGGGATGAGTTTTTCCAGGACACCCAGCTGATATCTGCTAAGAGACAGAACTCCAGACTTGATGGAGATGGAGTGACCCAGCAGGGCCTCCCTTCTGTTCTTACGGCGTCTGTGGTGTCAGACAAGCTGTTGCAACAGATCTAAAAACAAAATACAAGCATTGCCTTCAGCCATGATTTCATGATGGAACAAAAGTGGTCCTCGGCAAACTTTTCAGATGAAAGAAACAATCCATGCAATTAGGATTCAAATAAAAGTGCAGTCAGCCCTGAATCAGCAGGTAGCTGGGCTCGGCTATCAGCATTTTAGCTCCCCGCTGGTTTCCAAAAGACATAGACACTCACTTGGAGTCTAAGCTTGATCCTTTTATTTTTATTTTTTTTTCAGCTTTTTATTTTTCCTTTTCTTATTTTTTTTTAAAGGAAAAAGTGCTCTTGGGTAACTTTTCAACATAAATGTCTACCAGGGAGAAGTGGCAAATATATAATTTAGATTCCTAGTACAATCACAGCATCAGTTGACTCACCTGAGCGCAGCACAAAGCTTGCTCAGAGCAAATTGCTCTTTGAGTGATGAGTTTTCTGCATTAACTTCCCACCCCAACTAAAATGGGCCTTTTCAGACAAATTGCAGACCAACTGGGCAATTCAAGAAAAGGTGGTTCGTAGGCCTTCACCACCAATAGGATTGGTACCCAGGTTTATTGAAGTCAGGTGTCCGTTTGGGCTCTAAGGCCATTTCTGCACTAGACCGTTTATAGTGCTATTATTCCACTTTCAACATCCTATGGAATCCTTGGATTTGCAGTTTAGGGAGGGGCCTTTGAGGATGGCCTTTGAGGCCCCTCCCTAAACTGCAAACACCAAGATTCCATAGGATGTTGAAAGTGGAATAATAGCGCTATAACAATCTAGTGCGGAAATGGCCCAGGACTAGAAAGGGCACCCGTGCAGCTCCAACTCCAGCTCACGTAATGCCTGAGGACTTTGAGATCAAGATAAGAGAATTCTCCCTTTGTTCCAAATGCCCCATTGTGCCCCCTGCTATCTCCTCACCAACCACCCCAGTCTAGGATCACAATGCAGAGAACCCAAGCCTTCCAACCTTGCTTGAAAAACCTACACTTCTGTAAAACACGTGCCAGCTCTCCTTCCCCCATGTCATGTTAATTAAAGGCATTATATGTGCCTTGTTGGCAGCATACAGAACGATTGGAGTAATTCCAATTAGATTTGACACCCTCCATTAAACCAGAGGGAGTCATAACCTGCCACTGCTTTTTTCTTCCCGCTTCATCAGCTGTCCGCCCACGGCACGGCACAAGCTTCACCAAAGTGCTCCCCTGATGTGCGGCAGCTCTTGCCTAGACCTGCAGTGACCGCAGGAACAAAGCAGCCATATAGGCTTAGCTCCGGACCTAGATTAAGCATTCCATCAAGTACTCCGTGGGTAAGATTCCACATCAAGCAAGGATAGCAGAATGCTTGGCCTGCGTTGTTCTGTGCTCCCCCCTCCCCGCAACTTATGACCGATTCTTATTTGAGGCAGCCCAAAGAGGCATTTTAATAGCCTTTTTCAGGAGTGTAGTTACCCAGGAATTGCACACACACACACACATCCAAATAAGAATTTCTGATTTCTATGTCTGGGTGTGAAAACTGGACAGCAAAGAAAGCTGATAGGAAGAAAACCAACTCATCCAAAATGTGAGGAGAGTAGATTTCAATTTCTGCCTTCCTCAGAGGGTGAGAGAGTGTGACTGGCCCAAACTCACCCAGCGGGTTTCTATGGCAGAGCAAGGGTATAAACCCCAGCCTCCTAATTCAACACTCAGATCACTACACCAAGCTGATTCACCTGTCATCTTTACACACAATCCATTTTTAAGCATGAAATAGCACTTCACACCTGTTTGTTCTGAAGTTCAATAGGATGCAGTTAATCACTTAAGAGTATATATTTAATCGAGTGACTAACAAAGCAGGAATATGTCTGAATGTTACGGCAAAATGTTCTGGTCTTCTTGATAGTTCAACCTTCTTCAGTGGCTCTGAAATACATCATTATATATCTGTAGGGCATAAAAGAACCAGATTTTGAGCAAATATACCCTCTGTGACCACAGACTGCTAAAGAGCTTGCAGTAAATAACTCAGCAAACATCTCTCCCAACCCCGTTATTTGTCTCCATCTTTTACATAAAGGTTCAGTTTGCAGAGGCTAAATTCACACCATTCCTCCACCTTTAATGTCTGCAGCAAAGGACCTTTGTATTAACAGTGTTCACAGCCATGAATAATTTTGTTCTTTCCATTTGTTCTTCCACACTGGTGACCCTGCTGTGACCACAAAGACTGGGTATTTTTCCTGCTATTCATATTTATATTTCAGTGTAGCCAAAGGGTCGCTTTTTAAAGGTGTTACCTATTCTTTTAACTGAAGTATTTCTTTCTTTCTTTTTTAAATAAGCACCCAGCTCAAGAGAACAAGGGTGCCTCCAGATGCATGTAAAAAAGCCTTCAGGAAGGAGAAAGAGATTCCAATTCATTATACCTCCATGCACACAGGTTTACATCCAGTCCTTTCTCTTGAAAAATGTCTTGCTTCCCTCCGTCCTTCCTTCTCTTGTCTCTTTCCTCTTCCCATCCCTATTGAGCACTTGCCACATGCAATTTTACAATTTGTGGTGAACCTTAAAAAAGAAGAAGAAGTAATAATCAAAGTGCTAAAGTGCCTTAATATTACTTTAGTTAAGCAATAGGATCAATTTGCTTTAGAGCTAATATGCCTCTTCCCAGTGATGCAGACTCAAGTTGATTGACTCCAACTCAGGCCCTTTTCACATGCGGGCGGGGAAATGGGCAGCTCCAAGCCGAAACGTAGCTTACCTTTATTCCATCATTGCGCGGAGCTGCCCGTTTCGCCGCTCCACACTAGGTGGCGTCTGCGGCGTCCGCTGCGTCCGGCAGCACACAAAATGGCGGCTTCTGACTGATGGAGGCTCTCCGCCAGTAGGAGAAGCTCGCCAGCCAGAAATCCTGCCCCCCATGCGATCTGCAGTCACGCTCTTGCGCACGCTTGCAGATTTATACCGGCGCTGAGACGGGGCTGGACGGGGCTGCACACCCCACGCCTTTTAAAACCCAAAAAGCAAGTGGTTTTACAAAAGCGTGGGCGGCGCCTCTTCCGGTCGCCCCTACGTGGATTGGGGTGTGGATTTACTCTAAAGTAATCCGCCCCAATCCACATTACGGTGTAGACAACCTTCGCGGAGGTTGCTCTACACCGTTTTTTAAGCCCCATGTGAAAAGGGCCTCAGACTCAAGTCACTTCAATTACTCAACTTTGACTCAACTCAGCAATAAATGGCTTCCTGACAGTAAGAGTTGGTCACCAGCGGGAATAGTTGCTGCCTGGGAGTGCAGTGGAGTCTCCTTCTTTGGGGGTTTTAAAACAGAGAATTTGGCCGGCTGTCTCTTAGGAATGCTTTGGTGGTGTATTCTGGCATGGCAGAAGGGGGTTGGACTGGATAACCCTTGGAGTCTCTTTCATCTCTGCAGTTCTATTGCACAATGACATCCAATCATTGGCCATTTCCACACTAGCCTGTTATAGCACTACGATTCCACTTGCAACATCCTATGGAATCCTGGGGTTTGCAGTTTTGGGAGGGGCCGGATGGCCCCTCCCGAAACTGCAAACCCCAGGATTCCATAGGATGTTGCAAGTGGAATCATAGCGCTATAACAGGCTAGTGCGGAAATGGCCATTGACACATGTTGCACAATGTTGCTATTTGGCAGGTGGGGTTACATAGTGCTGCCGGAGCATGAAGCCACATGCGGATATTTACATTCTGCTCAGGGGATGTCAGACTGCAGGACAGATGCAGCTGCACTACAAAACTGTATGTTTTTGTATCAGTTCAACCATTCATGGCTTCCCGCAAAATAATGCTGGGAACTGCAGTCTGGTGAAATTTTTTAGAGATCCTTTTGCACACACACCCGTGCACATACTCCAGCCTTTTACAACAATAATTCCCATGGTTCTTTGGGGGAGATGGTTTAACTATTAGCTGGTGTAGTAATTTGCCTGAATTCTCTGGTCCAGGGTTGTTGTAGGAGTGTCTGGCTAGTCATGAAGGACATCTAGTGGCCATATGGAGAAAGAACAAGTCCTTTATGTGTAATTTCAGAACATCCTATTTTAAAGATTAGCCACTGTTAAGGAATTCTTCTGCCCAGCCCTGGCACTCAAGCCAGCTTACAAAAATTAAAGCAAAGACAGATAAAAGTTCATATTGCTAAAAATTTATAAATATTAAAAGTATAAGCAAACTCTCCATAGAACTTAAAGTCTCTTAAAAGCACACCTTTTAAAAACAACAAAGGCAGACAATCCAAGCACCTTATTAAAAACCCCATCTCTATAAGCAGTCAGTTCCCAAAGGCCGGTTGAGCTTCACAAAAACATCCGGCCCCTCCCGAAACTGCAAACCCCAGGATTCCATAGGAGGTTGAAAGTGGAATCATCACGCTATAACAGGCTCGTGCAGAAATGGCCTTGTGGATTGCAGCTGCAAGAACCAGGGAGAAGCACATTCTCCAACTGTCCCAATTTGTCAGGGACAGTTTGGATTAATTCTGTGTCATCCAAATGTTTCAGCTGCTTTTAAAATGTCCCAGTTTTTGTCTCCTCCTCTCACTTTCCCCCTTTGTCTTCTACTTATTTTAATTGCTAATTTCAGATCGCAAAAGTAGTTAGCACTCCATTCGTTCTTCAGGGTGGAGAGGGCAGGAGGAGGTCTTGCCCTTCCCAAGAAGCTCAGTGCAAAGCAAACGGTTGCAGCCTCTCCTAGCTTGTGTGTTCTTCCTCATTAATAACTTTTCATCTCTTGATCTCTCTCATGTTGCTTGGCCATGTGTGTTCCAGTTTTCATCTGCGTAAAACTGGAGGATTTGGTGAAGGCAAACTCCCTGCAATGTCAATCTACTGGCACTCACTGCCCACCATCTTCTTAGAGTTTTTTAAATAATGGAATTATCTCCCCAAATCACTTCACAAAACCCAGTTTTTCTTACCTTTCCATTGTGACATCATTGCTGAGAAGTTCTGTTTCCTGACTTCTATTTTATGATGTCAGCCTGCTTGAGTTCTACTTAGCATAGCCTTAAGAAGTTGCATTCCCTTTGCCCTGGGAATTCTGAAAGAAAAATTCATATATAGCTTTGGCATTAATTGATGTCGATGACCTGGTGCTTTCTTTGGAGACCAGTGAGGATCCAGAAGGGAGAGAGAGAGAGAGAGGGTCAAACTTGATGTGATTTAATAATTTGAAAAGCTCCCAGAAGGCAGAACTGAAAGGGGTCATAATAATTGGTTTGTTCAAGAACAGACTTTGAGGAGAAAAGGATCAGAAGGGGAACACAAGATGTTGCGCATTGTTGTTGTATCTGCTCAAATACCCGTCGAAAATGCAGATCACCCTGACACTTACGTGACTGGCTCCTTCAGAGGTAAAAAAAAAAAAAAAAACCAGGCTGGTATAACTTTGTCTGCTTTTTAGAAATAAATGAGATTATGTCAGGTTTGCCAATATGCCATAATTGCATGAGATGTAGAAAAGTCACAAAACAGAAGAATAGAGACAAGTGTGGAACCTGCAAAGAATCTCAGCTTGCTTGCTTGCTTTCAGCAAAGTTTCTAGTTTTTCCGGTTACTTAAAAGGTGCAAAGGCAATGAGCAATAGTGCCAGGGGGAATCTCAGAAAATTTTAGGTAGTAAAATGTTTGCCTTAGGAATGCCCTTCCTTTTTTCTTCCCCACAGAGAGCAGGATGCAAATAAAGCTATGGACATTCTTTTAATTGTGGCATCCAAAATCCAGCAACCAATATGTCTCATGACCATACTGATAAGGGGGATTCTGCTAGTTGTAATCACAAAAAATAATTCTTCCCATTTCTACGTGCATATTTTGTACAGCTGACAACTCCAGGGCATAACTTATTGCTCGGTGGTAGAGTGTCTTGGATTCAGATTCTGTCAGATTTTTAAAATAAATACTCTGCTTATCTCTGGTGGCAGCTAGTTACTTCCATGTCAGCGAGACAGTGAGTCATTCTGGCATTTAGTCTGACGCTCAAAGGAATTATGTGAGGTGATGGACCCTATCTCCAAAATTGGTCTAACACCATGGACAGCTCCTTCAGTGTTTAGACAAAAAACACTGAGACATTTTCTGCCCTACGCTGTTATAGTGCTATTATTATTTTTCCATTATTTTTATTAAAATAATTATACCAATGATAAAAAAAGAAATTATATAAATTTACAGACTTGTTTAGATAACACAAAGCTTTCATATACATACATACATACATATATATATATATGTATACATAATCATCTTTCATTAGATTTCGCATACAAAATTTTAAGATTGAGTTTTGACCTCCATTCCCAAACCCTGGTCTATTATCATCCCACTAACATTTCACCAGTGAAATTCCCTTATATTTAACTTTATTCTATGTTGAGCACACCTTATTTTGTACTTTCTTAGCTTCAAATACTAACTTATTTAACCAAGAAATCTTTCTTTAGTAAAGAAATGCAATAGCGTGATTTACCCATGAAACTTTACCCAGTTTTTCCATAAACTTTTGAATACTATATTTATGTCCTCTAGAACCTTTGACTATTTGAAGCGACGTATGACAAGTAGATGATTAATAACCTCAAATACAAGCAAAGGAAAAGGAAAAAAATGAGATTTCATATAGTGCTATTATTCCACTTTCACCATCCTGTGGAATTCTAGGGTTTGTAGTTTGCTGAGGCCAAAGAGCTCTCCGGCTGAGAAGTCTAAAGGCCTCTCCTTAAACTGCAAACCCCAGATTTCCACAGGAGGTTGAAAGTGGAATAGTAGCGCTATAACAGTCTAGTGCGGAAATGGATTTACCATGCCAGCAAGATATTTCCCCACTGAATCCAAGAGTCCCTCAGCAGCCAGAGGAGACAATATGGAACAAAATGGATGAAAAGTCTGAGTTTGAAAGGAGTTCAACTATCTGACTCCAGGGAAGAATTGTGCCGGATCTTCTGAAAACATGGGGTGATGATCAACAGCGTAATTTGTCAAGTGTGCTTATCCTGTACCTAGTGACCTTGCAAGCAGGAGAAAGGAACAGTTCATGGAGAGTTGTATTTCTCTTAGGTACCGAAAAAGACACAAGAGTCGTTCAGAAGGAGCAGAATCCCGTTTGGAATGAGGTAATCTCCCCGATCCTGGTGATGGTCTCACATTATATCTTGTTGTTGTGTGTCTTCAAGATGTTTTCAACCTATGGCAACCCTAAGATGAAGCTGTCACAGAGTTTTCTGGGCTGAGAGTGTGCGATGCACCCAAGGTCATTCACTGGGTTTCCATGGCCAAGTGGGGAATCAAAGCCCAGTCTCCAGGGTCATGGTCCAACACTCAAACAATTACACCACTGCGGCTTACTGTGTCTACACTTACAAAATGATAGCACTTTAATACCATTTTAACTGCCAGTTCTACCATCCTATGGAATCCTGGGATTTGTGGTTTAGTGAGGGACTCAGAATTAGAAAGCTTGAGAGCAATAATCCACCCCTTGATGTCAGGACCCTGGCACTCCAGGACTCAAGCTCTGAGTCTGAACCAGAGGACTTCAGAGCCATGGAGCCTGCTGCACCAGCAGAGCCCACCCCAGAGGCTGCCATGGAGCCTGCTGCACAGCCCACCCCAGAGGCTGCCCTGGACACAGAGCACTTGGCCCCAGTAGCCCCAGCAATGGAGCCAGGGGCTGCCTTAGACCCAGAGATTCAAGAGCAGGTGCCTACTTACCAGCAGCATCGGGAGCAAAAGAGTGCTCTCAGAAGGTCAGAGCGTTTAAATAGGAAACTCCAAGCAATCAAGCTCCAGCTGAGGTAGCACCTGGGTGAGGGCCTGCTTAATAAAAGCACTCACTCAGCCTTGGGTCTTTGTTGGCTGATAACCGTCTATTCTGGGTGTGCCTGCTGGGTTTCTGGGGCCTTTGCCTTGCTCCCTGGAATGCTGCCTGACCAGCTGTGGAACAAGCTCTGTGGTATGTGGACTCTGTTTTGCCTGGCTGTGCAGTAACAGCCAGGGGTATCTTTGCTGCAAAAGTCTCTTTAATTTACTGCTGAAGTAAGGCCTTTTGATTTATTGCCTGTCTGCCTTAGCTGGCTCTTGGCTGCCTGCCACGCCTTGGCGCTGACACTTGAACTGGAACTCTCTGGTAGAAAATTCTAAGTGACTCTTCAGACTACAAATCCCAAGATACAGTAGGACAAAGCAATAGCAGCTAAAGGTAGATGCAAATCCCATAACAGCAGAGCCAGAGGGGTTTTCATAGCCACCCCACCCCAGTCTGAAGAAGAAGAGACAGTGACCTTCTGTAGGGTTCCCAGAACTCAAGGCCTGACCTGCTTCTCAGTCCTCAGGATGAGGTAGTTGAGTCTCAGGGCAAGAGCACAACATTCCGAAGTGTGTGTTGCAGGGAATTCCCTCGCCTTGGGGCAGCCACTGAGAAGGGCCTCTCCTGTGTCCTCACCAACTATACCTGTGATGGTGGTGGTGAGATTGAGAGAAAGCCCTCCCTTGAAGATTGTAACATGGCTGGGCTCAGGTGGTATCAAAATGCTGTGTGTTTTTGTCTGGACTTTAAACTCTCCACTCTTCTTGCTTCCTCTGCAGACCCTGGTGTGGTACTTGGGTGACTCGACTCTGGGCAAGGGATCTTTTGCAACAGTTTCCTGCCTTGAATGGAACCCAAAGGCTGAAACCAGGTGAACATCAAGAGAAACCCAAAAAGGAGCATCCTCAGGTTTCCTGTCCCCAGAGCGAAGGATTTGTCTTGTCTCTAATTTTCTATGAGATTCTAGAGTCTTGAGACAGCTTTAAGATTAATAAGTTTTTTATTTGGGTCATGTTTTTGTGGACTCCAACCACTTTATCAGGTGCAAGGTACAAATCATGCTGTCCACATGAGCCTATGCATGCCACCATGTCTTTTTCCCAGTTTAGAACTCAAGGTGATTTACAACAGTTATAACTAACATAACTAAAAATTAACAACACCCAAAGTTTAACATGTAATTAAACTATCAAAATACTAAAACCTGTTAAAAGCATTAAAAACAAAAGAGCAAATAGAAAAATCAACCACATTCCCCTTGAGCAACCAGTCTTCCAAGGCCTGCAGAATTTTTTAAAAAATCTTCACTTACCAGTGGAAAAATAGCAAGGAGAGAACCAATCTAAACTCCCCAGCCTGGGAGTAAGCCCCAAGAAGGCCCTCTCCTGAGTTCCCACCAGTTGAACGTATGAGAGATAAAGAGTTTCTCCAAAAGATTTCAGAACTGGATTGTAGCCCGTATTGCAATAACTATTGCTAAAAATTCTAGGAGTTTTTAGTGTAGCCACAGAATCACAGTCCTCAACTAAGACTATTTTTTGTTGGCTTCCTTGTTTCTTTCTCACTGTAGGAATTTTGGTGCTACCAACATAGCCCTCTCAGAAGCTGCTGAGAAAGAGAACACTATGCTCACCCTGAGGGACCAGCCCCTGAAGGACAAGAGTATGAAGCCCACAGGTGTAAGCTGGGACAGGGGAGTTTTTCTGAGAACTGTTGGGGAATCTGGAGATCTGTGAATGGTGTATAGATACACATATGCATGTCAGTTCCAAGGAGAAGAGCTAAAGACTGTTCAATGGATTCAAGCTACAGGAAAGGAGATTCCACTTGAACCTCAGGAAGAACTTCCTGACCGTCAGAGCTGTCCAGCAGTGGAATCTGCTACTGCCTCAATGGACTGTGGTGGAGTCTCCTTCTTTAGAGGTTTTTAAGCAGAGGCTGGATGGCCATCTGTTGGGAATGCTTTGATGGGTGTTCCTGCATGGCAGAAGGGGGTTGGACTGGATGGGCCCTGGGGTCTCTTCCAACTCTATGATTCTATGATTCATACCATGCGGTTATAGTGTTATCGTTCCACTTTACCTTCAGTGGTTTCATCCTATGGAATCTTGCAGTTCTCTGCCAGAATTGTCTGCCAGGGAGCTTTAGTGCCTCACAAAATGACAGATCCCATAGGACACATCCAGGGAAGTTAGCGGCATCACATACCCTCCAACATTTCATAGATAACACGTGCAGCCAAGCAACATCAAGGGGTAGTCAAGATGGCAAATATTATTCATGAGTAAGAACACAAGCTAAGAGAGGCTGCAGTGGTTTGCTTTTGCCTGAGCCTACTTGGAAAGGCAAGATTTATACCACCATCTCTTCTTCTCCCTTCTGAGTTTAGTAACTAAACTACTTTTCCCTTTACTCATTTTGCAACAACTGAAGTAAGCTGAAGACAGTGGGGGAAAGTGGGACCTTTGAAAACTAGCCAAAAAAAAAAATGGGATGGCATAGGATTAATCAGGAGTGTTCCTGCTAAATCAGGACAGTGAGAGGGCATGGTATCAACATGTTACAGTTTGTAGCATGAAAAAGGTATGAAGTGCTTCCAAGTAGAAACGTGCAGGCCCATGCTGTTAGTAGAGGGGAAAAAAGAAAACTCACTGTCACCTACCTCTGCCACCTTGGAATTGGGT
The DNA here is from genome assembly GCA_948474755.1 of Ctenosaura bakeri. Taxonomy (NCBI): domain Eukaryota; kingdom Metazoa; phylum Chordata; class Lepidosauria; order Squamata; family Iguanidae; genus Ctenosaura; species Ctenosaura bakeri. Next base: position 406,188 of record CAOLHI010001907.1, read on the forward strand.
TCCCAGTTGTGGGTTGGGTTCTGCTAGTACCAATTTCCACAGCTCGATTCTGTGCTGGATTAGGAGCCCTTTCACACTAGACAGTGTGGATAGATAGCACTATGATTCCATTTTAACTGTCCTGTTCACATCATCTGTAGCCCTGGGGCTTGTAGTTTTGAGAGGCACTACAGCTCTCTGGCTGAGAATTCTAAATGCCACTCCTATTTTGGATATCCCAGACTATTATAAAATGTTCTCTTTACTTGTCAGCTAGACAACAGCAACCCTTTTTAGAATTACTACCATGTTTGCTTTGGAGCCACCTGCTGCTCTCTTTTCTCCTCGCACAAACTGCTAAAAATTCATGCGACTCTGTATTTCAGTGCACCATCACCGTAAAGCTCTGCTTCAGCCCTCCAGAACCTCCAGCACCACTGCCTCTGCCAACAAGGAAATATGATTACAAGAAATTCAGTAAGTGGCTAATCCTGCTTGATGTTTGCCCCTGAGTTTCCAACTCACAAGAGATACATCCACACATGAGTAAGCCAGGGATGGAACAAGGGATGGTAACAGCTCTTTAACAATGAAACAGGCCAGTGATGCTCAAAGTGGTACCAGTCTAGGTACAAACAGAAGATCCTCCCCAACATCCACAACCCACAGACATGATTGGGACAATACTTACTGCAGCCTGGCATAGGCCATTTCCACACTGGACTGCTATAGTGCTATTATTCCACTTGCAACATCTTATGGAATTCTAGGGTTTACAGTTTTGGGAGGGACCAGGAGCCCCTCTTGAAAATGCAAACCCCAGGATTCCATAGGATGTTGCAAGTGGAATAATAACGCTCTGGCAGTCCAGTGCGGAATGGGTCATAGATGAGAAAGGGAGAGCACATGAGGCGCGAAACACTTATATAGGGAAATCTCATTAATCAGGCAAACAGCTAGAGGAGGCTGCAGGCCAACAGATACCAGAGGCAGAGTGAGGAGATATCTGTTGCAAACAGCTGCCACTGCTAGTAGAAGCAACGTGTTCATCTTTGGATCATTGGTTTGTGTTCCTGAAAAACTGTGACCCTTGCTTTGTGTGCTGATTACACTTCTGGGTGCTCCCTTGAACTGAGAGTCTGAATTTATTTCTGACCAGGACTACAGAAAGAAGAATGGTAATTGATGAGTTTCTGTAAACCTTGACTGGGGCTGCTGCTAAAGACTCGGTTTAAGGACCGAGAACTGTGGCTGGTCTTCTAAACAGGATGACCTATGCTATTAAATGCCAGTCCCTGGCAAGTTTCCGTGTGAAAAAAATAAAGAAAAAAATTGCATCCAAAATTTAGCGTTGATCTGTGGCACATTGGGGGGGGGGAATCATTCCTGGATTTTGGGTTGCCAGATTGGACAATGAAGATAGCTTCTGCACTTCTAAATATTGCATAAACAAAGAGAATTTTAGTAAATGTTGATGGTCATGCAATCAGCTAACAAGCAACACCTGCTGGACTTCTTTCTTGTACAGCATCTCTAAAGGTATAGGAGCCCTTTCCCATTTTCTCTCTGGCAACCCCAATGGTCCCTCACATCAGATAGTAATAGGCTTCTGGGAGACAGGTTCTCAAGTCTTGCCTTCCTGGATGATGCTTCTCTCCATTCTCTGGAGGAAAGCCGGTGGGGGAACTTTGCTGCCTGATTTCCTTCAGTCAGGATGTTGAACATCACAGGGCTATGCAAGCCTCATCCTTAAGTATCTTGAGTTGCAGATTTGTACTAAAACAGCCTTGCTTCTTTTAATGACCATTTCCATCCATTTAGAGACACTGCCCAGGATGTTTCCAAGACTTAGCAAATGTGCTGTTGCAACGCAGTTATTATAGCACTTTCACTTTGTGATCTTGCCAGTTTGCTGCCCCATCTTTGCAAAGGATTCCATCCTAGAAGAATTGACTCCAAAGGAGATGGGTGTTGTTGAAATGCCAGCAGCAGTACCATTGAGAGAGCTTCCAAACAAGAAGCAAGAGTTTCAGGTAATGCAGCCCTTGCCCTGATACTAAAAGTGAAGAGAACAATTGTCACTTTTAAATCTAAGTGTGCTTCCCCAAAGATGCTTGTGTGGCAAGGCAAACATGCCATCCCTCCCCTTTGCAGGTGCGAGTCAGGGTCCTTGAATGCCGGCAATTGCAAGAGAATAACATCAAGCCAGTGGTGAAAGTGTACATTGGGGATCATGTGTTCAGGACCAGAATCAAAACTGGGAACAACCCTTACTACAATGAGGTTAGCTTTCCTTGAGCTCTGGCTTCGGCCTGGGGGAAGATCTTGCAAACTTGGGAGGAAAATGCCTTCCAGTCAAGGTAGCTGGACTTAAGGGGATGTGAAAGCATGAGAGAAAAATCTGAGGAGGCATAAAGCTAACATTGGGCTCAATCCAGTCACTAGTCTCAACTATAGTTTACCTCTCGGGGAAGTAGAGATTTCTTGCTAATTTTGCTCTCAAAGGAAGCAGTGAGTAATTTTAGCAATTTTAGCCATTTTTAGTGTGTGTTTGTAGAAAAAGAGCCAAAGCATGGTAGGGAGAACAGGCACCCAGGGTCCAAACCAGGGCCATTTCTGCACTAGACTGTTATAGTGCTATGATTCCACTTGCAACATCCTAAAAACTGCAAACCCAGGGATTCCATAGGATGTTGCAAGTGGAATCATAGCGCTATAACAGTCTAGTGTGGAAATGGTCCCAGTCAGGGAAAGGAGAGGAAGAGATCAGGAAATGATGGCTGTATATTTCCTCTCTCTCACCCATCTTCTTCTTTGGATATTGGGGGCCTCAGGAGATGATTTGTGGTGCTGAGAAATTGGGCTGCAATCTGTTCTTAGCCGGCCAGGTGGCAGCTGGTGGTGGAGGAGGAAGACCAGAGGCAAGTTTTTAAAGGGTTGCACAGCCTGATCAGAACTGCCAACAGGGAAGTCTTCCCAAAAAAAAAAAAGAAGCATTTGAGGTTGTGGGGGGGGGCAGGAGAAATGTCCAAATAATCAAATCTGTGAAAGTCAGACCTGCAAATGTGGAGGGCTGACTGTATTTGTAGGTGTTTAAGCTGTGCTTAATAAATAAAACTAAACCACAAAAATTAAGGGGGAAAAAAGCTTCAGTTGAGCCTAACAAATGGACTTAGCTTATTGTCTCCACTCTAAAATTGTCCTCTAACTGCAACCTAAAACCCACGCTTCTCTGCCTTTTTCCCCCCGTAGCTATTTATCAAGAACTTAAAGGAGATGCCTCTTCGACTCTTCGATCAGTTCATTACCATCCAGGCAAGTGAGCCATGGCTGCTCCTTCACCCTTGTTTTCCATTAGTATCTCCATCAGCTTTTTTCCAGAATGGAGGACGAGTAAGTAATGGCTGCTGGGGTGGAGGGGTTGACGCAAGAGCAGCAGTGATAGAATCAGATATTGAGGGTGACCTGAGTAATATGCTTATTATTTCCCTACCTTCCAAGATCCCCCACAGGTGCCTGAAACCACCGATAACACCAAACCCATACTGTCTCTTGAAGCATTTCTACATTTCTACCTATATACCAATATAGAAGAATTCAGTGAAACAGAGAAATTAAACGCCAATGTTCCTGTCATCCAACAGGGAGAGGGCATGGCTTTATTTGGCTTCCTCTTAGACCAGGGGTGGAGGGGATCATGCAGCCTTTGTGGGGATCCCCTATGGCCCTTGGCCAGACTCCAACCAATTTTGACCAAGAAAGCCATTTTTTTTCAGCCAACAGTAGACTCCCAGAGGCCTTTTTGGATCTGTAAATCTCAACCCCTTAACAAAACAAAAATGCCAAAAGTGATTGGTATCTCTAGCTACCCAAAGCATCTCTACTGGGCTACTCTGTTGCATCCCGCCAAGGCTCTGGAAAATGTGGAAATGGCCTCTGATCCTTGGATCATGCCCACTCCTGTGTTAGATAGATCAGAGATAAGGACTCCACATCCCACTCCTAATATGGTCTGCAATTCCACCCTCCATATCCTTCAGTTTGGGCTGAGCCAATCAATTGTTCAGTATGGAAAAATGCAATTATTCCAGCACAGCTAATAGCAGCATCAGGAAGGAGCCCCTGATAGCTCTGTTGCTTCAGGGTGGTGAATCCACGCTGAGCTTTGTGGAAGCTTTTGGAGGCTACCTAAGGTCTTGAACGTCATGGGTGGTTTCAGGACCTCAGATAACTCCCACAACATAAGAATGACGCTGGTTGGATGCAGCATAGATTCACTGGCTCAAAGCAACAGAGCTTCTGGCACTAGGATAGCAATCTCATTTAAGACTTTTGGGGCATGGGGGAGAAGAAGCAGCCCCCAGCAATCCTGCTGCCAAATTCAAAGCTACCTCAATGGCAATCACAGAAAAATGGGTGGGTGAGGAGTATATGGGCATATGTGTGTGTACATGAGTATGACCCTCCCACCAATACCACATGTACCCTTGCAGCACAAGCCACAGTTGTGATAAGAGGGAAATTTCCGTGTGACGATTGTCATTTCCCTAGGTGCTGAATTCCAGAGCCATAAGATCCGATTCACTCATTGGAGTATTTAGGGTAAGCAACTGCTACTTTGGATCAGATCAGATTATACACTTATCAATTTGTCTAGAGGTTCTTCCCCAAGTGGTGAGAGACGTGTGCTTGTCATAGCATGTGATTTTCCTCACCTCTGTATCTTGCTTTTAGCAAGCTTGAGTTTATGACTGGGCACCAAGAGAAAAACGAAAGGCATCTCTTAGGTAACCCCAGGAAATTGGCTATTTGCAGGAATACACATTTTCTTGATGTCTAATTTGATACTTTTGGAGAAACAGAATTTAAAAACTGGTGGATGTCTTCCTTCCAGAGATACTTTCCCTAATGCTCTCCACTTCGTTGTGTGCCTTCAAGCTGTTCTGATTTATGGTGAACCTATCATGAGGTTTTCTGGGGCCTGAGAGTGTGTGAAACACCCAAGGTCACCCAGGAGGTTTACCTGGTCTAACCAGAGCCACATAACCCACCTTGGGGTCTCCTGTGCTTACTCCCAAGGCAAGGAAACAATGTCTGTTTTTTCTCCCCCATCTACTAGACCTTTAGCTTCTGTGATTTATTTTTCTTTCAATAACTTTATAGTATGTTAAGAAGCCTGATTTACCAGGTAATTTATGATTGGTCAGCTAACCTGTCTTAGAATAAAACTGACTAAATCCTACCTCTGTTCAGTTAACCAGTCAAAACACATTCCTTGAACAGGGAAGGGTTCAATTCTGAATGATAGCATTTAAATAACAAATATTCCAGGCTTCACCATTTGGAAACAATGAATTTCCCTTTCCATTTTGTCTTAGCAGCCCCTCTGCCTCCTTTAGTTGGCAGTACAGTGATGTCTCCTGTGTGTTTTCTTTGCAGATTGAGATTGGACTTGTGTATGATTCCCCAGGTAGGCTCACCCAAAACCTGTTGCAAGTCTTTGTGGGTCCTTGTAAACAGTAGCAGATGATGCCTTCCATGTCAGTAGAAGGGTGAATCCATTCCAGGTATTAGTCCAAACTTTAAAGCAACTGTTCAGGATGCTGAGCTACATAACCCAAAATAGATCCAGTGCCTTACACAGCTCCTTTAAAGTTTGGACTAAAACCCAGAGTGGGTTCCCACTCTACTGAGATGGAAGTCACCTTCTCCCGCAACAGCCCAATAAGATGCCCATTCTCCTTCAACCACAGAGCCTTCGTCCTCCCCGCTATTATACCTCCATTCCTCTTCTTCCCCCTTTGCACAGGTCCCCCAGGATGGCCATGGGGCAAACAGCTTTTAGCCCCAATGGTACCTATGGGGCTCAAGAAAGCTCAAGAAAGCAGTCACCAAGGATAGCGGAGAATTTTGTTTGCTTGCTTCTAACAAGATTTTGTCAACGTCCCCAAATTTCTTCATATTTCTTCAAGTTGCAATGAACTCTTTTCCTGCAATTTGAAAAGAGATTCCACTTAAACAACATCTTGACTGTGAGAGAGTTTTGACAGAGGAAGGAGGTCTTTAAACACAGGTTAGATGGCTGGCCTCAGGAGTGCTTTAGTATCCCTTGCATAGCAGGGGATATTCTTGCACGGAAAGGGTTGGCCCTGTAGTTCTAGGGATGTAAAGAGCTGTATATTTCATTCTTGTAGGCAACAGCAAATAACTTTGCTATTTTTCTCCCTGCTTTGAGAAAATATTCAAAAACTGCTCCATTTCCAAAGACAACTCACAGTTTGGAACTTGTTCTTTGCCAAAAAAAAAAAAAGACATTCCTGCAGAGAAAACAGCATTTTCTGTGAATAAATTTTTAAATGCCAAAGTGTCCTTTTTTTTTTTCTTTTCCAGCCAGGAAACTAGCTTTTTGTGCAGAAAATGCTGCTTTCTGCACAAAAAATCCATGCATTTTTCCTAAGTCCTGCACAGTGAAGATTCTCACCTATCCCCTATTCATCTCATCAGGCTTTCCCAACATTCAGAAAACTTTTGGGGGTGGGATATCAATTGAATATTTTCCAATATTATTTCGATTCCAAGAAAATTTTTGAGATATTTTGAAACAAAAACAACTGAATGTGTGAGAAACTCACAACTGTATCCAGCCATCTAGCTGGCAAACCTGAATCCTGACCATTTGTGTTTCCTTTCTCCAGGTCACGCGCTGCTTTCCAGATGGTTGACCCTCTATGACCCAGATAACCTGAATGCTGGAGTGAAGGGCTATGTGAAAGTCAACCTTTGTGTCCTGGGAGCTGGAGATCGTGCACCGGTAATTTTTTTTTTCCTCCCAAATTAAAATCAACCCATCAGAAATGTGATGCTGGAGGAGAGTTCAACAGATACCATTGGCAGCTAACAAGACCAATGAATGGACCAAGAGCATATCAGAACTCTCCCCAAAAAGCCAAAATGACTAAAATGAGATGTCATGCTTTGGACATATCATGAGATGATGGGACTCACTGGAAAAGACATCACTGGGATGGATATGCAAAAGATAATGTCGGAATCTGAACATCCACCTCCATGGGGCAAAGATATCCCATGAATGCAGACATGCTAGCATCCTGATACCAGCTTTACTTTGCAATTTTGGTGTCTTCTCTTCATAGGATTTAGACTTTGTACCTGACAGAAGTGATTCAGAAAAGGGCCTTTTACACCCAGCAGCTGTGCCAGCTGCCCGCGTGGTCACCCTCCAGCTCTACATATACCAGGCCCAAGATATGCCTCAAAGTAAGTACTCCAGCTTAACAAACAACCTTTTCATCATACAGTGGCCAGAAGGTCTAGCTATGGAGGAGCAAAATAAGGGCATTGTCCCAATAAAGATTTCTGCCTCTTTCCAAAGAAATGTTCCTGCAATTTCCAAATTTCTGGCACTGCAGTAATTTAAAATTTCAGTTGCACGTTTTAGAAATACAGTTTAGGCATCCAAAGAAAAAGTGCAGATGAAGTTAACAAGAGAATGCAAATACAGCAAATAGAAGAGTTCTAGGTATGAATAACTGTCCATCTCTCACTCTCTGAAATGCTTTGACATGAAATTTCACTGGGGGGAGGAGGGAGAAGAGAGATCAGTGTATGAATATATGCTTGTGTGTGCATGCGTATATCTCAATTAATCTATAAAGCTGAATTTAAAATTCAATAAAAGATGAACTATAAGGAATCAGCAAAACAGGGAACCATTAAAAGCTGATCACAGTGTCAAAATGCCTGATGGAATAGTAAAGTTTCTCACCTGTTGGAGGAGGGAAAATCCTAGCCTCTCCCAGAAAGGAGTTCCAACGTATAAGAGCAGCCACTGAGAAGGCACTCTGCCTTCTTCCCATCAAATGTCCTGGGAAGGTAGTGGGACAGAGAGAAGGGCATCTCTCAAAAATCTTAGAGGTAAAACAGGCTCGTATAGGAAGAGATGCTCTTTTCCTGTGTTCCAAAAAACAGGTGTGATTCATTTGCACTGGTGGCTGGTGAAATGGAATCACAGAGGTGAAGAAAATTGCACCAAGTTTGCTATCCCGTCTCTTCCCTTGCAAGGTCTAAGTACCTTACACCCCAGCACTGGTTGGCACAGGTGGCACAGCCAGGTGGGGGGGGCAAGGGCATAGCTTAGTGCCAAGGGGTGCCGCAAGCCCACTCCAATGAACAAGGCATCGGATTTGGGAAGAGCCACATCTAAATGCTCAACCATGAAGTCACTGGGGGGCCTTAGGCAACTGCAGTCTCTTGCCAACAGAGAACAGTTTGACCAGATTGTTGCTTACTTTCCTCTGCAGTGAAGGATGGCCTTGTCAATTATGTCAAAGCTGAAGACCCTACTGGAACTTCAGTGGACCCTTCTATGGAAGTTAATTTTGCAGGGAAAGTGGTGGGTAAAATGCATCCCTGCTTATTATTTTGTTTATCTTAAACCTTACTCAGGGAGATTTTTTTTTAAAAAAATCCTGGCCTCTCTAGGGAGGGAGCTCCCAAGTCTGAGAAAGCCCTGTCTCCCTTGTTCTCACCAAATGCACCAGAGATGAATTAAGCTAAAGCTAGCCTCTGTACCAACTGCCTTCTCTTTCCTTCCCTTTTCTCCTTTTGTTGTCAACATGCTCAGCTGAAAACCAGAACTGTGTTTCGAGATGCCAACCCCACGTGGAACCAGCAAATGTCCTTTCCTATGCAGGTGAGCAAGCAGAATTAATCTAGAAACTGTGGTTAGGAGAGAAAGAGAAAGCTGCTGTAATTGGGATGTTGGACCCAAAGACGTGAAGGATCGCTTCTTCCCGTGTCATCTTGTCTCCTTGCTGAACTGGGCACACCCAGCTCAGTTTCTTTTGAATTTTTTCATGTGAGAGTGGAGCTTCTCGAGAGCAGGGCCCTCAATTTGTAATGCAGCAAAGCTTTACGAACCAGAGCATCACAAGCTGGAGAGGTTGTGCCATAATGCCATGAGAGATTCTTCCTTGGGCAGGGTTATCAGAAAGCTCATGGTCACTATGTTGTTAGTTATTAACTGAGCAATTTCCGAAGCTTTGATTGGCCAGAGGACAGAGACAAATTTAAAATACCAGAGACACTTTCCAACCAATGTATATAATTCCTATACCTATAAAAACTTTGGCATATGAAATCAGTTGCAAAAGGAGAATTAAGAAAAAGCACCAATAAGCATAGGTATTTATACCAATACACCAATCATATGGCTGTTAAGTCAGTACATCCCTTATGCCCATATAACAGAATATAGCAAAGTGATATTTCCTATGCAAGACACAGCAAGAATATAAGTGAAGCAAAGTGAGGTCGATATGCATTGTACCAACCAGTTCTGAATCTCAGGCTAACATACAGATTTTCTGGCAAGGAAACATTGTTCCCCTGATTTCTGGCCAGGGTTTTATATAAAGTTGCCATCTTGTACATGTGTACTTTTACAGACTCCAGAGCCATGTGTCCTACGGCTTTGTTAGTCCTCAAAGCTTTTCAATACCTAGTACAGTTGGCCCTCCACATTTGCTAAGGTTAGGGGTGCAGGATCCCTGCAAAAGTGGAAAAACCACAAATGTCAAAATATGTGGGGGGAAGGGGATTGAGTCATGGCGGGGGGGAAGCACCCATTCTTTAGATGGCCAAGCAGTGACTGATGGAGGGGGAGGAAGAGGAGAAGGACAGCCTGATTGGAGCTGCAGAGATGGCACGTTCCCCCAGGAAAGAAAGGCTTGAGGTGTGGAAGCAGTGGCTGGAGAAACTCACAAATAATCAAATGCATGGAAGTCAAACCTGCTAGTGTGTAATAATAAGAAGCATATTATATGCCTTGCTGTTCCTTATAAGAAAAGTCATAAAGGTGTGTTGGTGTGAATGTTTGAATACAGCTGGCTGGACTAATTTGAGCAATGTTCATTTTATGAGCCATGTAGGCACCAGTCATCTCTTGGATGCCCTTTTACAGATGAGTTTACTCACTCAGAGTGGACTGCTGCCCAGTTCCCTTTCTTCGTTATTTCTAATGAGGAGGACCATATATTGTATCTGTAATTCTGTTGAAAGTAAGTCCAGTTGGGTTGCCTTGAGAGAAAGGATGCCTGTGGTCTCTCAGAGGGCTGCTGCCAAGGAGTCGTCTCCCTCCAGCCATGCCAACTGGGCAATCTCTGCCACGGTACGCAAAAGCACTGTGAGCTGGAGAAGCTTATATGCCAAGACGGGTAGGTAACTTTGCCCTTGGGCAAGCAGCTCAGGTTTGCCCAGTCCAGACCTTGGGTTCTATCTCTTGATAATGTGAAAAAGTGATGGAAATCTTGGGAAACTGCCTTTTCTCCACTCTTGAGATGTTTTACCAAACAGAGATGCAGAGATTTTCTTAACCAGCACGTCTTCTCTTTGCAGATGCCGTCCATATGTGACTTAATAAAATTGTCCGCCATTGATGGGTGAGCATTGACATTTTTAAGTCATAACCCACTGGGCAACCTTGGGCGAGTCACACTTTCTCAGCTTCAGAGGGAGGCAAAGGCCTCTGAACAAATATTGCCAAGAAAACTCCTCGATAGAGTCATCACAGGATCGCCATAAGTTGGAAAGGATTTGAAAGCACACAACAACAACCTCAGACAAGGTCACTAATAATGCAAAAAGGACTCCAAATCCCTGGCAGCAGAGGCCCCACTCACTACAACTATCCTTTCCCCATCCATCACAGAAAAAAAGATAAAAGTACATTATTTTCAGAGGTTTTGGATTGCATTTTAAATAAAGCCTTCAGAGGGTCCCACAGTCTCCATAGTGATTCCACCAACTCCTGTGTTTTGCTTTCTAGGGATCAGAGTGGAGATGGGAAAATTCTAGGCATCACCTTTTTGAGTATCTCCCAGATCACTTGCACTGGAACTGAAATGGAAAAGAAAAGTAAGGAAGCTTTCTTCCCTCTCACGTCATGGCTAGTTCATAAGCAGAATAATTAGTATTCATAAGCAGCAAGTGAGCAACATCTAGTCCCACACTACCACACCCACAGGACTATTCAGGAAAATCAGTTTTAGTGTTCTTTGGAAAAAACATATGAAGGAGCTTTACTTAACAAAATACTAGAGATTTCATAATATCTTAGTGTGAGACACACTGTAGCATGAAATCATCTGCAACATTTTATTTCAACCACAAAGTGGGTTGCTTTTTAATTCTGAGACATGTCTAAACAATGTACTCCCTTCTCTTCTTCTCCTTCTTTTCTTTTTAGCATTTAGAGTTATTGAGCTATAGTACATCAGAGCACCAGCGAAATGGCACTTTTGCACTGTAACTCCAAAAAAGTACAATATAAAAGTCAGAGAGGAGAAAATTTGCCCTTCAAAGTATAGGACCACCTCAGCAAACCATACTCCATTTTGAAAAAAATCTTTGGGAGAGACCCAGTAGAGACCTAAGAAATTATTGCTACAAACAGCCCCCTCCCCAAAAAAACCTGGAACAATAGACATAGCAAGGTAAAACCCAAAGAGTTACTTTATGGGAAGCCAAGGCCATTTCCGCACTAGCCTGTTATAGTGCGATGATTCCACTTTCAACATCCTCTGGAATCCTGGGGTTTGCTGGTCGGCCCCTCCCGAAACTGCAAACCCCAGGATTCCAGAGGATGTTGAAAGTGGAATCATCGCGCTATAACAGGCTAGTGCGGAAATGGCCCATGTTTCTTTATACCAACCTGGAAAAACCCTCTGTTGCCATTAATAGCATCCCGAGATGGCTAACACCGGTTCTTTGGTGTTAGAATTGTATTGCATGGATTTTTCTTTCTCTCTTTCTGGATTTCAGAGAATTTTTCAGGTTTCCAACCAGTCTTCGGGCCAAGCTTCCTCACCCTGTATGGGAACCCAAAGGAGTTTGCAACCGAAAAAGATGCTTCTGAGAATTTCAGGACCGGGCCGGTAAGTTTGTCTCCTGGATCAGTATATTCAGCAGAACCCAATAACTAACCAAGTTATAATTAAAAGGGGAAATAACAAAGAGGCAGAAAGGATGGCATTTGGCATAAAATGACAAATAAATGAAGTTTAAGTAAGCTTCTCATGAAAAGAATTCCAAAAATGGGTAAGAGAGAAGTAAAGATGTACATTTAATACTTATAGATAGACACAGAAAGATCAGAATTTTTTGTTGTTGTTGTCAGAGGTTCATGTGAGTCAGACAAACTATAAATATTCATGAATTTTCTTAATTTTGCCAGTTCTCTTTGGTATATTTTACCAAATTAGGTGTATTGTGGAATCAAAATTCAACCAGACTAGATTGAATGAGATCCATACTGCTGTGAAATGTATAATGATTAACTTTGAGTATTTTATTTTTATTTGTGTTTTTATAATAAAAAATTAAAAAGGGGCAACTGTTCTGGGAGACATCAGTCATGATGGAAAGCTAAACTGGTTTTGAGATACAAAATGCTAGAAAAGTCTCTGCTTCTTTTCCTTTTCTTGCAGGCCTTGACCTACAATGTTAAAACTGAAATATGTTTTAAATGCTTACATTGTTGTTTTATCAAAGTAGTTTTCAACAGTTTCCATTCTAAGCAGATTGGCTAGGAATAAAGTCACAGTGAGCTTAGGAAACAATTCAAAAATGGAAAGATCTTGCTTCTGGGTAAACATGGGTATGTGTGCACTTTTGAGTAAATAGGTTTACTAATGATGAGGTCTATTATCTTTTTCTTTTCTTTTTGAATGAAACATCCATATTCTTAGAAATGCAAATTGCATTTTATACACTCAATAGCTGGTACTTTCTTGAATCAAGCTGTCGGTCAGTCTGTCAAATGGCAACACAAGCCTTGTTGCTTTTCGTGCCTCTTTGGCCATTTCTGCACTACAGTCTTATAGTGCGATGATTCCACTTTCAACATCCTCTGGAATCCTGGGGTTACCCCAGGATTCCAGAGGATGTTGAAAGTGGAATCATCGCACTATAACAGGCTAGTGCGGAAATGGCCTTTGTCAAGGCTGACAGCATGCCTCTGCTTGCTAGTTGGCACATTTTTATCCTGGGCTAGAGAAAAACAAACAAAGTTCTAGTCCTTGTTATTCTTCTGCTGCATTTCTGACCCATTTTTTAAAAAAATTCCATGGATGTTTGGCTCTATGTATCTTCTAGGAGGAAGGGATTGCTTACCGAGGAAGAGTTCTTGTAGAGCTGAGCATCAAAATGGAGCCGATCCCTTTTCAGAGAATTGAGGGCATACCTCAAGAAGCAGTTAGAAGGGTGGAGGTAACCATGAAATGGCTTTAAGGTCATCCTCTGACCTTTTTCTTCACTTATCCACTCATGGATCAATGTCTGCTCGTCCAGTTAATTATGCCAGAAAGCTTATGCCGCTATGCTTTTGTTGGTCCTTAAGGTGCTACATGATGGGGGTTAGGGTGCTAAAATAGGCAGGGGAGATATTGACTTTCCTATCATAACTCGCAATGATGCAATGATTCTTTCTTTTGGCAGCGCTTCTTGCCCCAGCACCGGTATGGACTCTGCGTCGTCTTTTATTCAGCAACAATGTTGGCCGACATTAAGGAACACATCCAGTTCGAGGTCAGCATCGGGAACTACGGCAACAAATTTGATGGAACTTGCAAACCTTTTGCCTCAACGACTCAGTACTCCCATGCTGTGTACGATGGTAAGGAACCAGGGCAGAAAGTCCAATAGATTGCAAATAATGGGTGAGATCCCGCAGAGCCTCAGAGCATCATGCAGCCTCTACAATGAATACCTGTCATGTTCTGGCTAACTTGCTCGCTCAAAACTTCACTCAGAGTTTCAAGCAGAAGTGTTTATTAGGAGAAAAGCAAGCATACTAAAGTATCTAAGATGGCTAAAGTGTTTATACCTTATCATAGAGATTTAGGCCATTTCTGCACCTTTGAGCCCCCTCTCTAAACTGCAAACCCCAGGATTCCATAGGATGTTGAAAGTGGAATAATAGCACTACAACAATCTAGTGCAGAAATGCCCTAAGGCACACGCATCAAGAATTGATGATAAATGTCAAGTCACCCCACCAACACAGGCAATTTCCCATGTCTTCCATTATTTTTATATGCCTTTCATCCTGGGAGCGACAGCAAGTTTCTGTCCTAATATCTTTGCACAGTCCATTCTCATAACACCTTCTTGCTATTTTGCATTTCCCCCCTTTTGATCTTCTTCCCTCTTGCCAGATACACAGTGACACTGAACAATACCACAATTAAACATTTGGAGTTGGATGTGCAGTTTGCTGAGCCACTGGTGCTCTTTGGCTTGGAATTCTAAATCACACACACACACAAACTACGAATCCCAGGATTCCATAGGATGGAACCATGGCAATTAAACTGGAATAATAGTGCTATAATTACATAGCACGAATGGACTCTCAGGCTGAAGCAGCTTCATGTATTCCCAGAGGGATTGGGCTCCCCAAATAGCTAGGCTCTTCTCTTCCAGGTAACCGCTACTACTACCTGCCATGGTATGATACCAAACCTATGGTGGCTATCACATCATTCTGGGAGGATGTTGGTCTCCGAGTGGCCTGTATGAATACCATGCAGTTCATTCATACGAGACTGGTAAGTCTTGGAGGGGGCTCTGAAAGGAAACAAGTATCTTGGTGCCATTGGTTAATAGAAGTAGGGCCCAAGGCAGAGGACAAAGATTAAAATAGACACATATAAAACCTCAAACAAAACAGGACAAAGTGCTTGATCACAGGCAGCCTACTGAACCCTGCAATGTTTAATTCAGGAGAACAGTTGTTGCATTTTCCAGTACCTCATGTTTATGGGAATGCACAAGAAGCATGCATTGAAAATGTGAGCCTTTTCTACAACACTGACCAAAAAAACAACAACACAACTTCTTGCAGCAGCTCATATCAAAGAGATTTTTTTCAGTGGCATCCAATTTACTGCAAGGAATATTCAAGCCACGGTAATATACATCTGTAGGTGGTTGATAACATTGACCCTGGTGACCCACCATCATTTTAGCACAAAGAAATCTGGGATGTACTCTTCCTCTGAGTGGGCATGGTCAGGCCAGAAGTCACATGAACTTAGCAAAACCCCTGTGTAGTGTGACCATGCCCCTAAGGGATTCTAGATAGCCAGCCTCTCTCTCTCTCTCTTTTCTCTCTCCCTTGCCCCAGATGTGTATTTTTCTTGCAAGAGGTAACCAAACCTCAAGGGCTGGAAACATCTGTAGAGAGCAATAGGTTTAGCTTATAGGATACTGAACATAAATATATGCTTTGTTCCCTAAACAGAAGAAGAATGTGGATACTCTCAAAACCATCAGTGTCGCCAATGACCCACTTGTGGGCAGTGTTTGGAAGAAGCTCCAGAAAGAGCTGGCAGAAGACTGCAAGTAAGCAAATATGGGGAGAAGTCCTGTGGGACCTCTGACTGGGTTGTGGGTGACAGAGCAGACGTGCCGCTGTACAGAGGACGTTATGCACAGGCAGAGGTGGATTTGTGGATCCCTTTATTATTATTACCATCCTCATTATTACTATTGCTAAGCAGAAACTGAAACCTCACTTATTTCAGTTGTTGCAAACTGAGTTCAAAGTGCAAAAGTAGTTTGAACTCAATTAACGGGGAAAGAGGAGGGGAGGGGTCAGAATTTTGTCTTTCCCAGGAAGCTCAAGCAAAAACAAACTGCTGCAGGCTGTCCTAAGCTATGTGCTGTCCTCACTTTGCCATAGCATGACCACACTCTGACATTGCTTGGCCACACATGTCCCAGTTTTCATCTGTGGAATGTTGGAGGGTATGCTGTACCCCGACCATGGTTCGGTTCTGCAGAGTGGCTTAATGTCACAGCAGCACCGCTAAGCTCTTCCTTTTCTGCCACCATGCATGCTAACTTTTCTCTCCTCTGTCAGGAGGCCTCTTCCCAGCTCTGAAGACCAGGCACCAGCCACCATTCTCGACCTGCAGCTGCGGAAACTGCGTATGCGACTCCTCCAACAAGTCTGCAAGGCTGTGGAGAAGACAAGCTGGAAGACTCCTTTGAAGAAACTCATTGCCAAAGCAGAGAACTGGCTGAATAGGATTGCCCTGGCCATGACAGAGGTACCTCTAGGACAGTGCTTCCCTTCCTTTAGATGTAGCGGACTGGAATTTCCCCTAACGTGCCAATTATTATTCCATGAGCCTAGACCTGCAGGCCACATACAGCCCCAGGGCCTTTCTTGGGGCCTCCAGGGGTTAAAAGAAATTGCAAAACCGTATCTGCCAAAAGGGCCAATGGTAGGTAACTACTCTATAGCTTCTCAGATGTTTTTGGACTACAATTCCAACAATCCCTCCTTTAGTAGCAATGCTGTCTTAGGCTGATTGGCATTGCAATCCAACAACATCTGGAGAGCCACCCATTCCTCCCCCATGCCCAAGATGGTTGGGGGAAAAAACCCTTTTCTTTTTTTGGAGTGTTTTTCATCTGTGTCTGTTTTTTAAAACATATTTTTCTGTAGTACCCTGTTATTCCCCAAGGCCAATTTAGTGCTTTCAGTGTTGGACTAGGACTCCGGGAAACAAGGGTTCCAATCCCAGATCAGCCACGGAAAGCTATTGGGTGACCTTGGAGACAAGTCTAACTCTCCCAGCCCCAGAGGAAGGAAATTGCAAACCTTCTCTGAATAAATCTTGCTGTGAAGACCCTAGGAGATGGTTGCCATAAGTCAGAGTCAACTCAAAAGCAAGTAACAACAGTGTAGTTTAAGGTCTGGACTGAAGTTTGAGGCCTGCTGGTATAGGTAGCTTGGCACTTGAGTCCTGGGCCACTTCTGCACTAGACTGTTACAGTGCTATTATTCCACTTTCAACATGCTATGGAATCCTGGAGTTTACAGTTTAGGGAAAGGCATCAAGTCGGAACTGACTTGAAGGCACATAACAACAAAGCAATTTTAGTGAATCAGAGACACAAAAACATCCTTGGGGAGATGCATGTCATCCCAGGACTGAACTTTACCCACCCCTGTTTTAAATGAATCAATGCATACCTGATACCTGTGAGCGACCTTTGGTGCTCTGTTCTTCTGTTTCTCTTTTAGACCCAAATCTGCATCCCAGATGTGATGATCTGGATGCTATGTGATGAGAAGCGGGTGGCCTATGCCCGGGTAAAACCACACACCATCATGTTCTCCCAAGATGGCCTCCATGCTACCGGTAGGCTGTGCGGCAAGACCCAGACCATCTTCATGCAGGTAAACAAGATGGGTGGCTCATTGGCTCAGTTAGTTGGTTCTCCTTTCCACAGGGAATAATCAGATGGTACTATGGCATCCCACAAGCGTAGGAGCCAAAATCCTGTTGCAGGATTTTGCAGACATAACACAAATGAATGCAGGCACTTGCCACGTACCCTGACATTTCCTAGATGAACATGTATGGCCGAGCAATGTCAAAATGTCATCAGGATGACAAAAGTTATGAATAAGGCATGCACATAAGTGCACTGGTGGGGCTTTAGGCTCTCTCACAGTTGAGCAAGATCTTTGGCACAGAGTCCAACGACCTCTAGAGCAAGAGTGGGCAAAGTGTAGCCCATAGGCAGCATACCTGTTTTGTAGCCTTTATGACTTCTTGTTGACCCCCCAAAATCCCCCCGTAATTTTTTAATTTTTTAATTTTTTTTTAAAGAAATCCCACTGATTTGGGGGTGACTTTTCATCCCCAAACCCAAGAAATCAATAACAGCTGCAAATGCACTTTTCCCCCCTAGTCCCCTGGGAAAAACAAAAAGCTGAAAACAAGTCCCCAGAAAAGGTTTGGGGATAATAGAGGCAGGAAGAGGAAGGGGGGTGGTCATTGAAATGCCAGACAATGAAACTAGATCCATGCCTCCCAGTTCCAAGCCTCCAGCACAGAGATGTTCTTAAATCTCTTGGCCTCAACGGGGATTAGAATCTTGCTTGAAAAAGCGATAAAAGCCAAGAGCACAGCTTTGGGTAATCTCCACTTCTCAGCTCCTCTGCCCTTCTGATGGCAGCAGCAGGACTCTATGCATTTATAATTTTACCATTTCTTCTGCAGGGACCCCAAATCAAAGGGAAGTACAACCCTATCCCTGCACTGCTCCGGGTGCGAATGTGGCTCGGTTATATGGCCGACAGTGCAGAGTTCATGAAATGCTGCGAAGGCGAAATCGTCGTCTACGCTGAGACGGTGAGGCAGGCGAGGCAGCTCTCACAAGAAGGGCCCAATTTAAACTTGGTTGATGGGCAGAACTGAGTGCAAAATCCTCACTCTGCCACAGAGCTCCCTGTGTAACCTTGAGCCTGGTGCTATCACCTGGCTTAGCCTACCTGACAGAGGCCATTTCCGCACTAGCCTGTTATAGTGCGATGATTCCACTTTCAACATCCTCTGGAATCCTGGGGTTTGCAGTTTCGGGAGGGACCAGCCGACCCTTCCCGAAACTGCAAACCCCAGGATTCCAGAGGATGTTGAAAGTGGAATCATCGCACTATAACAGGCTACTGCGGAAATGGCCAGAGTTGCAGTAGGGATAAAATGCCAGAAAGAGATGCACCATGCCTAACGATCTGAATTCCTTGCAGGAGGGTTGGATGGAAAATGCAATATATTTAAAACTGTCATGGCACCGTGATCATTTTTCTTCTGCTTCTTTCAGTATGAGAACCAAAAGAAGACCCATGGTATCTGGGGCACCAGGGACTTGATGCCACATCCTGGCTTTTCAGATGTAACTGGACAGATCAGTCTCCCCAAAGACAAGTTTCAGCTGCCCATCAGTTGGAAGTGGGATGGTGAATGGGCTGTGGAGCCCCAAAGAAGGTGAGTTTGTATTCAAAACTGGCTTACTTTACAACAGGAGTGAGAAACACAAGGCTGGAATGAATTGGCAGTTGAGGGAATCTAGGAAGAAGACACTGCAGGCATACCTTCTGACAAAACCTTCTTTTTCCAAAGTCTTTTTATGGCACAGATCTCAGCTGTAAAATGCGAGGGGAGGCAGCCCTTCAGTTGAAGGATGTAAACCTTCAGTTATGTTTGCTCTCACATACAATGAAAAATAGTGAGAATTTTCTCCACACTAGAAAAGATGGCACAATGTTTTGTGATTTGTTTATTTAGTCTTTTTGGACTTCTTTACAAAAATTTCACAAAGCCTTTTTAAACTCACACAGAAATCTTTCTTTTGTGCAGGATGAGAATGAGTCCTGGACAGAAGCAATGACTTATAAGAAATTATACGATGGTTTTTGCAGAGAAAAAAAAACTGTATGCGTTTTTGTTTTGTGTGTTTTGTTTTTGTTTTTTGGCTTGAAAACCACTTTATGACATTTCCCTGAAATGTGAGAGGGAAATATCATGGAAGCTAACTTCTTTTTTCCTATGGGATGTCTCTATAAGAATGAGAAAAGTTGATAATATGCTGTACAACCCTACTTCAGATGGTTCCTCTTTTTGTGTTTGTGTCATAGAATCATACAGCTGGAAAAGACCCCGAGGGCCATCCAGTCCAACCCCATTCTACCATGCAGGAATACAACAGGAAAGCTCTCCCTTTGATAGAAGGCTCTCCAGCCTCTGTTTAAAAACCTCCAAAGAAGGAGACTCCACCACACTCCCAGGCAACAAATTCCACTTCCAAACAGCTCCGACCACCAGGAAGCTCTTCCTGAGGTTCAGGTGGAATCCCTTTTCCTGTAGTTTGAATCCATTGTTCCATGTCCTAGTCTCTGGAGTAGCAGAAAACAGTCTTGCTCCAACCTCCAGATGACATCTCTTCATATATTCAAACTTAGCTATCAGGTCACTCTTAACCTTCCCTTCTCCAGGATAAACAAAAGCAGAATAGAGTAGTACTATTACTTCCCCCAGTCTAAACACTATACTCCCATTGATGCTGCCTAGAATCACATTGGCTTTCTTAGCTGCCGCATCACACTGCTGACTCATGTTCAGCTCATGGTCTACTAAGACTCCTAGAACCCTTTCACATGTACTGTGATCAATCCAGCCCAGGCAAGCGTTTCTGAAGCAAAGAGAGCATGAAATAGTGTGTTCTGTTTGTGGGCTTGCGTGAGCAGCAAAATCACAGAAGAAACCTTGCTCTGTTTTGCTTGTGAGCAGGCTGCTGCTGGACAAAGAAACAAATTACACTGAAGTGCTGGTGGAGGTCTATGAGAACCAGAGCCGGCAGCCTGGGCGTCCATGGGCACCAGCATCAATCCCTTTCAGCAATGCTGTGAGTAGCAGAGAGAGTCATTATTTAGCTTGGCCTGTGATGAATATGGTGGACCTGTTGAGCTGAGACAAGAGCAGGGGTGAGGACAACACCTTGTCTGAGTTTTTCCAGGTGCATCATGCTCCATGTGCACAGGTCTACACTCCCTCCCCCCTCCAAGGGAGCAGCAATGTAAGGAACATCATGGGATCCTTAATCCTCAGCTAAAGTTTGAATAGTGGACAGGGCTTCTGCATCTTTAATAGTTATCAGATCCTGGATCAGGAAGATGACTATTTACCAAGTGGTGGAAAGTGAAGGAATGGTGGTGAAGTGTCCAGCTCTGTTCCTGTAGCTGGATGCAGAGCACTTTCAGTCTCATATTGCACAGGTCCAACTGCTGTCATTCCACCTGGTAGAAATTTATAGTATGTCTTCCTGATCCAGGATCTCCTAATGATTAAAGTTAGAGGAGCACTGTCCTGTCTTCAGCCTAGCAATCCTAGGCCGTTTCTGCACTGGATGGTTAGAGCGCGATTGTTCCACTTGCAACATCCTATGGAATCCTGGCGTTTGCAGTTTCGGGAGGGGCCGTCCAGTGTGGAAACAGCCCTAATACTGAGACAAAAGATGAGAAAAAGAAGATGAGAAAAATGAAAGACCATCCTTCACACCTTCTGTAAGTTCAGTGTCAACATTTCCAGCATCAACAGGCCAAAACAGTTTGTGTACAACAACTCTGAAATACTAATAGAGCTTCAGAATTATTAGTTCGAAAATTCTCCTCTTTCCACTACAGTGACCAAATTCTGAAATGGCTTGCCTTCTTGAAACTCCCCGGAACTTCCATGTTAGACTTTCAGGGATTTGGAAGTTGCAACCTTGGCATGCCTTGTACTCGAGTTAGGATGCATGTTACCTCTAGGATTTTGGCACAGCACATTTATAGCTATTTCCTGGGGGCTTGTTTGTTTGTTTGTTTGTTTGTTTACACTCACTCTTCCTGTATCAGGTAGACACCTTCTTTTGTTCTCTGGAGGCCTTACCACACCACGGCATCATCCTGGCAGGGAGACATGTTGCTGCCAATCTGCAATGCATGCCATCGCATGACATTGTTGCGGTCCCATTGCTGTCGCATCCGCAGCTGTTGCAATAGTGCTGTAACCCATTGCTGGAAAAAATCTGGTAATGTCCTCCCTTTGCACACCAATCCCATCAGCTGTGGGCATGCAGGAAGGGCAGAAGTGCTATCAAGCACTTCCATCCACAATAGAGCCCAGGAAGAGCCCAGCTGTTCCGCAGAAGGAAGGAACGTGTCCTGAAAGCTATCTATCCACCGGCAGCCGATCAGTGCGGCAGGGAGCATTCAGGTTCCAGTCCAATCGTGGAAATGGCATTGCTGGGATTTGGACAGGACAATGCCGGAGCACAGTGTAGTGTCAGGGCCTCATCTGCTCTAACCCTCTCTTCTGTCCAATATGAAGCATATGCTTTTTAGAGTTCTCTCTAGATGAGATGACCCAACTCTTCTGAAACTATGTAGTACTCTGTATTTCCTTAATTTCTTCAAGAAGATGAACCTGTGTTTATGTGCCAGTATTTATTATGTTCTGCTTTTATATATCTTACTGATAAGACCAAGTTTGATTTAGTTGTCTGCTAGATTTCATGGGATGGTGGCTGGTAAAACTGTCCTAACTTCATCTTATGAGTTTTAATTACTCTGAGAGAGAGATTCACTACAAATCTCTCATGTTTCCCAATAAGGTCACACCTGCTGGGCCTCCTTTTCTCAGTTTTATTCCCTTTCTCTCCCCCCTTGCTTTTTTCTTGGTGTTCTAGAGTGGGGCTCCTACTCCCCCAAAAGAAGAAATTGAGTGTCCTAAAGGCTGGAGCTTTGTGGAAGACTGGAAAGTGGAGATGAACCGGGCTGTGGATGATGCAGGCGAGTCTTTGTTTTTATTTCGTTAAGCCCAAGAACAGCAGTCTCTGAGATCTGTATTTTCTGCGCTCATTTCCTAAGAGGGTGGTGGGAAATGGCTGGATGCTGGGGTGGCGTGAGCTCCCGAGGAGACCTTGGAGGGCTGCAGCACCCTGCCAAAACCCCAGGAAAAATTAAAGGTCCCCTTCAAATGCCCTTTAGGGGGCATGGGGCATTTTCACCACCATTTGGGGCCCAGAATAGATTGTTTTTTTTACAACCAGAAGTGATTCAGAAGTCACGTCCTGTTTTTTATTCTACAGAGACCTCTCCCCAGCCTAAACCATCTCACCTCCCCACAAAAAAGTAGCAAAAACATCCTTCATAAACTCAAGAGGGCATTTGGGGCAAAAAAAAAAAAAGTGGAATCCCATGGCAACCTGGGGGTAATAAAAGCATCCCTGGTGGTTGCATCCAGACCACTGACCAAACTTTGCCCACCCCAGTTGGAGGGCTTCATGAACACCTATTTTCTTGCTTAGGCTGGGAGTACGGTGTTGCCATCCCACCTGCCGAATTCCCTCGCTCCTGGAACGCAGCCGAGAAGACCTACCACACTCACCGGCGTCGGCGCTGGCTCCGGAAGCGCTGCCGGAACGTGATCAAGGAGAACCAGCACGACCACCTGGCAGCTTTCCTGCGGCTGGTAATCGGCTTCAACACCTGGGATCATGATGAGGGGCTTGTTCACACCGACAAGGTGGAAGATGGATAAATCCTGGGATTTGCAATTTAGTTCAGGGGACTAAACCTCTGAGCATCCCACCAAATTGCAAATCCCAGAACTCCTCAGGAGGAAGGTATGAAATGGATATAACCATATGGCGCAGATATGTGGTGCAGATAATTGTTCAACTGTTTTATTACTAGCAGGTTTTTAGCTAATCTTGTTTTCAGCTTTCTAAGCTGCCTTGGAGTCCCATGCCAGGAAAAAGCCAGCATATAAATAAAATAAAGGAATTGAGGAAGACTGCCACATCTCACAGCCTCACCCATGAAGCTTCCTTGGCTCCTTTCGGCCTCTGTCTCATTCCCTCTTCTATGTCCTGCAGCACTCGGATGCCAAGTCTAAACCAGAAACATGGGAATACGCCCCTCTGACCAGCTGGAGGTTCCACCTGCAGCGGCATCCCAGCGACGTGTTCCGCCGGCGGTGCTGGCGAAGGAAGCTCGCCCCTATTGCCCCTAGCCAGGGGGCACCCATATTCCTCTTGGAGGGATCACTGGTAAGAAAAGGCAGCTACATAGCTACATAGAATCATAGAAATGTAGCGCTGGAAGAGACCCCAGGGGCCATCCAGTCCAACCCCCTGCCATGCAGGAACACCCTCAAAGTAATCCCGACAGATGGCCATCCAGCCTCTGCTTAAAAACCTCCAAGGAAGGAGATTCCACCACACTCCGAGGCAGCAGATTCCACTGCCGGACAGCCCTGACTGTTAATTAAAAATTAAAAAGCACCAGCCTTTTGCATTACAAATGCCACCTCCACTACTCCTGCTGCCCAGTAGCTTTTTGGCATCTTCAACCTGGCTCCTCAGCAAAATCTTGTCTGGCATAAGAGACCCTACCAGTAACCGTGCTGCCATTGGCGTAGCTCTTCCATCACACAACCGTGAAATCCCACCAGCATGGAAATCTCCCATCCTATTTTTGAAGATGTCAGGGTGGCATACAAAAAAAAAAAAAAATCAGTGTAGGACAAGAAATAACAATAACAACTTTAAAGGACAAAAAAATGTATCAAATCATTTATCACTTAAATCATGTCAATTTAAAATCACTTTAAAAAATTAAAATAATGGCTTTTACTCATTGCATGGCAGCCACTGTCTCGGGTGTCAGTGGGGCAGTGAGTCCACTCCAGGTTTTAGTCTGAGCCATCAAAAGATGCTAAACTCTATCTTCAAAACACATTCATCATTTTCTGTAGCGCCTTTAAAATTTGGATAAAATTTCAGAATGGAAGAAGAGGAGGAGGAGGAGGAGGAGAAAGATGGCAGAATGAACAATGCAAAACAGAAAAAGGCATGGAAAGGTTATGCAGTGTAAAATAAATAGTAAGCCTTTATTATAAACAGTACAAATGTGTGTAAGTTGAATAACCTGAACTAAACTTTTCTTGATGCAGAATTCATGGGATTTTGGTTTACTTATAAGGCTGAGAGACTCCATACAGCCACGAGTCTAACACACATGGCCTATTTGTGCCTCTTCTTCAGGGCGTGGAAGTGGAGGATGAAGGGAAAAAGAAAAAGGGGGAAGGCGAGAAGAAAGAAGAGAAGAAAGATGAGAAGAAGGAGGGGAAGAAGGAAGGTAAAGAGGTGGAGAAACGCCCCTCGCAGAGCCTCTTGAAGATGAACACGCCTCTCCTTTTCTGCATTTTCAAAAGTGAGTCATCTACTTGGATTCAAACTAAAGCCATTTCCACACTAGCCTATTATAGTGTGATGATTCCACTTTCAACATCCTCTGGAATCCTGGGGTTTGCAGTTTCGGGAGGGGCCAGCCGGCCCCTCCCGAAACTGCAAACCCCAGGATTCCAGAGGATGTTGAAAGTGGAATAATCACGCTATAAGAGTGTAGTGCGGAAATGGTCTTAGTCCGAATGGTACATTGTTGAGGAGCTACTTTTACAAGCCAAAAGGAAAGTGAAACTCATATAAACTCTCCTTCTTTCAGGTCCTGCCTATTTCCAGTTACGCTGCTACATCTACCAGGCAAGGGACCTTGTGGGAGCATATGCAAAGGGCTCTGCAGGTGTGTGGCACTTAAAAAAGGGGAGGGGGCTGCTCTCCCACGCCCCGTACAGCGGAGTGCCTTTGTGCCTTCACCTCATTACACATAAATGCTCATTGAGTCCCTTGGATTCCAAAGAAACCCATCCAGAAGTGGGGAAAATGTCTCTGGAAGTGTTGAAAGTTTCCAGTTCTTTTGGTTTTGATTTTACCTGCATATTCACAAGTTTACATCCAAATTCTTTCTTGAACTATTCTGGGTTTTCCTTGTATCCTTCCTTCTCCCCGCTCCCTAAACTCATGCAACTTTTCAGAAACTGATTCTTCTCAATTTCCACTGAATATACTTTATTACTATTGAGGAGTTACAGTCAAAGTTAACTAGGGTTATTTCTGCACTAGCTTGTTATAGTGCTATTATTTCACTGTCCACATCGTATGGAATCCTGGGATTTGCAGTTTAGGGAGGGGCCCAAAGGCAAACCCCAGGATTCCATAGGATGTGGAAAGTGAAGTAATAGCACTATAAGAAGCTAGTGCAGAAATGGCCAAGTTTAAACCTAATTAAGCATTAGAATCATTTTATTTTGGTGCAAACATTCCTGTTTCTCTCGCTTGGGCCATTTCTGCACGACGGGGCCGTACTGCTTCTGGAACAGGATGGCAGCAGTCAGCAGGTCATGTTTCTGCATGACATTGGCCATTTCCGCACTAGCCTGTTATAGCGCAATGATTCCACCTTCAACCTCCTATGGAATCCTGGGGTTTGCAGTTTCGGGAGGGGCCGGCTGGCCCCTCCCAAAACTGCAAACCCCAGGATTCCATAGGAGGTTGAAAGTGGAATCATCGCGCTATAACAAGCTAGTGCAGAAATAGCCATTGTTGCCGACCTGCTGTCATTCCATCCCAAGTGTCGCACTTGTGCAGTTTTCGCAAAACAGGAAAAATCCGTTTTATGCGTGTGATCGTGCAAGCACACCCGTTGCTCCCAGCTGTGCAGAAGCTACAGAAGCGCAATGGCGATGCTTCCTTCCATTGCACAGCAATGGAAAATGTCCATCTGTGCTGCGGAAGGAAGAAATAGTGCCATTGCTCTCCCTTCCATGTGAAGTGAGCAGGTGTGGAGAGGAGTGTTGCTGACACGCTTCCTTCCAGACCTGGGACTGCAGGGTGATGATGCAAAAGAGCGTCGGCGTGCGGAAATGGTCTTGATCTCTGTTGAGGCGATTTACGTCAAGAAAACTATGGAGATGGGTGGGAAGGGTTGCATCTCCCCAGCACTGAGTCCTGATCCAGTTGGAGAGAAGGGGTGGAGTTCCTGAGAATTCTCTGTTGGGACTTCCTGGAACCTGTTCTCATGATTTTCCTTACAAACAAAAGGCATTTTCAGATTATAAAGTTGTAGTGCTATAAGTCTACTTTCAGTGCGATGGCAACTTCCTCTTGAATCCTGAGATTTATAGTTTCATGAGCCATTTAGAATTCTCTGTGAGAGAGCTATGTCTCATCCAACTACAAATCCCAAGACTGGGTAGTTAAAGTGGAATCACAGGGCTCTAATCGTCTAGTGTGCAAGAGCCCAACGTGAATGGCTGTCAATCCATTTAAATCTATGAGTTGTAGACACAATTGATGTCATTTTTGAAATGCATAAGAGTGACTTATATTGTCTCTCTGCCAGATCCTGTAGCCCATGTTTCCTTCCTTCACACAAGCCAGTGCACCAAGCTCATCCCGGGCACATTGCACCCATTGTGGGATCAGAGTCTCCTCTTTGAGAACATCTTAATCTACGGAGACCCCCAGGCAACCAAGGAAGACCCGCCAGTGGTGGCCGTGGAGATCGTTGACGTCGATCCCACGGTATGTTCCTGGTTCTCTTTGCTAACCCAGAAGGACCAAAAGACACGAGAGAGAAAGACTTGGTAGCACAACGGAGGTCTCTTTCACATCATTCAACTATAGGACTTCAATGCCACTTGAATTGCCATGGCTGTATCAGGTTGAATCCTGAGATTGGTAGCGTTGTGAAGTATTTAGAATTTTCTGCCACAGAGCTCTAGTTCCTCACCAAATTACAAATCCCAGGTCTCATTGGGACCCAGCCATGGCACTTCAAGTGGTATGATAGTGAAATATTTGTGTAGAGTGAAAGAGACCAGTTCAGACGCTGCCATTAATGATCTGTTAATAACATCCCAAAGGATACTGCCGTAGGTGCTACCTGGCTGTGTTAATTGGGCTGAGAAGCTTTTGGATACCCAGATTTTGGGCTTTACCATTTTCACCGTCCTTTACTAAGGACATTCTGACACAGAGATGATGAAGAAATACATGGACAAAAATATCTAAAGGTTCCCTTAGTTGAAAGGGTTAATAGTTAATTATCCGTGAATTTTTACTGAGGTTTCTACAGAGCTCACTAACTGTTAAACTCTTATGCCTTTTCTACTAGGCACTGATAAGACCCATGTCTCCTTCCTGTGTATCTTAAGAATCTTTGTTTAGTTCTTAATCACCTCCGAGGCCATTTCCACACTAGCCTGTTATAGCACTATGATTCCACTTGCAACATCCTATGGAATCCTGGGGTTTGCAGTTTTGGGAGGGGCCAGGATGTTGCAAGTGGAATCATAGCGCTATAACAGGCTAGTGCAGAAATGGCCAATGATTGGATGCCATTGTGCAATACCCAGTCATAGAATTGCAGAGATGAAAGAGACCCCAAGGGCTATCCAGTCCAACCCCCTTCTGCCATGCAGGACTTTGGCCCTGTGTGTCCTTTTTTCGCCATGGTCAGAATGCAACCTGAAAGGGATCTTCCAGGCCACCAAGAAGGTGATACCTATGGCCATTTCCACATAAGCCTGTTATAGCGCGATGATTCCACTTTCCGGCCAGCCCCTCCCAAAACTGCAAACCCCAGGATTCCATAGGATGTTGCAAGTGGAATCATAGCACTATAACAGGCTAGTGTGGAAATGGCCTGAGTCTTCCAAAGGACTTACGACGCACTAAAAGAAAGCTGTGTTGGACAAAGGGTTTTCTGCTTTGATTTGAACTCAGCACATCCAGACTGATTGAAAAGTCCCAGATTTTGTTCCTATTCTTTCCAATTTTGCAATAAACTATGGAGGTGATATAAAAAGTCTCTGATCATACCAGGAGCCGACAGAAAATATTCTGGGAGAAATGAAGCATGTATGGTTCTCCAAAATAAAATGGGAAAGAACAAGAAGAAAATCTGGGACTCTGTGATCTTTTTTCCTGACCAGTCTGGTTGTGCCCTCTCTGAACTCACATATCCGGGCATTTCTGTTTCTGTTTTTAGGGCCGTTCTGACTATATCTTGGGGAGGTCTTTGAGCGTTCCAAGTGTGTACCTGAACCTTGATTTGCGAAGAATTCCCCGTCTCCACAAGCATACCATCATGAAAGAAGAGATGGAGGCTGGCCATCTCCTGGCTGCATTTGAGCTTCTGTTAGATAAGAAGGTAAAAGAATAATAATATAAAACAAGAACAAAAACAGGAAGATCAGACTCCAAGAGCCGTTCTGCCGTACACTGTTATAGTGCTATTGTTCCACTTTCAACCTCCTGTGGAATTCTTGGGTTTGTAGTTTCCTGAGGCCCAAGGGCTCTCTGGCTGAGAACTCTAAAGGCCCCTCCCTCAACTGCAAATCCCAGGATTCCATGGGATGTTGGAAGTGGAATAATAGCACTATAACCGTGTAGTGTGGAAAGGCCCCATGGTCAGACTCTGATCCAAGATCAGACTCTGTCATACCATTTACCATTGCATAGAAGTTCTGGTTGTCATATGAAGAGGTTCTTTCCCCTGGTAAGAGGAGGAAAAAATTGTAGTAGTAGTAAAAGGAATATTAAGGGCCTTCAAACTGAAGATGGTGACATGTGGACCTCCCATAAAATTGCATGAGTGAAGCCATGCAATTTCCCAGCAAGAGCTTGAAGTGAAATCACCCATGGGATCTCTCAAGCAGCTTTCATATCCATCATCAGTTAACGGGAAAGGAGGGGGGAAACTCATCCTTAATGACTGGCTGAAAAGTAAAAAAGGTGGGAAGGCTGAATTCATCTAGACTTTCCACTTTTCCCATACAGGATGGGTCCTTGGGAAAACATCCACCTCCTGCCTGGAAGGATGGCATGTACACCATCCCAAAAGGAATCCGTCCCATTCTGAGGCTGATGGCCATTGAGGTGAGTAGGGGGATCACAGCAATGGGGAAGGGCTTTAAAATCGTTGACTGGCAGGTCAGTTTTCAGCAGGGTGCATTTTGAAAGGAGCAGCAGCTTGCAGGTCTGGCTTTGTCCATGACACCAACAAGCTTTACTGGGTACAGATTTGCTACCAGGCACAATTCAAAGTGCTGGTTGGGGACTCATAAAGCCCTGTATGCCTTAAGTCCAGGCTATCCGAAAGATTGTTATCTCCCCATATGAACCCACCAGGGCCATAAGATGCTTGCAAAAGGCCTTCTCTTGGTCTGACAACCCTCACAGGTCTGTTTGGTGAGGACACAGAGGGGAGCCTTCTCGGTGGCTGCTCCCAGGCTGTGGAATTCCACGGGAAGCTAGCCTGCCCCCTTCTCTGCATTCCTTTCACCACCAAAGACTTTTCCGTACAAACAGGTTTTTAATAATTGACTGTTTTCAGGAAACCTTTCATGAGCTATGTGTGCTGTATTTTTTTAAACTTTATTAGTTTTAATGGTTTTTTTTAACTTTCAAAAATGTAATGTGTGTTAATTTGATGATTGTTTTCATCTTTTATTACCAGCCTTTTAGCATACCTTGTTTTAGCCTTTGTAAGACACCTTGGCTTTCATGCCAGAAGGAAGTTGGTATATAAATTAGATAAATACTACACAAAAAGGAGCAGCAAAGCACTCCAAAAGGATTTTTCCAAACTGGAGGGCAGCTGGCAGCATCTGTGGCAAGGAAACAGTATGAAGCCACTTTGGCTTTTAGTCCATACTTTAAAGGAGATCTCCAAGGTTCTGCTGAACCCCATCCCAAAATCACCTTGGGATAGCTCCTTTGACATTCAGACTAAAACCCAGAATAGATTCACTGCTCCGCTGGCATGGAAGATCTCAGCTTCCACTGCTAGCATTACAACAGCAGGTCAGGTTTCATGCAAGCAGCCTTCAAAGAGAGAGCAAGGATTGTGTGAGATAACAAATTGGCATTTATGTAGGGCTGGATATTACCAGAGACTCTACACATTGTGTGTTTTTTTCTGATGCATGGTAACCAGTGGAACACACAAGGTAACCAGTGGAACACACAAGGTAACCTTTTGGTTATACAGGACCAGATATAATTTAGAGACCTGTACCTTGTGAGAACATTTAAATGATAGCAATTGGATGAGTTTTTTTGTTTGTTAGTTAAGCAGTAAGACATCATATTCTGCCAGTGTGGATAACAAATGAAAAACATAAGCCATTTCCGCACTAGACTGTTATAGCGCGATGATTCCACTTTCAACCTCCTATGGAATCCTGGGGTTTGCAGTTTCGGGAGGGGCCGGCCTGTCTACTAACCAGGGACATCAACGAAAGTGCGTTTCTCCCAAAACAACTTGTTGTGGGGAACATGAGCACGAGAATGCTTTTGCACTCTGCAAAATGCTTTTGTCTCTCCGTCTCCTGACCTGGGTTTTTACTAACATTGGCTGTGATCCTTTGACAGATCCTGGCCTGGGGCCTGCGAGACATGAAGAATTACAACCTGCTGGTCATCAACAACCCAAGCCTCATCATAGAATGTGGAGGGGAAAACATTCACACACCAACCATCAAGAACTTCCAGGAGAACCCCAATTTCCCGATTAACATTTATCTCATGAAAGTGGTGAGTGGCCATGTTAGTCAACAGCTGAGATAGGAGAGACTGTTCACAAGGGCAGGGAATCGTAAGACTAAAGATGCCATGGGTGATCCTACTCCTTGAGCAGATGGGCATTGCCTACCTGACCCACAACACCCTTCCCAACCAGCAGGGGTGGCACAGATGGACTTTGCAAGGGAATAGGTTGGGTAGATAAACCAGATGTATTTGGTTTCACCTCTTGGCTTAGGCTTTAGTGGCTCTGCTCCACCACCCCGATAGGCATCAGCTGCCACTGAAATGAGATGAAACCTCCGCTTTCCCACCAACACAAGGGAGATTCTGGCATTTCCGTTCTTGCTAGTCAGATCTTGAAATCCACACTTTCACTGAGATCTTTTGCCCTGAAGTTGAAGGACTTCAGACTCATTGGCTTCCTTTGGCTCTTTTGATCCTTTGACAAACTGTCAGTTATCAGATACTAAATACCACAACAAAGTACAGGATGCATAAGCGCAATGCAAAATCAATGTGCAAAGTGTAGGATGCTCAATGACAATGCACAATGCATCTGATGAAATAGACTTAGTCTACAAAAGTTTAAGCTACTGACGTCTTCCTCTTGGTTAATTTCAAAGGTGCTACGAGATCCCTTTGCATAATGCCTAGTGTATAATTTGCAAAGACAAGGTACAGATGCTACCTCTTCTGTTGCTATCAGCAGAATATATCTGTAATGCAATGGTGACCTTTTGGGCCCTTACACATAGTGTGACATGCACACATATGTCCCTTACTGAATTCTGGCCACTGTGTGTCTCCCAATTGGCAACCACCAGCCATTAAAAGTCATCAATGCTTGCTTAACTAAGAGTCTTTGGGCCACCAGTGCTCCTGCTAGTTACTAGCTGCATAAAAACATAGAGGTGTTGATCAGCACTGCACACATAGAGGTGTTGATTATCACTGCACTGCATTTCCATTAAAATGCCACTGTTTACAAACTACCATGCTAGACAGCAACCAAAAATTCAGGAAAAAATCATAAATGCATTGCTTTTTCTCTTCTGGAATGAATCTTCCAGTCATTTACTTACTTGAAAAGCTCATCAGATCGATCTTGGTTTCCTTTAGTACCTGCCTGTAGATGAAGACTACGCACCTCCCATTGAGCTGAAGGTGATTGATCACAGAGAGTTTGGATATAAGCCCATGGTGGGCCATGCAAGTGTGACATCTTTGCGCCAGTACTACTGTGACCCCTGGGAAGGAAAGAAGGCCCATACTCTGCCTCCCAGAGGTATCAGCTACCTTATAACATTTCTATCTGGCTATCAAAGCAAGACTTTCTTCTGGGGGCTGAGCTAGGTACTATGCTGGAGGCAGGGGCAGAGAACTAACAACTGGAATCACAAATGTAAATGTGTCCATCTCATTGAGAAAGGGTGCCTCAACACATCAAGGCAGCCCACCAAGATAATGTTCAACAGTCGTGAAATTTTGCATATTTTCATTGTTCTATGTGATGAACACAGCTCCAGTTAATGGTATCCCCCAGCATAGCAAATAATTTAAAAGATTTATTTGACATTGTGGCTTTGGGTCCTCTACCAGGAAAAAAAGGCAAGATATAAATTAAATAAATAAATAAAGGTTGCCTTCCTCTAAGGCTGAGAGGACGTAACTTAGCCAAGGTCACCATATGGGTATCCACGGCTGGTGAGAGTTTGAACCCTTTCTCCAGAAGTCCTTCTCCAACATTCAGGTATTGCCTTATAATTGACTTTTTGGGGTTTTTTTAAGGAATACATACCCAGCTCTTTCAATTTTTATTCCAGATCAAGTTCCTGGGAGGGTGAACAAGCTTCAAGGTGGCCATTTTTGGAACAACTAGTGCACCTGGGCTGTTACTCAAGTGTGTGTGTATATATGGGTCTTCAAGTTACCTCTTGACTTCTGGCAACTCTATGATTTCCTAAGGTCTTTTTAAGCCAGGAATACTCAGGGGCAGTTTTGCCAATTCTATCATCTGGAATACAGCCTACAGGATCTAGTATTTGTTAGTGGTCTCCCATCCAAATGCTAACTAGGCTGTGTTATATAATCTTGTGTGCTCATCTGATGTTTGAGAGCCCCCACTGATGTTGTAGCACCAGGTTGGATAAGCTCAGGAGGTCCACAGGTCATACTTCAGGAGATAATATATTAAAAATATCTATCATAAGCAGTATGTGGGATTTTGGTCCTCTTTCCCAGTATCACATCTTTTGAGGTTTCCTATTAACTACATGTTTTCTTTTATTTCTGTTTTTGTTCTACAAACAGCTATTCCCAGAGCAAAGACAAAAAGGGTATGTATGGCTGTAGATTGGAATCAAAGCTCCTTGTCTTCTCAGTATTTGATTTCGGCCATGAACCTGCCTCAGGAAACATAGTTATGAGAAATGCCTACAAGAGTCTCCTAACAACAACAACAACAAAATGAGTCCAATTTACACCGTCGTAGTTCACCCTAGTTTCTATCCTTCCTTGTGGGAAGGACCAAAGTTGCAAAGATCTCAATAAGTAGGACAAGGAAAGAATTTCTGCCCCAAGGAGTAGACAATGATAGCCATATGCTAGATGGACTCATGGTCTTTCAAGTCCAGTAGTCACCAGACTTTGTTCAAAGGCATAAATGTGCATATGGAAGTCATGGTCCATGGGATATAAGCAGAAATGAAGCTCTTGAACCTGGCATTATAGAAAATCCTGATCTTGGGAGAAGCAAGTCTAGCACACTTTCCTTAAAATTTGACCATACGCAACATGCTGTCCCATGGCAATTATAAATTCATTTGATCCCGCAAGGCCAGTCATTTTCCAAATAGAGTTGCAAGGTCAGGATTATCTCAGGGTCTGAGATTTCAGGGCCAAAACCTTAGACTTGGGGACAAGCCTTTGTAACATCATAAGGTGTGAGTCCTACAGATGTTAAAAGAGGGAGCCCATAGTGATGGTGTTAAGCAGAATACCTTAAGAAATCAACCACACCAGGTCTTAACAAATGATGCACACCTTTCAAGGCACCATTCTTATCCTGAGATTTCTCCCCCTTGTCCTGAGGGCTGGAAACACAGTGCCAGGCCCTGAGCTATGGCAATCCTATTTTGAACTGTCCTGCTTCCATATCACTTCTTAACCCCAGTTCACATTAGACACTATTTGGGTAAGTTGACCTTACCATAGCCTTGTGTCGAAAACTAGTCTCAAACTCTCTTATAGAGAATGGGCAAGATGTCTCCCAGGGATGCACAAATCCTCCTGGTCTCCGTGCAAAAATGGTTATGGCTTCCCTGTCTGCAGAGAGGGTCTCCAGAGCTAAGCTACATTAGATGAAGGATCTACCCTCTGTGTTTAGTCTGAAAGATCAGATCTCATACCTGTCTGGTCTCTCAGCTGCAGAGGAGCTGTATTACAGAGAACCCCTAAACTTCTGAAAAACTCCAGGACTCTCTTGGAAGAGGAATATATGGATGACCACTGAACTTAATGTTCCCTCTATGGGATTTATAGAATGATAGAATAATTGAACTAGAGGGCTGGAAGTGATCCCAGGGTCAGCTATAGCAATAGCAGTTACATTTCTATACTGCTTATCAGTGCTGGCCACTCCCTAAGTGGTTTACAATGTGTTTAGCTAATTGGCCCCAACAAGCTGGGTACTCATTTTACCGATCTACAGAAAGATGGAAGGCTGAGTCAGCCTGGAGCCCTGCAGGATCAAACTCACAAATTTAACCACTGTGCCACCAGGGCTCATCTACTCTGACTCTACCAGTGCAGAAATCCATAGCTAAAGCATTCCTGACAGGTGGCCATCCAATGTCTGTTTAAAAACCTTCAACAAAGCAACATCCACAGCCGGTGAGATAGTCCATTCCATCAAGTTATTCCCAATATTTCATCAGAATCTCCTTTCTTGCCATTTGAATCTATTGGTTTAGGTTCTGTCCTCTGGAGCAGCAGAAAATAAGCTCACGCTGTCTTCCAGCAACAGCCCTTCAGATATTTAAAAGACGGCTACCATCTCTCAGTTTTCTCCAGGTGAAACATATCCAACTCCCTCAATCCGTATCCTTTTACCTTCTTGGTTGCCCTTCTCTGCACACATTCTAGCTTACAGATTTCTTTCTCCGTTCCGCTACTCAATTCATCTACTTCTTGCAGGGACTGAACAAGACTTTCTACAAGCCATGGACATGGAAGAAGCCAAAAGAAGAGAGGGTAGGTCAAGATGTCAGAGCCAAGATTTCAACACTTCCATGTTCCTATGAATCAGGAAGTTCCCACTCCTATGCAAAGTAGTCATGCTTTTAAACCTGATACTCCCCAGAAGCATTCTGTTAAACAATATAGTCATCGTTATGGCATCTTAAGGACTAACAAACCCATTGAGGCATGCTATCTCAAGTTGTACCAGATGTACAGCTGCAAGATTGCCAAAGCACTCTGTTTCTGTTGCAGTGGTTGCCTTTTCCTCAGAAGCACATGGAGAAAGAACCCTTCAAGACTTTCCTGAGTGTGAATCTTGTTGAACAATTGCTTGGTTTTCTATTTAAATTAATGATCAATAGATGGTTACCTAGTCTCTATGCCACAGTGTTAAGGCATGCAAAGCAGCCAATGAAGATAATGACGACTGTTTATTTAAAAGAAAATCCAGAAAAGAGGAGGATGGTGAAGGGGGCCCCCAGTTTTGGGATTCCAGTTTGGGGTTTAAGAATGGAGACATAATGTACTGTAGATAACAGTTTATTTAACAACACAATACCTGAGCAATCTGGCACCAAACCAAACATACCCCTTCCCATTTACAGCAGTTTTGGAAAATACACGTAGCAACAGCATACAGCAACATATAGCAAATCATAAGAGGATACTGGAGATAAATTAGCCAGTCATGAAACATTAGTCATTTAAACCATAATGCAAAAATTATCAAGCAAGGACCACATAAAAACTATGCACGTTGAAGCTTTTCCTTACATTCCAGGTTGTTGTGGTTATTAGCAGAAAGTGCCAGTTATTCGACGATAGGGTCAGCAGGCTCTGGTAATGCTTCATCTGTTTTTCCCTTGAAATTCCTAAGAGTTCAACAGTTCTGCAGCTTCTAAATTTTCCCTTGATTTAGAATGCTTTTCCTTGACTGTCCTTTGTACTGTCCTTATGAGTAAGCAGTGACCTTTCCCTTCAGTGGCCATGTTTGTCTATTGCAGAAAAAGCATGCGTTGCGGAAACTTAAGAAATAACCATGTGTATTTGGCATAGGGTTTTTGGGGGAAGCAGCCTAGATGTGAAAAGATAAATCTGAAGAAGGGGGCTGCAGTCCACATAAGCTTATGCCGGGCTCCCATGTCTTCCTCTCTCCAGATTAATTCAAGCACTTCCTCATCCATCCGTAGGACAATCCTACATGTGCTTTGTTGGAAATGTGCTCCTCAATCCTTGTGTCTCTGGCAGCCACCAGTCCTCTGCCTCTTGTACTGACCTCTGGCAGAACCTGTGTCTGGGTTTGTTTGTTTTTTTGTACTTATGCAAGATGGATACCATTTCCACTTTGAACAGATACCGTTCTGCTACGATGAAAGCGTGTCCTTTGGACATGACTCTTAACTTTTCCATGTTGCTTTTCTATTAGTACATAGAGGAAGAAGAAGAGGAGGAAGTAGACTGGTGGAGCAAGTTCTACGTGACGATGGGCGATATGGTGAAGAGTGGACATTACCTGGAGTGGGGATTTGATACCGTGAAGGTATGTGTGTTAGAGGGTGGTGGACACACAGGCAAAACACAGGGCATAATTGTACATTTCCATCACAGATGTCTAATACCGAACTCACCAAGGCAAGAAAGGAATAGGTACTGGAGAAAGATGTTTCACCCCACCCATTCCTGCCAATATCTTATTTGCAGATGACTTTATATACATATTCCTTACCCACTCCTGAAACTCGTGTCTGGTTCCAGAGCCCAGCTGAGATATAATATCATTAAAAACTACTTCTGGCCAAGGGATGTGTCTGAAGAAGAAAACTGGTGTGTGGGAGATGGATTAAGCATATACTTACCAACCACCAGTTTTTCACTACAGGTTCCCCTTCACCTCTGCAGTGGCTTTACCAGAAAACCAACAAATGCAAGAGGGAAGGGTCCCAAGCATCAGAACACATTTGGCCAAGATCCTGCATTGTTAGCATAATGAAAGCAGCAGAGATTCGTCGTCATAATTACACTTGACAGTGTCACTCCCTCCCCAAAATCTAGCATTGCAGCCTGGCAATGCCTAGACCCAAGCATTTCTGAAGCACTAGAGATTGGGGTGCTGAAGAATGGTGCATTCTCTCAGTTACAGGGTGCATTGTGAACAGCAGCTGGAGAGACTCCTCGGCAGTTCTGCTGCAGCTGCTTGTTTCAAGGCACTCTGTGGAGAACGCGGGAAACGTCATTATTCACGAGGCCTAGGGAGATGCAACCACAGCCCAAAGACAGCCTTTAGACACCTGTTCCTTGCCCCTTTAGATCTATAACTGTGAACTGGAGGAAGTGCCAGATTTTCAAGGCTTCCAGGATTTCTGCCAGACCTTTAAGCTGTACCGAGGACGGGTGTCAGTCGAGGACCCCGTGGTGGGGGGTGAATTCAAGGTGAGAGACAAACTGGAGTGCCCTTGTTTTCCGTACCAGTAAAAAATTGATACTGGAATTGCATCAGAGGTCTAAACAATTTATGGAAATCTAAATTTCCATAAATCATTTAAATGTACTAGATGCATTATTTAATGAGCTAGAGGCACCTAGTGCATTAAATAATTTATGGGGGAAATTATGGAAATATGGATGGCAGTGCAGGCACAACTCTGCTTCTGCAATTTTGAACTGAATGTGGACATCCCACATTGGACAAAAATGTCCATCTGCTTCTAGGGGGGAACATATACTTGTGTAAGACACTGATGGAATTCCAGAGAATATATATATTTATTAGAATGACAAGCCAGCAAGATTACAGACATACCTCAGTTAACAAAGCCTTTGACAAAGAAGTTCCTTTTTACATAGGCTTCTTGTACCATCCCAGCCTTCCCTTTCTTTCCTCACCTCTGCCTAGCTGGACTTTTTTTTAGCAGCATCAGCACTGGAAGAATGGTAAAAAAAAAAAAAACTGAATACCCTGGTGCTGGTTTGCAGAAGCATGTCTTCAGTAAATAAAGCAATAAGCAAACCTTGAGGGAGGGAAACAGTGGGATTCTGTTCTAACCAAATCTAATGGTGCCAAGTCTGCCTGCCCACAACAGGCAAACTAAGTATCAGCTAACCCCAGATTCTCTTCCAGCCTGAGGACATATACTGTTAAGGTTTTCAGTCTGTGAATCTAGACATTTTCTCCTTTTCTTCAAAGGGCTTTGTTGCAAAAGGCAGGTAAATAGCAGAGTAATAGCACCTTTGGCTGTTGTTTCTCTTCTGTTGTTCTCCTAATGGGAGACCTTTAAAAAGTGTGTCTTTTATATATATATAAAAAAATACATTAATGGCCTCCTTTGTAAAAGAAAGGCTTTCCAAATGGTCTCCCACCAGTAGAACAACAGAAGAGGAATAATATAACGTAGTAAGTCCCAGCCAAACTTATCCTGCTGTAATTGCAATTTACCTGCCTCGCATCATAAAGCGATATGATATATATGATATGACATGCAATAGACAGCACTACAGTTCCAAACACTGGTAAATCAGACTGACGGCAGTGCGGCAAATTAAAATGTCCAGAAAATGGTTGTGCCAGCTGTATATGTGGCTGCACACCCATCCTCTAGGTCCTTACCATTTACATCAAATGAAGAAATGCAGCGGGTGCATAGACCACAGTACATTTTTCCACCCCGTACAAAGGGACATTTGGTTTTCCTGCTCATCTTGTGCAAGAGACTTCTAAGAAACTCTTCTCCTTGGGCCAAAACTCCACTTTGTTTTTTGCAGGGGCTTTTCCGAATCTATCCCATACCAGAAGACCCCAACATCCCACCCCCTCCACGCCAGTTCCAGGAACTTCCCCAAAACATCTGCCAGTTGTGCTTGGTTCGAGTCTACATTATCCGGGCCCTTAACCTCCAGCCAAAGGACAGAAACGGTCTGGTAAATCTTAACTACACTTCTTTTTCCAGAGGGGTGATTATCCTTTTGTGGGCTGTACTTCCCCCTCTCTGGTAGGAAGATCCTTTGTGAAGTCAGTTCTAATGTCAAAAAAGTTAGATTTAAAAAAAAAAGTTGTACTTTTAAAATTGACAGGCTGGGTGTTTTGTTTTGTTGTTTGTTGTTTTTAATATAAATACACTTTTTAAAACTCCTAGGTCAAGATCAGGAGGGATGGACAAACTGTTCAGGTTTACAGTTCAGCTCACTTTCGACCACTTTTGATCATGTTTGAGAATGCTGGATAGAAGTGTAGCGATGGAGGGGTGAGGGCATTGCCCCCAGTAAGGATTCTGCCCTCCAAACAACATTTTTTCCTTCCTTCCATCCCCAAATTCCTAGCATTGTAGAGAGTGAAAGACAGGGAAAATCATTCACCCCTGTAGCTCCTCTATATAGAATCATAGAAATCTAGAGTTGGAAGGGACCCCAGGGGCCATCCAGTCCAACCCGCTGCCATGCAGGAACACCCTCAAAGCACTCCCGACAGATGGCCATCAAGCCTCTGCTTAAAAACCTCCAAGGAAGGAGACTCCACCACACTCCACGGAGGCAGCAGATTCCACTGCCAGACAGCCCTGACTGTCAGGAAGTTCTTCCTGAGGTTCAGGTGGAATCTCCTTCCCTGCAGCTTGAATCCATTGCTCCTTGTCCTGGTCTCTGGAGCAGCAGAAAACAAGCCCTCTCCCTCCTCTACGTGGCATCCCTTCAAATATGCCGGGTTTGTATTCCCTTAGCTCACTTTGCCTGCTCTTTTCCTTGACATGCCTAAACTATTTCTAGAGCTTAACCAAAGTTTTAAGCTACTTGCAGTGCTAAAAATTTGGGAACTGGAGAAAAATTTCATTGGGGTAGCAGAATACTTTGGGGGCTCAGTGCCCTCATTTCCTACCAACCCCCACCCCATTAGCTACACTCATAGCTTTGCTAACTTTTCACAGCACAGTTGTTAGTACTCTGGACTATAGTACCCAGCATCCCCCAGACCGCTTGCGGGGGCCTAACAAACTTAACTTTTCTGAGCTCTGAGCACTTTCTCGCCCCTATTACCAAAACATTTGCACTTTTTAAAAAAAGTTATTACTTTTCTTAAGGGATGAACATAGGAAAGGATGTCAGATATACTTTAAAAGCTGGGTCCTAAAGCTAGAGTAAAAATGGGCATCTCAGCAGGGTTTGCTCTGTGTGAGTGTCTACACACAGGCACACACAAACATTTGTACAGGCTTTAAGACAAGATTGGGTATAGTACAGTTCCTGGGCCTCCTGCACCCCTTGGACCCCATTTTGTGGCCCCTGAAGCCCCCCATGATTCCCTAAAGCCCCCCAACTCCCACTGCCAATAATATTCTTTTTAAGGTTAGGCATAATATTTGGGCATTTTTTTATTCTTAAACCTAGCAGAAAGCCCCCTAAATACATGAAAACACACCAAAACACCCACATCTCACACCCAGAGCCCATAGGATCCCCCAACAAGCCCATTTCCCTCTACAATCCTCAAAATTTGAGGAGAGGAACTGAGCTCCCTTAAGAGCCCAGGAAATATAAAGTGCTGGACCAGAGGGAAAACTACCTAAAACTCTGGCCCAGGCAGAAGCAGCCAATCAATTCAAACCAGCAGGTTTGAACTGATTGGCTGGGAGCTTTCCCTGGGCACACAAAGGTGGACCAGAGGAAAACTTCCAAAGCTCTGCCAGGCGGAAGCAGCCAATCAATTCAAACTAGCAGGTTTGAACTGATTGGCTGGGAGCTTTCCCTGGGCACACAAAGGTGGACCAGAGGGAAAACTTCCAAAGCTCTGGCCCAGGCAGAAGCAGCCAATCAATTCAAACCAGCAAGTTTGAACTGATTGGCTGGGAGCTTTCCCTGGGCACACAAAGGTGGACCAGAGGGAAAACTTCCCAAAGCTCTGGCCCAGGCAGAAGCAGCCAATCAATTCAAACCAGCAAGTTTGAACTGATTGGCTGGGAGCTTTCCCTGGGCACACAAAGGTGGACCAGAGGGAAAACTTCCCAAAGCTCTGGCCCAGGCAGAAGCAGCCAATCAATTCAAACTAGCAAGTTTGAACTGATTGGCTGGGAGCTTTCCCTGGGCACACAAAGGTGGACCAGAGGGAAAACTTCCCAAAGCTCTGGCCCAGGTAGAAGCAGCCAATCAATTCAAACCAGCAAGTTTGAACTGATTGGCAGGGAGCTTCCCCAGCCACATAAAGGCTGCTGGGTTGAGGAGGTCCCAGCAGGGTCAGTGCCTGTTTGGGAAGCCATATGGCAGAGGCAGCCACAGTGGGGGAGAGCCAGTCCAGGCTGGAAATGTGCCACCCAATAAGTTGCGCAACTGAACTTCCCGTTGCCATTTTGAGTAGGTCTGCAGAGAAGGAGAATGGACCTATTTGGGATATGGAGGTGGTCTGTGGGAGTGTCATGATGGGGGACTTGGCTCCTGGTCCCAACTTAGTTGTCCACTCCCATTTTAATAGAAAAACCCACTGGATTTTTTCCCTTCAAATCCCATGCTTCCCTCATTGCAATGATGCATTCTTTTTGCAAGACTTGTGACCTCACTGAATCTTTGCAATATAAAACAAATAAAATGTTGCAAGTGATAGTAGCAGGTAGTAAATAATGCAGTAAATAAATCATATGCTGCAGTAAATATGTTAGAATTTGGGGTGCCACGAGGCTTATTTCACCACTTGAGCTGTAAAGCACGTCTGGTTATCTGCCACCAAGTTGGCTTTGATTTATGGCAGGTTCATGGTTCTGACTAGAAGCAGGGCCCCTGAGTGGAGCTCTCCCCCTAAGGTCTCACCTGGCCTGTCCTCCCTTGCAGTGTGATCCTTACGTCTGGATCAAGACAGGGAAGAAGAAGGTTGGCGACAGAGAAGATTATGTTCCCAACACTTTAGACCCTGTCTTTGGGAGGTAGGTCTGGTGTATTCATCTCCAGAAGGGTCTGTTGAGTCGAGTCACCATGTGGGGAGAATGAGTTACCTGGAACAAGGTGGGTGAGGACAGGGGAAGGAGTCTTTCCTGGTGGCTGCTTCCAGGTTGTGGAAATTCTTCCGCCGGGATACTCTATTGCAGTGGTTCTCAACCTAGGGGTCGGAACCCCTTTGGGGGTCAAACGACCATTTCACAGGGGTTGCCGCTCCTCAATCCTGCCCCCCCTTTTAAAAGAAGGTGGCCTCACAGCCAACGGGAGCAGTGCTTCTGAGACCCCTGCGCTGGGAGGAGGGGAGAGGAGGCATGCTGGGCGTTTCCCCATCTTTCCCTGCCTGGTGGGAAAGCACTGGAGGAGCCTGAGGTGGAGCTGGAGATGTGGAGAGCGGGAGGAGAGAGCTGGAGCCTGAATGTTAAGGTGGAGGTGAGGACACCGAGAGGAGAGAGCTGGAACCGGAGCATTAAGGCGGAGGTGAGGAGAGGAAACCTGCAAACCCCAGGATTCCATAGGATGTTGAAAGTGGAATAATAGTGCTATAACAGTCTAGTGCAGAAATAGCCAGGATGACTTTCTCCTCTCACTGTTGTTGTGCGTGGACCCTTGGCGCTTGCCACACGCACGTGTTGTGTTCTTCGCCCTGGCTGTCTTGCATTCCTCGCTTTTTGTATGTTCAGCGTCCGCACTCCCTTTAAGGGAGGGACTGAAACAAAACGCGTCTG
This sequence comes from Ctenosaura bakeri, assembly GCA_948474755.1. NCBI lineage: Eukaryota > Metazoa > Chordata > Lepidosauria > Squamata > Iguanidae > Ctenosaura > Ctenosaura bakeri. The sequence continues at coordinate 448,895 of CAOLHI010001907.1, forward strand.
CTTATGCCGCCGCCATCTTTCCTCTCTCCCTGTCCTTTCCTCCCTGCGCCTCGTGTAAAATGTGGGCTGTTTCGGCATTGCCTTTGGGAGTGACTGGCTTTTTGAACTGTGGAAACCCAACATTCAGAACTAGAACTACTGCCTTAATTCTGGCATTGATGGATGCTTTCTGTGCTTAAAAAAAAAGGGGGGTTACCAGTTTTTAGGCATTAGAAGTCCATGCAGAGCAGTGATTTAGGGCAGTGTTTCCAATCTATTTGATGTTGGAAATAACTAACTAACTAACTAACAAATAAATAAACAAATAATAACGAAAATGATTTTATGGTTGGGGGTCGCCACAACATGAGGAACTGTATTAAGGGGTCACGACATTAGGAAGGTTGAGAACCACTGCTCTATTGGCTCTCTTTCTGCTGGCAGGCGAAGACTTTTCCATTTTAGGCTGGCCTTTGGCTCTTGAGAACCTTTTAACAGGATGTGGTCTGCTTTTTATCCTCTTAACTATGTTGTTATGTTTTTTTTAAACTGATTTAATATAGTGTTTAAAATAGAATTGTTTCATGTTTTGGGTTTTTTTTAACATGTGCGTCAGATAGTTTTTAGCTCTACTTTGCTTTAATTTTCTGTAGGCTGCCTGGGGTAATATACCAGGAGAGAAAGCAGGGTATAAAATAAATAAATAAATAAATAAATCACCTTTTATTTTGGTGACAAGGAAAAAATGAAGTTACATCTCCATGTAAGTGATGTAACAAAAAGGAACAAAGTTTTTGCACTGGCGTGACAGAGGGGTGTGCAAAGTGTGGCCCAGGGGACCCCCCTAGCCATTTTTGTGGCCTCCAGGGCCCTCCTCGAGGTCCAAAATAAAATTGGTTGCAAAAAAGAAATTACAAAATAGGGGATGTGGAAGGTACTTCCACCAAATCTGGAGGCCCTCTAGACTCTCCAAGGGTCAAACTACATTTTGTGAAATTTATCCAAAAAAATATTGCCCTGAAATGCCTTCTAGAGGACAGCATTTTCATCTCATTTGCAGCAGGGACAGGGGGGTCCCTGGGCCAAACTAGGCCCAAGAGAGCCTTGTTTTGAAACAGGAAGTTACTCCTGCTCACATCCTGTTTTTTTTTATAAAAGGTCTCTCCTAGGCTATAAAGAATATTTATACAAACACTCTGATGGGACTTTTTCCCCCTGGCTTTATGCCATTCCCTTATCTTAGGGTCGTTTTGAAAAAAGAATGACGAAAAGTAACCAAAAAACAAATCATTGAGCAGTGCAACATGTAACACAATGAGTTACTTTTTTTTTTAAACACTGTTGTAATAATAGCAGTTTGCTTGTAAAACGTTATACTGAGTAGCAGGAACGAAGTCCAGCCTCTTCTTTAATCCTAACAAACGTTCTGTGCATGCAGTCCGACAGGGATAGAGTTTAGTGCCCAGAGGTCGGGTACAAGATGGGCTTGTCTGAGACAGTTGGCGGATGAGATGTGCTGGAAATGCATTAGACGGCGAGACTGTGCCGAGGCCAGAATCTGGCATCCAGAGGTGCAAGGTGTAATGCTCTACACAACAGTTGTTTGTCTCTCCTCAGCATCTGTTGAGCTTGGGTGTGTGTGTGTGTGTGTGTGTGCTGCTACAGATTGTAAATGGCCAGGGAAGGGAGAGGCTGAGCAGTGGGGAGTAGCCCCCATCACTGCCTCAGTTCTCCAAAATGAGAGGAAGAGGTTTCCTTTCTCTCCTTCCAGACAACTGCAGCCGAAACAAGAGGCAACCCCTCCTGCTCAATTGCTTTCCTCCCCGACACCCTCACCTTCATTCTATGGCTATAGCAGCACCTTCCCCAGCTCAACACCTGCCAGCACAAGGTTTGGGACAGAACACAAGGGGCTAACAGACAACCCCTTGCCCATTATTCAAAGCAAGATGTAAATGCACATAACCTCAAGTTACACATGGGTTAGATCCAGGCTCCGTCCTTGGGTGTGGGTGTGGGACACTGGCAGAGGGTTTGTGGTGCTGAGAAATTGGACTGTGGGCTGTCTTTAGTTATCCAGGCAGCGGTTGGTGGAGGAGGACCAGAGGTGGGTTTTTTAAAGGTCTGCATTGCCTGATCAGAGCTGTTGAGATGGGGAATGTTCCCCTAGAAAAGAAGCACCCAAGGTGGGTGGGCAGAGGTAGAAGAAACTGTCAAATAATCAGATCCATGGAAGTTAAATACATACATGTGTATGGGGAGCAACCATAACTACTATTACTGCTATCCAACACACAGGTATGTCACCAGTACAATTCTGGCATATATTTATTAATAAAGCACTTATGATTGTGCCTAGGCAGCATGCACATTATGTTTTAAAAGACAGCCACTCATGCCTGCCAGTGGGTTGCCATCTCCGCAAGCAACAAATAGGCAAAGGGATGTGAAAGGAATTGTGACCTCCCTGTTTTTCTCCCCTCCCCACAGAATGTATGAACTCATATGCTCCATCCCAATAGAAAAGGACTTGAAGATCTCATTCTATGACTATGATGTCTTCCCTCCCGATGACAACATAGGGGACACCACCATTGACTTGGAAAACCGGCTCCTGTCTCGCTATGGGGCAAACTGTGGGCTTCCACAGACTTTCTGCATGTAAGTTGTAAGGATTGGTATTGGAGAAGAGAAAGTTAAGAGGCAACATGTTGGCTGTGTTTAAATATTTGAAGGGATGTCGTATGGAGGCTGGAGCAACCCTGTTTTCTGCTGCTCCAGAGACTAGGATACGATGGAGCAATGGGTTCAAACTTCAGGAAAAAAGATTCCACCTGAATATTAGGAAAAACTTCCTGATGGTAAGAGCAGTTTGATAGTGGAATACACTGCCTGGGAGTGTGGTAGAGTCTCCTTCTCTGGAGGTTTTTAAACAGAGGTTGGATGGCCATCCTTTGGGGATGCTTTGATGATGTATTCCTGCCTGCTAGAATGGGGTTGGACTTGATGACTGCTGTGGTCTCTTCCAACTTTATGATTCTAAGGGGGAAAACATAAATAGCAGGGGAAAGAAGACAAAAAAGGAAAACTTCAGAATAGTCCTTTGGAACTGCCATATCTTTAAAAATGTTCCCATTAAAATAGAATCACAAGTTCTTAGACTTTGTGACTGTGGAGCAGCCAGGTCTTGACGATATCTCATAAAGTACAGTGGTCAACGGGGCATCCAGGGACTGTGACTGGGGGAAAAAGAAGACCATGCAAAATAAGTCAGTCTGCACAAAATTGATGTGTGTCATTCTGATCTCAGGGCATACCACTGAGAAGGGAATCCAAGATATTTGTACGTAACGGAGCTTAAACTTCCTCGCCCTGCAGAGTTTTGGTGGGGCAGGCTTATAAAGAATCAGACCACAAAGCTTTTCCTGGAGTGTACCACTTGGGTCTTTCAAAGGACTTGTGGAATGTATGTTGCAGCATTTCCTTGACAATCCCAGCCTAGCTTTCTTGGTGGGTATATCCACACTGAACAGTTGTATCTGTTTAATCCCACTTTAACTGCAGTGACTTTGTCCTAGGGTATCTTGGGATGTGCTGTTTAATGAGGGATACTTAAAACATTGGACTCTTCTGCTAGAGAGTGTGCATTGATTCCCCTGAACTTCAACATTAGAGGAGCACTCTGGTGGAGAATTCTCACAGCAAACTCACAATCCTAGGATTACACAGGGTGAAGCCATAGGAGTTAAAGTTGGGTCAAAGAGGAGTACGCATACAGTCTGGGGACACCTTATTTTTCTCTGTTCAGGGGGGACTTTTAAATATGCAAGAGCCTGCCGCTTGCAAACAAAAATGGTAAGGTTCATTTAGAACCATAACACCTTGACTGTTCTCCTTGCCAACACTGTTAAATCTCACAAGTTCCTTTCTCCCCCTTCCAGCGCTGGTCCCACTCAGTGGCGAGACCAGCTTCTCCCCACTGAGCTCTTGGACAATTACGCTCGAACCAAAAACTTACCTCGGCCTGAGATAAACGAAGATGGAAGCCGAGCCTTTTTCATGGGCAAGACCTACCAGCTGTCTGACTTTGGTAAGTGACTTAAAGTGGCCCCAAGGAATTGGTGAGGGGGATACCTTTGATATCTTCAGGCACTTGCCAGGGACCTCAGCCCAACAGGGAATCTACTGCCAGCCCCTGGGTCTCTTGCTCCCATTTCATCTGCTCTTTCCAGGCACTGCCAATAGATGGTGTGGCAGCTTCTTCTTGCTTTTGTGACTTTGCCTGTGAGCATCATGGAGGATTTGGTCCAGTGGGAGAAGATGGAGGGAGGGAGTGGATCTCACAAGTAACACTTTGCCCCAGGATATCCCCTGACCTTCCTTCCTCATCCTCCGATTGCCAGTTTAGGATCATCCTAGGCAGTGGATTCCTAACCTAAAACTTGTCAACTAGGGATAGCTTCTTAGAGATGTTATTAAGGCCATTTCTGCACTACATTGTTATACTGCTATTATTCCACTTTCAACCTCCTGTGGAATCCTAGGGTTTGCAGTTTAGGGAGGGGCATTTAGAGTTCTCAGCCAGAGAGCTCTTTGGCTTCAGTAAACTACAAACCCCAGAATTCCACAGGATGTTGAAAGTGGAATCATAGCACTATAACAGAGTAGTGTGGAAACAGCCTACATACTATGTATTAATTACTGATTGCAGTTGCTCACAGTTTGCCTTTCAAACATACACACAAACACAAACACACAACATATTTTCCTGTTCGTTAATTAAGACAGAAATCGTAGCTAAAGGAGCTATTCCCAGATCAAGGTGAAATGAGGAGATAATTCCTTCCCACCTCCTTAGGGAGACATGAAAAGGAACATTTAATCTAGCCTGCTTGCTTCTAGCCTGAAAATGGATGCAGAGCAGAGGGTGAGCCCTGGAGCCACATCACCTAAGAGGAGGAGAAATCTCACTAAATACGTACGTGCACACACCCTTGTAGAGTCCTTGCAAGTTGCAAACTGGCTCAATTAGCATAATATATGCAGATTGCAGGATGTTCACTGGCCTGCTTCAAAGTCTGCTGTTGATCCATTTGACAAGTTTTGTATAACCTGTGCTGGGCTTTCCCCTTTCAGAGACCCAGCTACCTTTGCATGACTACCTGGGACCTGCCAAAGAACGCCTTGCCCTCTACCTCCTCCATACCTGCGGGCTGGTACCTGAACACATTGAGACTCGCACCCTTTACAACACTGCCCATCCTGGGATTGACCAGGTAGCCCCCTATTATTGGTGCAGGAGGCAAAGGGGAATCTCCTTTTTGGAACTGGGATGAAGCACCCAATATAGAAGAATAGGCCAGTGGCCTGGCTGGCAGACATGTGATGTGGCATAGTAAATAAACTACTTTGTAAATCCCGTGCCCCTTTCATATCCAGGGCAAAGTGCAGTTGTGGGTGGACATCTTCCCAGAAAGCTTAGGTGAACCAGGACCTCCTTTTGACGTCACCCCAAGGAAGCCAAAGAGGTAGGTGAAATGGCCATGGAGAGAGCTTGCCAAAGTTCCTAATCTTTTTGACTACAATACCCAGAATTCCCTAGCTAGCATGGATTACAACTGGGAGTTGTAATCTAAAAACCAAGCATTGCCAGTTTCTGCCACACCCCTTTTTCTCATTTGGAACAAACTGCATCCGTCAAACAAAAATTCTCAGTAAGGTTAAATGAAAGTGTTCAAGCTGCAAGCACCACATCTGTCCAGTCCTGGCCCACCAAAGCAGGGAGAGGGAAGTGGCCTGATGTACCCATGTAGTTGCTAGCCTGGCATTACGTGATGTTGTCACTAGCCACTGAACAGCAATGCACATTCATTGTGCTACAGTGCTATTGAGTATACAGGAAATAGAACATAACTCTACTGGCAGATATATGTGCTATGCTGATTTTGTCCTTTACATTTTCCAGTTGCTATAAAAGCAAAGTTTATGTCCAGTGGTACAATTACATTTGTCCATGACACACAGAATTTTTGGTTGTTGTTGGCTTGTGTTTGCTGCCAGCAAATATTACTGCAATCTTTAATGTTCTTAAAACTTAGAACACATGATAAATATGATGTCTGTAAAGATATAAATGTCCTCTTCAGAAATAGTGGGCTTGGGACCCTGTTTAGGGTGACTGGGGAAGACAGATGATATTGAAAGGTTGGTGACCACTGTTCTAAAATATCTGCCACTCTCCACCCTTGCCTGCTCCTCCTCTCTCTAGGTATGAGCTGCGTGTTGTCATCTGGAACACCAAGGATGTGGATCTGGAAGATACCAACATTTTTGGAGACAGGATGAGTGACATCTACGTCAAAGGGTAAGTGGGAAATGACATAAAGTACAGTCACAGTCTCTATAATGGGGGCCTGTGGGTGGGATCTGCCATTTGCTCTCTTGGCTGGAGATGGCACTCAAGAACCTCTGCAGGTCAGGTTTTCCACCCCTGGGCTAGACAATGTGCTGCAACAGTGCTGCCAGGCAATATTCATGGTTTCACATTACCTCACATGAAGGTAGTAGTGGATCAGGAGCCCCTTTTCCTAAGCTACTAGCACAATTGGTGAAGGCAACATTGATAGCTGATGTTACCCAAATGTGCTCCAGAACCTGCAGTGAGATGAAAGCCATTTTCTGGTCAATCCCAGTGTCTCCTTGGTACTGGTCCCAGGTGGCTGGATGGCTTGGAAGAGGACAAGCAGAAGACCGATATCCATTACAGGTCTCTGTCAGGAGAAGGCAACTTCAACTGGCGCTTTGTGTTTCCCATGGATTACCTGCCCATGGAGCAGGTGGTGGTCCTCTCCAAGAAGGTGGGTGCAAATTGCCTGTCCCACCCTAAACCCCCCGGTCTCATCTGGTATTGGAAGCTAAACAAGGTTGGGTCTAGTTACTATCTAGAGGGGAGGCTACAAGAGAATCCCTGGGATCTCCAGGTGGGGCTGGGAGAGAATCCTGCCGTAACAACCTAGAGAGCCGTGGCTGCTAGTCAGAGCCAGCAATACTGAGGCAGATAGATTAAGGGCCTGACTCAATATAAGGCGGTTCCCTATATTCTGACACAGATGGCCCAGGTTTAACTCACAGAATCTCCCAGCAAGGTTAGGAGATAATCCTGCCTGAAACACTCTGGAGAGCCACTGCTGCTAGCCAGCATTGACCCTGTTGGGATGCAGCAGGGGGGAGCAAAGTACAGCCCAAGTGCTACGTGCAATCCCTCTCAATCCAAAAAAAAAATTAAAAATTTTTTTTCAAGGATTTGTTTTGTTCCAGAATGCCCTCTAGGAGGTGCAGGGGGCATTTTCACCTTGTTTTTGAGTTTCCATGGAGCATTTTAGGCCGATTTTTTTTTAAAAAAAAAAGCATTTAAAAAAAACTGAAATAAACCAGAAGTGACTTTCAGTCAAGTCTTGTTTGGCCTCTCTTGGACCGAAAATGGCCCAGAGGGAAGCTAAAAACAAAGCAAAAAATGCCCCCTCCCACTTCCCCTAGAGGCATCAAGAGCATTTTGGGACAAAAAGTGAGGGGGTTGCAGGAAGGATGTGGTAAGGGAGTGAAGCCCCCCAAGCTCTCCTAGGAGACTAATCTGCCCTGTAGCCCCCTACAGTTGCCCACATACTCTTGGGCCAGAGTATGTATAAGGCAGCTTCCTATGGCCTTATCCAGAAGGTCCCAGGTTCAGCCTTCAGAATCTCCAAGAACAGCTGGGAAAGAGTATATGGACCAGCAGCTGCACTCGAGTTGATAGCATTGGACTAGATGACCCAAGGGCCTGACTTAGTCCCCTGAGATTTTTTTTTGGGGGGGGGTACCTCCAAAGTCTTCCAATTCTCCTCCTTCCAAACGTTTAAACTTCTAGCCAATATAGAGTCGAAGGCTTTCACGGCCAGAATCCATTCATTCTTGTGGGTTTTTTGGGCTTTGAGACCATGTTCTGGTTGTATTTTCTGAGTTTCGCCTGCATCTGTGGCTGGCATCTTCAGAAGAATGATTCCTCTGAAGATGCCAGCCACAGATGCAGGCGAAATGTCAGAAAATACAACCAGAACATGGTCTCAAAGCCCAAAAAACCCACAAGAACCATTCTAGCCAATATTTCACTAGTAACCACTTTGGACTGGATGGGCTCTCCTATTTTAGTTCTCATTCCCCTGCCCTTTCTTTTCAGCAACACTTTTGGAGCCTGGATGAAACCATGCAGAAAGTGCCTCCCAAGCTGATTATCCAGATCTGGGATAATGACAAATTTTCAGCAGATGATTTTCTAGGTATGAAGAATCTCAAGCTGAGCAAAGGATATTTTTGGCCACAAGGTGTTAACAAGAACAACAGAGGCCATTTTCTAGTTCCTCTCTCCACAGTTTCCCCCCATATTTTTCATGCCCTGTGAAGTGAATATTAGCTTGACTGCTCCTTATTTCTCTTTTCACAAGTGAATGGCCAGAAGAAGAGGGAAACAGTATAGTTGTATGGGCCAAGGCCCTACGTCACACATGTGGAGCAAATTTGCAGCTCCACCAGGTTACCTTCTTGGTGCAACTCTGGGAAAGTGATGGTGCTGGATGGATGTGGGAGGAGGTAGAGGATCAGTACCCTAGAGAGATAAAGATGAGCCAAAAAAATCAGAGTGGATTCACTGCCCCATTGACATGGACCTCACCAGCTATCAGTTTCCCTCCCCACACAGACAAAGGCTATTTCTGGGATACTGGTTATTGTAATGTGTCTTCAAGTCATTTCCAACTTATGACAACCCCAAGGCAATTCTATCAAGGAGTTTTCTGGGAGCTGAGAGTATGTGACACACCCAGGGTCACCCAGCAGGTTTCCATGGCTGAACGAGGAATCAAACCCTGGTCTCCTGGGTCAAAGCTCAAACCACTGCCGCACGCTGGCTCTCTTCTTGGAGATAGTGTTGGAAAAATACCACAGTGATGGTGTTCTGGAAGATTTCAGAATTTATGCTGGGGTCACATTTGGATGGTCCATCTGGGGATGGTTGGTGGGGGGAAGGAGAAGAGAGACACAATGCACTTTTTATTCCCTTTGCAGGTATTCTAGAGCTGAACTTGAACTATATGCCTCGCCCCGCCAAACGCCCCCGGGACTGCACAGTGAAAATGGTGCTGGAGGAGGCCACGGCTACCCGCTCCTCCTTTTTCAGGCGCAAGCAACAGCCATACATTTCTTTGTTCACACAGAAGAACACGAGGGGCTGGTGGCCCTGCATTGTCTTCGAGAAAGACAAACCACGAGTGTCGGCAAGTAATGGCGAGATTTGGGGGTACGGCAATGTGGGCCAACCCAACCTGACTGGCAAGACGCTGCTTTTTTTTTTAATGTGGGATTCAACAGCAGACTTCAGTGATGAAGTTGGGAGTGGGGGCAATCTCCTCCTACTGTATGTCTGCCCATGCATGGCTTGGTTTTTTGTTTTTTGTTTATTTCATAGAATCTTACAATTGGAAGGAACCATCTAGTTCACTCCTTCCCATTTAAAAGCCCTAACTGGCTTGGAACGTTGATGTTTGGGGAAGCACCTCGCTATAAATATGCCTGCCTGAGGCCAATTAAAGCGATGCTCCCCTGTGTCCCACCAGTGGCGAATGTACTTTATGGGAGGACATGGAAGACAGTCTTGTCTGTGGTGGTACTCCAATGGTAGAATGCCCTCCCTGTGGAGACCTAATTGGTGCTAACACTGCTATCATTTGACTTTTAATTAAATGAGCCTAATAGACTCTACTCAGATTCATTTTCCCGCAGAAAAAAAGATTTCTGAACAGTCAGGAAGCATAATGGAGCACTGCAGTTTTTGCAGTTTCTCCTGGCTTTTGCACTTTGCAAAGTGTTCTGAGGATTTATTCTGTGCAGAAATGCACAGCTTTTCCTGTGCAAAACTCACATTTTTCCTGCAGAAGACAGCATTTTTGCTGAAGATTCACTCTTTCCTGTGCAGGAAAAGTGGTGGGGGGGTTGCCCAGCAAAATCACATGTATTTCTGCGCAAAATAATCCTCACTTTGCCACATGTGAATACTGGGAGAATACTGCACAGAAATATTCAGTCTCTCTCTGTGCAGCAGGAAGAAAACTACAGAAATAATTTGCCCTTGCACATGAGGATGATATAAGCAAAGATTAACATCTCTGCTCCACTATCCCTGCTGTCCTTCTATCTTTGGCTTTCAAGGGTAAGGTGGAAATGACACTTGAGCTGCTGAGTGAGTTTGAGGTCGAAGAGCGACCAGCTGGCCGAGGAAGAGAAGAGCCAAACATGAACCCATATCTGAGCCCACCAGAGTAAGATACTGATGATGATGCCTTTAAGGGGGTTGGGGACAGGGAGAGGGTGATTTCCTTGCCAACATTTTGGCACTCTCTACACAGGCTGAACAATGACACCCATGATTTGTCAACACAAGTGGGAGTTTCAGTCCAACCCCATCTAGCAGCCCCTCTAGCTTCTTGGGATCAGCTGCTTCTAAGGCAGGTCTGGGCCAAACTATGCCACCTTCCAGATCCAATTCCAGACTGAGAGGCCCCTAGGTAAGATGTAGGTTCCTTCTTCTGGCCCTGGGCCTTGAAGGGTTTACCTGGCAGTGACAGGAGCACTCCAAGCAGCACCAAGTTACCCTGTCTGACCACCCTCTTTGTATCCGAGCAGCCACACTCTTGTCTCAGATTTTGGCCCTGAAGTCTCAGGGAATAGGGTGTTTTTGACCTGGAAAACCTAATCAGAAGAATTTCCAGGGAGGGTAGACCCATCTGTTCACAATGCAAGATGGGGGGGGGATTAGGGGTTGCCCAACCCTATCATCAGCAACGGCCCCTCCTGCTGCCACCTCATTATACAGTCTTCCCCCACAGGTTAAGGACCAGACCACTGTCAGAAAACAGAATTTGATGAAAAATGGAACCCATGTACCATACTGTAGGAAGCATGAAGGATCAATCGCACACATGCTGCTTGCAAAGTCAGCTGGCTTAGTGTTCTTTTCCCCTTCTCAGCTCACTTTGTAAGCAGCATATGTGCATGAGCCATCCCAAGTGAGCCTCCATAGGTAAGAAGAACTGGTGAAAGAGTGGTACCGCCATCAAATTAATGGAACTTGTCCTTAATTTGGAAGCATGGAAAGAGCAAGGCGTCAGATAACGGGGCATCAATAGGAGGGAGCTTTCCGTTTTAGGCCAGCTGAAGAAGGAGGCAGAAACAGCTGCCAAAGACAGCACCTGACCAGTTTATCTTGTCCTGCTCCTTCTTCCCACGACCAGGAGACCAGAAACCTCTT